>JAAGEH010000357.1:3707465-3720989 GCA_011751065.1 Lasiurus cinereus
GAGGGGGCGGTCCAGGGAGCTGAGTGTCCCGGGGGTGCTGGCGTGAGGCAGTGGCGTTTCGCAGGGCAGGGCCTCGCAGGTCACAGGCCAGCGCTGGTCACAGCGGCTCCCCAGCCACATTCCCGCCAGGCCAGAGCTGACGCTCCGAGAGCGGCCTTCTTCCAGAATTCTATCTTGTACATCTTGTTGGCTACCTGAGAACGTAAGTGCTTAATTCTTCAAAAACTTTTTTAAGTTAAAGAAAAGGTAGACGCTCATTGTTCTAGTTGGAGAGGCGGGTGTTTCGGTTTGCTTTTCCCGGTGTAGAAACGGGAAGCCATAGAAAAACAAGAGGGTGACTGGCTATCATATCCCGGCCCCATGGGAACAGCTGCTTCAAGGCTGTTCCATCTCCAAGCATGGCCAGCTGCAACCTGTCCTCTGCCGGTCTGTAGCCCAGGCAGGACCCCACTGGGACATGCCGCTCACGCCTGCGTGTCCCTGAGCCATCTGTGCCCATGAGCTGTGTGCCCTGAACCATGTATGCCCATGAGCTGCCTGCGTGTCCCTGAGCTATCTGTGTGCCCATGAGCTGTGTGCCCATGAACCATGTATGCCCATGAACTGCCTGTGTGTCCCTGAGCCATCTGTGTGCCATGAGCTGTGTGCCCATGAACCATGTATGCCCATGAGCCGCCTGCGTGTCCCTGAGCCATCTGTGTGCCATGAGCTGTGTGCCCGTGAGCCATGTATGCCAATGAGCCGTCTGCGTGCCCCTGAGCCATCTGCATGACCGTGAGCCATGTGTGTGCCTGTGAGCCCTCTGTGTGCCCATGAGCCATCTGTGTGCCTATGAGTTGTTGGTGTGCCCGTGAGCCATCTGTGTGCCTGTCTGTGTGCCCGTGAGCCCTCTGTGTGCCTGTCTGTGTGCCCATGAGCCCTCTGTGTGCCTGTCTGTGTGCCTGTGAGCCCTCTGTGTGCCTGTCTGTGTGCCCATGAGCCATGTGTGTGCCTGTGAGCCCTCTGCTTGCCCATGGGCCGTCGGCACTCCCTTCCTAACAGTGTCTCCTAGCATGTAAGCTCCACTCAGGCAGGGCAAGGACTGCCTTGCTCGAGACTGCATCCCCATCACCGGATGCTCGGGGCTTAGTAAATACTTGTTGAATAAATAACTGACTGTATAAATGCTTTGTTTTAAATTTAATTTCGCATTTAAAAAACGCATGGGCGCAGTGTAAGTACGTTGTTTTAAGAGTGGCTATTCAGCCTGGCCAGTGGTTGAGCATCAGTGTATGAACCAGGAGGGCATGGTTCGATTCCCGGTCGGGACACCTGTCCAGTTGCGGGCTCCATCCCCAGCAGCTGGCGTGCAGGAGGCAGCTGATCCATGTTTCTCTCTCACCATGGATGTTTCTATCTCTCTCTCCCTCTCCCTTCTTCTCTGAAATCAATACCAGCATATGTTTTGAAAAGAGTGGCTATGAAGAGTACATCTATTTTTAACGTTGAGTAATGTACATTCTTTCATAGATCCTCCCCTCCTTGCCAAGTGAGAGAACCCTGAGTGATTTCTCGGGACAGTATCGCTCTCTAATGCCGGGTTTTAGGTGCCCCGTGCGTTTTATCCTGGGAGGTGCCGCCTTTTGCTTGAACTTCCCTCTTGCCTATTTCTTCCTCTGGCCAATGCCGTTGTTTCTCACAGACAATAAATGCTGGAATCCTGGTGCACATTTCTGACTGTCCCAGAATGCGTGTCTACAACTGGAGTGGTCGGCCACAGGGCCTAAGCATTTCCATCTCCACAGCGGCTGCCCATTCCTTAGCTCTGTCGGGCGGGGGGGCCGGGTGACCATGTGGGTAGCTGTTTCCAGTTGGGCACTTCATTTTAATTCCCCGGCTTTCATTTTCACATCTTGGGGACGGGAAGGCGAGTGGTCACAGCACGTGCCCAGCGCGAGTGTGACCGCGTGGACAGGAGTGTCCCAGGAGAGGCCTGGATTTAAAAACCAGCCAGCCAGCCAGCCAGCATCCAGACACAGACGTGGCCCACCCAGCCACCTCGCAAATGGAGAAACTGAGGCCAGAGAGGAGCAGGGGGTGCCCAGGAGCAGGGGTCCCCCATGCGGGGTCTCCGCCAGCCCTCCTCGCCGACTCCTCTGCGTTGCCGACCTCTGACAGCCGTAGTCCAATGGCTTCTTTCTTCTCTTCTTCTTCTTCTTCTTCTTCTCTTCTTCTTCCTCAGGAACAGAAGGAGGCCGGGCCCAAACCCGAGGCAGAAGCCATGAAGCTCAGTGACAGGGCCCCTGCCGCTAAGGAAGAAAGCCGTTTGGAGGAAAAGGACCCGGTCAGTCCTGGCTCCCTTCCCACCCCCCACCCCCCCGTACAGGAGCGCCCGGGGACTCTGGGGATGTTCCCTCTGCCCCTCCCGCCCAGGGACATGCAGGCTAGGGGGGGGGAGGGGAGAGATGGGGAGGCCAGGAGAGCAGAAGCTGGATGCACGGTGACGTGCAAAGGACCCTAAAGTGCATGCGGTGAGGCACAGGCTTCAGGCGGCTTGCACTTTGGTTGATAAAAATCCTGTCTGTGGGTGACCTTCCGGATTTGGGGGGGAGGTACAGTGGTACCTCGAGATACGAGTGCCCTGACATACGAGATTTTTGAGATACGAGCCGTCGAGCGAGCAAATTTGCTTTGAAATACGAGCAACATTTGAGATAGGAGTCATCGCGCGCATCGGCCGGCTGCCCACGACCCACCCGTTTACCGCGACTCGAGCGTCTCATAGTTTCCCACGCCTCAAGGTGACGGAACGAATTACACTCGTATCTCGAGGTACCACTGTATCTCCATTCCAAAGGTCATTTCCCTAGACCAAGGCGACGTTGCTGTGGAAAGGGATGATGACGTCATCCTTCAGGATACACTGAAACCTGTCCCCCACCCGCCACACAGGCCAGGTCGCCGCCCCCTCCTCCAGGAAGTCCTCCGCCCTGAGAAAGCCTCTCTCCCCGCTCCTCGGGACTCCCTGGCGCCTCTCTCTAAACCAGAAGCAGAACCCAGGAGACAGCCCGCACCCTCCCTGTGCCGGGCCTTCACACACAGGGTCCTCACTCGCTGCTCCCGCCACCCCGGGGAGACGGCATCGCCACCCTGATTTCACCGGCGAGGAGGCGAGGCTGGGGGAGGGCGGGGGCCACTCGTCCTCGGCCCTGTGGCCAGTTCCAGGCGGAGCCGGTCTCCGACCTCCACCCTGTCTCCTGGGAGGGGTGTGGGAGCTGCCGGGACTGGAGGAGAAGAAGTCACTTTTGTATGAAACCTTTAGATAAGGGCGAAGATCAGCACTGGCCAGACGGGCAGGGGAGTGTGAACGGGGAGGGCTGGGCACCATTGTCCTCACCTTGCAGGTGTGAAGGGGAGGGCTACCGGCCCAGGCCGCCCGGCGTCCTTCCACGGACACTGCCTCCGGGTGGACACCGTGGGCGTTGCTCGGGGCTCGTATTGGGTTGAGTGGCGCCTGCCCTCTGCAGGCACTGGTCTGAGGCGCTTGTCTCCCTCCCCAGGCCCCCACCACACCCGACTCTTCCCCTCCCCCTAACACCCCTGGCCTTGGTCCGAGCCCTCCCACACCACACCCTTCTTGGCCAGCATACTCCCCAGGTGTAGTGACCCAGGAGCCACCTCTTCCGGGAAGTCTTCCAGGATTCAGCCCCAGGCTGGCTCAGGGTACTCCCTCTGGGTCTCCCCGGGGAATTCTCAGCCACCGGATTCCATGTGACAGCTCAGAGTGTCTAAGTCCGCATCCTGCTCCAGACCACAGCTCCGCCTAGATGAGGGGGGAAAGGGCCGGGGAGGGGGGCAGGGCGGGCCGCCAATCAATTCCAGGAGAGCCGGTTCCCTCGAGTCTCTTGCTGGGGTTGGGAGGCAGAATGAGGCCTGTTTCCCATGCTCAGGGGATCGCTCACCTGCCGGTGAGGCCGGCTTGTGCCTCTGGAAGTCCTGGTTCCCCGAGGAGCGGCGACTTCCCCGGGTGGTGCATTGTGGGCTGGATGTTGGCACATGCATGTGGCACGGCTCGCTCCCCGTGCGTTTGTGGGGCTCCACATCTGATTTTAACATGCGCTTTCCGTGTAGCCCCGTCTGCTGGCTTCTGGTCTGTGGGCCTGAGGCCGCCCTGGCCTCCGGGGGACATTCTTCGTCCCCCAAACACACCTGTGGCCCCAGCATCTGCTCTGCCGCTGGGAGCCCAGGGCCAAGGCCACTGTCCTGAACAGGAGTGAATCTGCTCCTCGGACTGGGCGCAGATCGGCCACAAGTAAACGACGTCTCACCCCGTCCTCCCGTGCCTGCGGGGTCTGGTCGCCAGACACTGCCCCTGAGCCAGGCGTGCGGGGTGAGCGGGGTGGGGAGTGACCCCATGAACCCCCCATTGCCTTCCCGCAGGTCTAGAGCGGCAGGCAGCCACGCCCTGGTGGGCCCGGGCTTTGAGTGTCTCTCCGAGCCCCTGAGTGACGGCAGGACGGTCAGGGCAGGTCTCCCTTTGGCACCCGGGAACGGGGTAGCCCAGAGGCAAAGCGCCTGGCCTGAGGACACGCATCAACAAAGCGGCCATTGGCAGTGCGTTCCATCTGTGCCAATGGCATCAGAAGAGGGACAGGGGAGCCCTAATCGGTTTGGCTCAGCGGAGAGAGGGAAAGGGAGCTGGAGGCGGGCGTGGCTTCTGCTGCAACGTCCGTCCCTCCCAACCCTCCAGGCTGGCTGAGAATTCCCCGGGGAGACCCAGAGGGAGTGCACTGAGCCAGCCTGGGGCTGACTCCTGGAAGACTTCCTGGAAGAGGTGGCTCCTGGGTCACTACACCTGGGGAGCATGCCGGCCAAGAAGGGTGTGGTGTGGGAGGGCGCTGCCAAGGGCCGTTTGGGTATCTATAACATCCTTCGCCCGCCCTACACAATTACCATCTTAAAACTCAGCCTGCTCTATCGGGCAAACACGTCATTGCTCAACCCTCGTGCCTTGGCAGGGCCGGGCCACCTGACTTCTCGGGGCTTGCACCCCTGCAGGTGGACGTCCCCACCCCCGCCCGAGGGAGCCGCCCGGGCTTTAGGCTGCTCTCTCCCTCCTCCCTGCGCTGGCCTCGTTAAAAGGAAACCCACACCCAGGGGTGATCCTTGAGCAGACAGGTTTCCCCTGTTGCTCCAGTTGCCGTTTTGACTGGGGATCAGGGAATAAAAAAAAAAAAAAAAAACATTGCCCATTTCCTGTCCAAACAAGGGAATTGCCACACTTCCGGCCCCGGGCTGCCCCTCCCGTGGACTCTGCCTCCTGGCCCTGGCGGATGCCCCGGGCACTGCGGGAAGCGGAGCATGGACTCCCGGGAGGAGGCCGGCTCAGCACCCCTCGCGCAGGGGCTCCCCCAGGGGGCCTGGCCGAGGAGCGGGAAGCCAGGTGGGAGGAGAAAGCAGGTAAACAGAGATGTGGGCTTCCATTCCCCCACAGAGGGCTCAGGGTCCCTACGGGGGTCACCGTGCGTGCCTGTGACTGCCTGCTCCAAGGCCACGGGCCTTGGCCTCCTGTCCCGGTGACTTCGCCATCGGTGTTCCTTCCCTGTCTCCACAGCAGGCACCTCTGCCCCTGGGGCCGGTGCTGAGGGGTGGTGGGCACAGTGGGGGGACACGCAGGGGCGGGGGCTCCGGAAGATGGCTCCCCCTCTGATGGTGCAGACAAGCAGGAGTGATGGTGCGGGCAGCCAGGAAGAGCCAGAGAGAGAAGGTGCCTGGCATGGCCAGGGTGGGGGTGAGAGGTGTGGCACCTGAGCTGAGACCCTAGGGGTGAGTTTACGGACAGGCGACGGAGCATGGTGTTCTGTCCGCAGTGTGATTCTGTCCCATTGATGGACCCCGTTAAGGTCAAGCTGCTCTTACTGCAGAAAAACACAGTCGTCCCTGGGTGTGCCTCCCACACCCACATCCATGGATGCTCCAGTCCTTTATAGGAAACTAGAGGCCCGGTGCATGAAATTCGTGCACATGGGGGATTTGGCTGGCACGTCCCTTCAAAGAGCATTTGATGGACTTCAGCTGTCTCCTTTAACTGCAGTGTCCTCGGAGCTTTGTCAGTGGCTGGTACTCACAGCACACACACACACACACACACACACACACACTCACACACACATCTTTACAGACTCTCACACACATTCACACACACACATTCACACACACACACATTCACACACACATCTTTACAGACACTCACACACACATTCACACACACACATTCACATACACTCTCACACACACACACTCACACACACATTCACACACACTCACATACACACAGATTCTCACACACACTCTCACACTTTCACACTCTCACATCCTCTCTCACTCACACTCACACACATACACTCATACTCTCTCACACACACACATTCTCACTCACTGAACGGTGGCAGAGAATGTGCCGTCCAAGGACTCCTGGGTCCCCTCCATCTGGCGAGTGGCCCACGCCCCTGGCCAGCCTCGATGGCAGCCCTTCCCGTGTCCAGCTCCTGCCGCTGGCCAGCCTTGGCCACGGGGTCCGGACGTTTCCGCTCCGAGGTTCTGCCGGGCTGTGCCATGCTCGGAGGGAGCCACAGGGCAGGATCACACGGAGCGGGCCTGAGCTCTGGGCCACGTGCAGGAACCCTCTGTCTGCGCGTCCTTGTCCCCGCTGCTCCTGGCAGCCAGGGACGGGCCCTCCCCTCCGCCGGAGCCGTGTGTGCACGGGCGGGTGCGTCTGCATGGCTGGCAGCAGCCGCAGGGCCCGACACCGCGCCCAGAGGAAGAGGCAGGAGGGCAAGCATGGGGGGCTGAGCCAGACCCGCCGGGACCGCTCTGCCTGTCCCTCACCCGTGCATCCGGGTAAAACAGTGGTGACCCGTGAGGTCCAGGACCTCGTCCCCAGAAAGCGCTCAGAGCACTGGCCCGTGGCCCTCAGGAAGGGCCGGGGGCTCCTGCTGGCGGCTGGGCTGGCTTGGCTCAGAACCGGCCAACCTCGGCTCAGACAGCCGCATGCGGGTCTGACGCTCTGTCCTCTCCTCCCCAGAGCTGGTCCTGCTCGCTCATCCTGGCCTCGCTCCTGGGCGCCTTGGGCTCCTCCTTCCTGTACGGGTACAACCTCTCCGTGGTGAACGCCCCCTCTCCGGTGAGTGCCCTCCACCACGGGACGCGCCCTGCAGGGGGCGCTGAGGAGGCGAGGGAAAGCTGAGTGTTACCCTCTGGAGCTGGGTGGTGCCCAGTGCTGCAAACCTTCGCAGGCAGGTTCTGTGCCAGCCGGGGGTCTGGGGGGACCGAGCAGAGAGAAGCACCAGCCCCCGCCTTCGAAGGGGACGTGGAAAATACAGAAGCAGACGATGGCCACCATGGGTGGGGCCCGGCAGTTCCTGGAGGCTGGAGAGGGGTTGCCCTGGGAGGGTGCGGGAAGAGGAGGGAGTGCCGGGCAGATCCGGAGGGTCTTAGTCCAGGGAGCACGGGTCTGAGGGGCCACAGAGGGCCCCTTCCCCTCCTCTGCTCCGTCTGCGCTCCTGTCTCTGCCTCTGAGCCAGAGGGCACCTGGGTCCAGCCGGTACAGACCCGCTGCTGCCTTTGCTTTCCCTGGCACTGGCCCCCAGTACCGCCCTGCTGCTGGGCAGGGCGAGGTCTGCTTCTCACCCACCTGGGCTGGGAGGGTTCGGGGCCCCCTGTTCCTGCAGGTGCTGGCTTCTACTGGGCCTGCAGCCGCCCGTGGGGCAAGGTGGTGGGTGTGAGGGAGGCTTTCCTGAAGAAGGTGATGCTCGCTGTGTCCTGAGGCGGGAGCGGAGGCCCAGAGGCCTGGGTGGGAAACACCTGTGGGAACCCAGGTGTGACGTCACTGAGGCCAGGTGTGTTTGGAGCCAAGAGGCAGCCAGGAGGCAGGCGGTGGACATTTTTAAACGCATCTCCTTTTAAATGCATTTTTGTTGTTTAAAGTACCCAGTGGTACCTCGAGATACGAGGGCCCTAACAGACGAGATTTTTGAGATACGAGCTGTCGAGCGAGCGGTTTTTGCTTTGAAATACGAGCAACATTTGAGATAGGAGTCACCGCGCGGATCGGCCGGCTGCACACGACCCACCCGTTTACCGAGGCTCGAGCGTCTCATAGTTTCCCACGCCTCAAGGTTACGGGACGAATTAAACTCGTATCTCGAGGTACCGCTGTATTACAGATGTCCCTATTTTCCCCCTTGATCACCCCTCCCCACTTATTTTTATTTTTTATTTTTTTACTGTGAACTCTGTGTAAGTTCATTTGAAAAACTGATTCCGATGCTGAACACAGTTTGCAAGCCCGGGGGCGGACGTGGCCTCCTAGTCTTACCGCACTCGATGGATGGCTTTGATGGGGTCGCTGGGCCAGCATCCCGAGAGGGGCATCTGATTGGCCGTGTCTGCCTTTCAAAGAGGCGGGGGAGTCTGCTTCTTGCCTCATCTGGGAAATTCAGCTGAAACCCAGCAGAGGGCAGGGGACCTTTGCACTCCTGGCTGGCGGAGGGACGTGTAAGCTTGAACCTGGGATGGAATGGCATGGGTGGAGCGACGACTGACCGTGGGAACATGAGCCAGGGGCCATTCCGTCATTGTTTCAAAACCGGGGGTGTTTTTGGTTGTGGTTGGTTTTTTTAATTCTCACCTGAGGACATTTTTCCCATTGATTTTCAGACCAAGTGGAAGGGAGGGAGGAGGGGAGGAGAGAGAGACACATTCATTGATTGGCTGCCTCCAACCTGCACCCCCAATGGGGCTGGGGATGAAACCCCAGAACCGAGGTACATGCCCTGGACTGGGAATCAAACCCTCCCCTTGGGTCCATGGGCCAGCACTCTAACCACTGAGCCAAACCAGTCAGGGCCAAACTGTTTTCGTGAATAAACTTGATTTTCGAGAGCAAAACTGAGCAGAAAGCACAGATTTCCCCTGCACCCCGTGGCCCCGCCACACGCTGACACACGGCGTCCCGCACGGTCCGCCTCCCCCACAGGGCGGTGCGGTGCGTGTTACACTCTGTGAGCCGGTCTTGACTCATCAAAGTCCATAGTTCACAGTAAGGTTCCCTCCTGGTGCTGTACCTTCTGTGGGTTTAGACAAACGTATAACGACCTGTGTCCACCATTGTAATATCATACAAAATAGATTACTTTTGTTTTTAAGGCTTTGTCTAAATACACTCCCCTCCCCAAGATTCTTTATATCTCCTTTTTTCACTTTATACTTCTATCATCAGCATTTTTCCAGGTTGTTGAAAACTTTCCATCCCAATATTTTATTATATTATTATTATTATTATTATTATTATTATTATTATTATTATTATTATTACAGTGGTACCTCGAGATACGAGTGCCCTAACATATGAGATTTTTGAGGTACGAGCCGTCGAGCGAGCGATTTTTGCTTTGAAATACGAGCAACATTTGAGATACGAGTAACGACCCACCAGTTTACCTCGACTCGAGCATCTCATAGTTTCCCATGCCTCAAGGTTACGGAACGAATGAAACTCGTATCTCGAGGTACCACTGTATTATTGTTATTACTATTATCATTGACTAGTAGCCCTGCTCTCTGCGGGGCCTGGCCGCTCTGCACCCACTGCCCAGAGGCCATCTGTGCCCCGGACCTGACAGATCCGGGCACACTGACACCCATGCCACCACCAGCCACCCCGCTTCCGGCTCTCCCGGCGCCCCTCTGTGGACCCAGAATTGCACTTTCTGCTCATCCTCACGTTAAACCCCCCATGGCAACGCCTGCCGGAGGGAAAGGGTGTCCCAGATGAGGGACCTGAGGCACAGAGAGGTTGAGTAACTTGCTCAGGATCACCTAGCAGAGAAGTGGCTCCTGGGGGCAGTGCTAGCTCCCCCCAAGGCCTGGGTGGCCCTGCTCCATGATCCTGTTCGACCCGCACAACAGCCCCGAGAGATGGGTGTGGTCAGTCCCAGTGTGCCAATGAGGAGACCGAGATCCAGCTGGTTTCCATGGTTAGCCAGGCACGATGCCGGGATTCATGCCCAGGTCTTTGCAATCCGAACCTACGGTTTTCCCACCAGGCCGTCTGCTGGCTGTGGAGACACTCGTGGGTAACAGGGGGGAAGGCTATGAACATCTCAGGGATGGAACCAACCTGCTTGGGGAGTGCAGGGCTGGGACCTCCATCTTTGGTTCGCATCCGACTCACTCGACCCCATGCCAAACCCACTTCATCAGAATGGATGGTGCTGGGACCTCATGGGCATGCAGTGGCACCTCATGGCACTGCTGACTAATGATGCTGAGCAGCGTGTCATCAGCCTGCTGGCCTCTGCAGTCTGTTCGAGTCTTTCGCCCGTTTTTGAAGTGGGTCGCCTGTCCTCCCACTGACGGGTCAGAGTTCATCGACTGTGGATGCCGGTTGCCGACGTGATGTGTGGCCCCCACGTGTGGCCTGTCTTTCCTTGTTGTCACCGTGTCCTGGGAAGCACGGAACACATCAGTTTCCGTGACATCCACACGAGCACTTGGTTCTCCTTTGCTGGCTCGAGTTTCCTGGGTCTTGTGTCCTGGCCCACCCCGAGGGGACAGAGCTTTTTCTTGAATGTGAGGGAGGTGCCTTTTAAACTCCGCGCCCGGCTGACTCTGCCGGCACTGAAGGTGGAGAAACTCAGTCATCCTGTCGCTCTAAGGCTGGAGGCAGCGCTGAGTCTGACTCCCAGGTTTGCCGCTTACTAAGCAAGTCACGCGGTCTCTCAGAGCCCCGGTTTCTCTCTCTGCAAAATGAGGTAAAAAAAAATAAGGTCCCTCTGCCCGGCCGGTGTGCCCAGTGGTTGAGTGTCGACCCCTGAACCAGGAGGTCCCTGGTTTCATTCCTGGTCAGGGCACAGGCCCGGGTTGCCCAATCCCTGGCATTGTGTGCAGGAGGCAAGAGGCAGCTGATCAATGATTCTCTCTCATCATTGATGTTTCTCTCTCTCTCCATTTCCCTTTTTCCACCCTCGCAGGTTCGGCTCAGTGGATAGGGTATCAGCTTTCAGACCAATGGGTTCTGGGTTCGATTCTGGTCAAGGGCATGTTCCGGGGTTGTAGGCTCCACCCCAGACCAGGGCCATCATAGGGGCGTGTGCAGGAGGCAACCAGTTGATGTGTCTCTCTCACATGGATGTTTCTCTCCGTCTTTCCCTCTCTCTCCCACTCTCTCTAAAAGATCAATGGAAAAGTGTCCTTGGATGAGAATTAACAAAACAAACAAACAAAAAACAGGCCCACCCACAGACTCTGTCAGAAGGTTCCTGATTGAGGCTCAGGCAGGGCCTAGCGCCGTCCTGGCGTGAGCCTGCTCCCCGGCAGCTGTGTGGCTGCGTCTCGGCGCTCCGGGCTGCCGGAGGGAGCAGGCAGAGTGACATGTGTTGTTCGCTTTCAGTACATCAAGGCCTTTTACAACGAGACGTGGGAGAGGAGGCATGGACACCCGATCGACCCCGACACTCTGACGCTGCTCTGGTCGGTCACCGTGTCCATCTTCGCCATCGGTGGGCTCGTGGGGACGTTCCTGGTGAAGGTGATCGGCAAGTTTTGCGGGAGGTCAGTGGGGGCTGCCTGTGTTGGGGGGACCCCTCCATCATGTTCATAATACGTCCGTGTCCCGGCAGGACCCCGCAGACGACAAAATGCCGCGTAGTTCAGCTGGAGAGGCTTGAATGTCAGAAGGGCAAGGGGCAGAAACGGGGTCCCAGAGGCCACGGGGCAGGGAAACTGTGGACGCCGGGATGCTTAGCAGCAGCTGAGTTTAGGGAGGTCAAGACTCTACTGTCCCAGCAGGAAGGGACCCGGGGAGAAACACCCCTCTCTCTCCTCCAACCCCTTCTCTCCCTCCAATCTGCTGCTGGCACCTCTCATTGGTCTAACCCACGTAGAAGCCGGAAGAACCAGGAGCCTTCTGAGTTAGGTCCAGAGGACCCGGCCCCGGGGCACGGAGCAGGGTGGAGCCACACATGCAGCGTGGTGTCTGAGGCCACTCTACTCCCTGTGCTCACAGAATTCTGCCTTTTTTATATATATATATTTTATTGGGTTTTTACAAAGAGGAAGGGAGAGGGATAGAAAGTCAGAAGCATCGATGAGAGAGAGGCATGGATCAGCCGCCTCCTGCACGCCCCACAGTGGAGATGTGCCCGCAAGCAAGGTACATGCCCCCGACCGGAATCGAACCTGGGACCTCTCAGTCCACAGGCCGACGCTCTATCCACTGAGCCACACCGGTCTCGGCCAGAGTTCTGCTCTTTAAATCATCAGGCGCTCAGACAGTCTTCGGTGAGCAGCCTGAACTCGAGCAGAGGCCGCAGGAAAGGGTCGGGGGGCTGGGCTCAGGATGCCGTGGGCCAGCAAGTCCCGCCTCCCCGCCTGGGCAGGTGTGTGACCTGGGGCGGCCCCTCCCCCTCAGCCAGCGCCTTATCTCCCCCCCTCCCCCCCTCCCCCGGGTGCAGCCAGGACGATGCCGATGCCGGAGGCCTCAGCAGCTTGGTGGCCATGAAAGCAAAAGGAAAGCCCTAGAGGAACCGCCTTTGGGAGACACTAAACTCCAAGGGACGGTCCTCGGAGGCAGAGAGGGGGTCAAAGGTGTGGGTCGCCGTGCCCCGGGCAGCAGCCGGCTCCTGTTTGCCTCACCACAGAGTGAGAGCCGCATTGGGGTGAAGGCTCGGCTGGAATCGTCAGCAGGAGGAGCAGCAGGCATTGCAGACGGTTACTGTCTGTCTCCTCCTGCTACAGGCCAACTCGACAGACGATGCTTCCCACATGGGATGCATCGAGGCCGCGAGGCCCAGCAGCTGTCCCTGGGCCCGGGATTCAGATCTGGGTCGGTGTGTGGCTGCCAGCCCCCTCTGGCTGTCGCACGGCGTCAATGGCCCTGCTGCTTGAGGCCTCATCCTTCATCCCCCGGGGAGGGCCGCTGGGGAGGACGAGGAGGCTGAGCTGGGTGTGCCAGGCTGGGGTCGGGGCCAGCGGAAGGGGCCGGGAGAGAAGTGCAGATGGAGCTGGGCATCCTGGGAGTCCTCGGCGTGGTCACTGGCCGGCCCACCATGGGGCCCATCCTGGCCAGGGCACGTTAAACTCGCCTGTGATCTGGGAGAGGGGTGAGCCACCCCAACATCCGGTCTCAGAGATGCAGGCTCCCTGTCTCCTGGACACTCTGACGTGGAGAAGTCTGTCCATAGAGATGCGTTTCTAAGCCCCGGTCCCTCACCTGGCCACTCATCCTCGGCGTGCCTGGCTCCGGTGACAGACTTTCTGCTCCCTCATGAGACGGGACGTGGCCATGCTGTGCCCAGGCGCTGGCTGCAGGCCCAGCTTCGCGCCTGGACTCTGATACCCACGGCTCCTGGGGCCCTGGACGCGTGCCTCCGAGTCTCTGTGCTTCGCGCAGCTCACGGCCCCTCTGCAGGCCAGTGGTGTTACCAGCTTATGGGGGATCTTCTCTGAGGCCTGTGCCCATCTCTACCCCCTCACTCCCCCCCC
>JAAGEH010000357.1:3720999-3790186 GCA_011751065.1 Lasiurus cinereus
TGCCCTGAGAGAGACCTCGCCCATGAGCACCAGCAGGTGTTTGTTCGGTTTTTATAAAAGGAGACACAATGGACAGTGGCATGGGTGCGCAGGAGGGGTGGGAAGAAACCGGGCCGCCTGCAATTCCTGGTTCTGCCGTCTGACCTTGAGCAATTATTTTACATTCATCCATCCATCTATCCATTTCTCCATCTATCCATCCACCCATCTATCCATCTATCTATGCATCTATGCATCATCCACCTATACATCCATCCATCCATCTATCCATTTCTCCATCCATTCATCCACCAAACTATCCATCTATCTATGCATCTATACATCATCCATCTATACATCCATCCATCCATCCACCCCCCAACCACCCATCTGCCCGTCTCTTCATCCATCCACCCATCTATCCATCTACCTGTGCATCTATACATCATCCATCTATACATCCATCTATCCATCCACCCACCCAACCACCCATCTAGCCATCTCTCCATCCATCCACTCATCCATCCATCTATCCATCTCTGCACCTAAACATCATCCATCCATCCATCCATCCATCTATCCATCTCTACATCTATCCATCATCCATCTATACATCCATCCACCCATCTATCCATCCATCCATCCATCCATCCACCAGTTCAGAGTGGCCGGGGACTCAGTCCCAGCCGGGTCTGATTTATTCATGCCTCTCTTGTCAGTTGAGGGGAAGCTTCCAGCACCTAAACATGGAGCTCACACGTCCACTGTGGGGAAGGGGTTCACTGGGTTGAATAGAAGTGAAACACCAGGTAGGGTGTGTGATAAGACAGGGGAGGGGAAGGCCCGCAAAATCACTTGGTCTGGCCCTACTCACAACCACCCACCGGGACTGGAAATCCTGTGCCGAGAGGGGCTCCGTTCTCGCAGCATCCAGTCACATTGAGAGAGTTACGTTAAGCGAAGGACGGCACTCCTGGCCACTCCTCGCACTTCCCATGGTAAACGCCGGGAAGGCCAGGTCACAGCAGGGAAGGACTTTCTGAGGCAGCTCCAGGTCCCTTCCAGGAGCGACACCAGGCCCTCATTGGCCAGCTTCGTGGAGAATCTGGAGCAAGTGTAACGGCCTTTTCCTCCTTGGCTCCTTAAGGAGAGCACTTCTCCCTGCCTCCCCCCCACACCCCCGCCACCAGCTCAGAGAAGCTGCCACAGGCTGCCCTCTGTCCCCCCAAAGCCATGGCAGCCCCTCCTCCTGCAGGAGAATGCATCGCACGGCTGACCATCTGCACTGGCCCTTTAAGCCGCTCCCACCACCTGGTTATGGTGACCACAGGGCTCCGCTCAGCCAGCCACCTTCACATACCCACCAGTGCAGTGCAGGTCGGGGCGAAAAGTGACAGGCTCGCCGAGGCCGGAAATGCACCTAGGTCGCACGGGTTCGTCTGACTCCTGGGAAGATGAGCTCTGAGACGGTCTCCCCAGGTGTCTGCATTCCAGGGGGGCATGGGAACGGGGCCCAGAGGCCCTCCTGCCGCTCCTGAAGCTGGCTGCGGGCATCCTGGCACGTCCAGCGGGGGCGAGCGCAGAGGCCAATGCGGTTCCCTGCGCTGGGTGTGAAGAGCGCTCCCTGTGTGGGAGTCGGTGCATTAAATAAAGCACCGTCACTCCGCACCCCGGGAGGCAGGGAGGACTGCAAGCTGTTCGCCTGCCCCCTGTGGAGACGGGACTTGAAGCCGGGTGTACTCAGTGTTGCTTGGGAGGGCGGGGGGCACTCAGGAGTCCTGGTTCTCTCTCACCTCCTCTCCTGGCCGGCCCGGTGACCCTGTGCCAGTCACCGCACTCCAGGGGCTTTGCTTTCCTATTTTCAAACACCGGGGTCTCAGAGGCCCTGCCAGCTCTCTCCCTGACAAGGTCTGTGTCTGGGTGGCGGGACCGTCCCTGCAGGGCCAGCATCAGACCCACAAGCAGCTGCTCTCGAGAGGCTGACCGCCCTGCCTATCCCTGTGCGCAGCCTTCCGGACGTTCCTGGCCAAGGAGGACGTGTCCCGCGAGGTGGAGGAGGCGCTGGCCGAGGGCCGCGTGCAGAGGAACATCCGCCTGGTGTCCGTGCTGGAGCTGCTCCGGACCCCCTTCGTCCGCTGGCAGGTCATCACCGTGGTGGTCACCATGGCCTGCTACCAGCTCTGCGGCCTCAACGCGGTGAGCGGCCCCCACCAGCGGAGGGAACGGAGGGAGGAGAGGGGTGGAGAGGTCAGGCTCAGGCCCTGGATGCCCAGGCTCCAGTCCCAGCTCTATTGGGCGACCCCATCATCGGATCATCCGTTTCCTCATCGGTAAAATGGGAAGGTGGAGCACTGAGAGGAAGACTCAGGGCAAAGTGTTCCGGGCAGCAGCTAGTGGATTTACCCCTTACTGCATGTTGCCTAGCCCTGTGATGACTTATCCGTGGAAATGCGTGAAAGTCTTATTTCTTTACAACACGGGAATTGGGAAGTCATAAGGAAGAAACACAGAGACAGTTTAAATAAAATATTGGTAGCTGGGCTGGCTTCAGTGGGTGACTTTGGCCTGAGAAAGTCTCAAGGCTTTAAAGGATACGTTTCCTGGGGCCTGAGCTGACGTAGGTGGGGAGGTGGTGGAAGGAGGAGGTCCCCCCAAGGAACACCCCTCCAAGCCCTCCGATGGATGAGCTCAGCCACCAGACTCTGACAGGAGGAAGATTTTCATATACATTTTACTAATTTTATTTCATCTCTGACACTTCTATTATAGAGAAAGAGCAAATAGCAATATTAAATTATTTCCTCTAATTACTTCCCTTTCAATGTGCATGAATTTTGTGCACCGGGCCACTAGTTTCGTATAAGTGGACTCAGGCAGTGCCTGTGCTTCTGTGACTGGCTTCATTCCACTTAGGGAATGTCCTCCATGATGCCGCGTGCTGCAGGATTCCCTTCCTTTTCAAGGCTGACTAACGTCCCATTGTGTGTATTGGCTGCGTTTCCTTATCCGTTCATCCATCGATAAACCGTTAGGTTCTTCCCACATCTTGGCTATTGGGAATGATATTTTGTCGAACCCGGGAGTGCTGATATCTCTTTGGTTCCTGCTTTCAACCGTTTGGGATAAATACCCACACGTGGGATGGCTGGATCAGATGGTAGTTCCAGTTTTAATCTGCTGAGAAGCTTTCATACTGTTTTCCACGGTGGTTGCACCAATTTACATTCCTACCAGCACTAAGTGAGGGTTTCCATTTCTCTACATCAGCACCACCATTTGTTATTCCTTCTTTAAAAAATAACAGCCATCCTAACAGGTGTTTTCTCTAGCCATTCACCCGTGAATAAACTGTTAGGTTATTCCCACATCGTGGCTATTGGGAATAACGTTTTGTTGCACACAGGAGTGGCAATATCGCTTTGAGGTCCTGCTTTCAACGCTTTGGGATAAATACTCAGACTTCCTTTAACCGACACTAACATTTCCTTGACGGCCAAGCCCCTGTCACTCCTAGTCTGTTAGTATGAAAAGGGGGAAATGCAGGGATCTGTTGGTATGAAGAGGGGAAATGCAGGGATCTGTTGGTATGAAGAGGGGAAATGATGGGGATCTGTTGGTATGAAAAGGGGAAATTATGGAGATCTGTTGGTATGAAGAGGGGGAAATCCGGGGATCTGTTGGTATGAAGAGGGGAAATTATGGAGATCTGTTGGTATGAAGAGGGGGAAATCCGGGGATCCGTTGGTATGAAGAGGGGGCCTGTGGGAGGGGAGAGCAGGCAGTGGGCCCTCCGGGCAGCGGGACCTGTGACTCTGGCTGGGGCGGGGAGCCTCAGAGGCCACTGTGTGCCCGCTGTTAGTTGGGCGGTAGTCGCCCCTCACTCACCTCCCCCCTCTTTTCCTTCCCTGCCTGCAGATTTGGTTCTACACCAACAGCATCTTCGGGAAAGCGGGGATCGCTCCGGAAAATATCCCCTACATCACCCTGAGCACCGGCGGCATTGAGACCCTGGCTTCCATCTTCTCCGTAAGTGAAGGGACGTTACCCTGAGAACCCGCCTGGGAGGCAGTGGGGCCGCAAGGAACCAGGTCCCATAGCGGCGGGCACCCTGGTCCCTGGAGGGTGTGAGAATCTGAGGAGCTGATCGTGCCCCCACCGCTGACGTCTCACATTTAACGAGCGTCCTCGTCTGTTTTCCTTCACCGTTTTCCTCCTTTAAAAAAAAGCTCCCTCCTTGGAGCTAGCACCTCGTCACAAAGGACAGTTGCTGTCGCCCTCTGAGGAGGGGAGGCCCCGGGAGCCTCCAGTCTGTGGTCATGACCTTGAAAATGTTTCAGACCCTGAACTGTCATCTTCCCAGCCCGGGTGTGTGGGTGTTTGCAAGGCAACGAGAAGGAGAAAGACAGTCCCTTCTTCGGTTCGTGCCACATCTAAATCCGAGAGAGAGCGCTCGCCCCTCTGAGCTACAAACCAGACATGTGGGGGGGAGGGGCACTGGGGCCTGGGGAGTCCCTATGTGGGAGGGGCAGAGGGACATGGAGCATCTTCTTGGCCGCCTGATGCTGGATAAGGCACTCACTCCCTGGGGAGCTAGCTGCTCCTGTCTCCTCTGCCGTGTAGGGGTGCCCGCTCAGCTCAGGGTCTACCAGGGGATCCCTTTCCAAAGGAGAGGGCAGGGTTAGAGTGGCTTCTTTTCTGACCTTGAGGGGCAGCTGGTTTCTCCCACCCCTGCTCTCTGGTTTGTGGGCAGGGCCGAGGCGGGTGCAGACCAGCAGAGACTCATTTCAGCAGAACACCTAGCTTTGCTCCTGGATCCTAACGGGGCGTTTTAACAAGCGGCTTTGGAAAGCAAACTCCATGCAAGTGTGGAGACTGGAGTCTGTCTCCCTCTCCTCCCGCCCACAGCCTTTTTTTTTATTGGAGCGAAAACACTTCAATATTTCACACGAATTTTAGGAAATTCTTGTCTGGAGTTGCAGATCAGACCCCCTCCCCCAAGCTGTGACTGTTAATTTTTTGTTTGTTTGTTTGTTTTTAATATATCTTACTGAATTTTTACAGAGAGGAAGGGAGAGGGATAGAGAGTTAGAAACATTCATGAGAGAGAAATATCGATCAGCTGCCTCCTGCACGCTCCCTACTGGGGATGTGCCCGCCACCAAAGTCCATGCCCTTGACCGGAATCGAACCTGGGACCCTTCAGTCCACAGGCTGATGCTCTATCCACTGAGCCATACCGGCTTCGGCTGATTGTTAATGTTTAAATTGATCAGCAGGAAAGCACAGTCGGGAAAGAAAATGATGGGGACATTATAGGTTTTTTGGGGGGGGTTTCGGGTATTTTGTTGTACCAAGAAATCAACATGCGCTCATTAGGATAGATTCATAAAATTTGGGGCAAAATAGAAAGAAACAGAGAAGAAACCACCTCTGAGGGTGACACCCCAGGCGGTTGGGCACCCCTCCCCCCATCTCTCCAGAGATGCACATCTTATTCCCTCGCCACAGCGGCCCTACTGTGTTCCCACCCTCAGCCTGCCCTTGTTCCTCGGGCTGATGGCAGAACGAGTCCCGCTTTGTTACTGCTTGCCGGCACCCTTTATGTGCACACAGGAAGTGCGACGTGCACACAGGGAAGGAGGGAAGCAGACCGTGGCCCCTGAACTAGCACCGGTGTGACGGCGCCATTGTTCTTCACCGCTTGGCACTCCCCAGTTCCCTTAACCGTTGTCTGTGGGGCATGGGGGCACCCCCGCTCAGAGCCACGCCGCCTGGCTTCCGGCCCCAGCGCCGACCCTTTTGAGCTGCGTGACCCTGGCAAGCCATTCCCCAGCTCTGCGGCTCGATTTCCCCACGTCTCTAATGAGGACATGGCCCCGGGGGGGGGGGGGTGGAGGGGAGGAGTGAGGATCCAGCGAGGGAATACAGTGGTACCTCGAGATACGAGCGCCCTAACATGCGAGATTTTTGAGATGCGAGCCGTCGAGCGAGCGATTTTTGCTTTGAAATGCGAGCGACAGTTGAGATAGGAGTCATCGCGCGGATCGGCCGGCTGCACACGACCCACCCGTTTACAGCGACTCGAGCGTCTCATAGTTTCCCACGCCTCAAGGTGACGGAACGCATTAAACTCGTATCTCGAGGTACCGCTGCACAGAGTAAGCGATGCCAGCCGGGCAGGGGACGGGCACTCAGTAAGCGGCGGCGATGCTGCTCTGAGCAGGTGCGTTCCTGCTTGCCCTTCAATGAGGCAGTGAAGAGACCCAGGCAGAGAGCAGGATTTCACAGGGACGCTCACGGTCTTGATGGCTGAGGAAACCTGCTCTCAAGGAAGTGACTTATCCAGGGTCACACAGCCAGTAGGTCAGAACCTGAGGGAGCGAAGGGGCTCACATCTGGGGTCCCTGCTGCTCCCCAGACCCCGGAGCAGCTCTCCCTGGGGGCGTACGAAGGCTCACATCTCTCCTGAAAGTCCCGTTTCCCCGCCCATTCAAAAGAGGAGCAAACACAGGACGGTGGGGGGCAGGCGTCTCCCCAACTCCTCCTTCGCTCCCGACGCTCTGGCTGGCAGAGCGTCGTCTGTAAAAGCTGGCGACATGTGAGGAAGTATTTCTGAGAAGTATGAGCCCCAAAAGGCGGTCACGGGCTCCGCATTCCTGAAATCAGCACAGGACCCCGCCACCTGGCCATGAGTGTTCTGCGGTTTGACGCCTCCCTGTGGCCCAGACCGGGAGGGACGGTGGCATTGCCCTGGTGCTGTAGGCATTTCCGTAGGCATGGGAGGAGGGGACAGACACTCTGCTCCTGTGGCTTGCCCTTGAAGCTGGCTCCTGGCCCGCTCACGCGTGGGCCGCTGGGAAGGACGGCCCGCTGGCAGAAACAGCTGGCTCCACATCCCTTGTCTTGGTGCAGTGTCAGGCTCCGATGAGGGAACTTCTATGGGTGACCCTGGGCCCCGGGAACCCAAGCACCCCAGCCACAAGGGGTGACGGCCCAAGAGCACGAGACTCTAGACTCGATCCCTCGGAGTTGAGACCCCGAGCTCCCTCCAGCCGGGGACACGGGGTTCCCAGGAGTCCCTCTCACCGTGCACGCATTGCAGGATGTGCATGTCGCTGTCAGGAATAGAATACGCCGTGGAGTTGAAGCAAAGAGAGAAAAAGGTCCTTCTGTTTCCCCTGCCTGCAGACCCTCTGCTTCCCAACTAGCCTGCCGTGTCAGCGTCCAACCCTTTAGAGTTCGAGGCTGCACCTCGAGCCCCCCCCCCCCCCCCCCCCCCCCCCCCGCGTGTTACAGGAGAGGGTGGAAGAGACGGCCAAGCAGAAGGCGGGGTGGCTGGGCTGTGTCCCCACCCTGCCCTGGCCTGGCCGGCCCGGGTGAAGGCCACAGGCTATGTCCCCTTCGTGCTGGCTGCTCCCACCACCCACCCCTCTGCCCACCAGGCTCTCGGCTCCACCTACCAATGGCCAGGCACTGACTCCCCGTCGCCTGTCCACACAGTGTCTCTTGCTCATACTTCATTCAAGAGCTTTTTCTTGGTTTGCTTTTTAATCCTCATCCGAGGATATTGTTCCACTGGTTGTTAGAGTGGGAGAGAGAGGGAGAGGCAGAGAGAAACATCGATGTGAGAGAAACGCATCGATGGGTTGCCTCCTGCACATGCCCTGACCAGGGCCCGGGCCGGGGAGGAATCTGCAACTGAGGTCCGTGCCCTTGACCAGGATCACACGAGGGGCCCTTTGGTCTGCAGGCCGACGCTCTGTCCACTGAGCCAACCTGGTGGCTAGGGCCGTGGTGGGCAAGCTGCGGCTCGAGAGCCACATGCGGCTCTTTGGCCCCTGGAGTGTGGCTCTTCTACAAAATACCACGGCCTGGGCGAGTCTCTTTTGAAGAAGGGGTGTTAGAAGACGTTTACGTTTAAAAATTGTCAATCATTGTGCCGTGGATATTTGGCTCTGTGGACTAATGAGTTGCCAACCACTGGGCTAGGGCAAAAGCTTTCTTTTTTCCTTTTTTTTTAAATTTTGTTTTATTGATTTTCTACAGAAGGAAGGGAGAGGGATAGAGATTTAGAAACATCGATGAGAGAGAGAGAGACATCGATGAGCTGCCTCCTGCACGCCCCCTACTGGGGACGTGCCCGCAACCAAGACACATGCCCTTGACCGGAATCGAACCCGGGACACCTCAGTCCCCAGACCGACGCTCCATCCACTGAGCCAAACCGGCTTCAGCAAGAGCTTTCTTTAAGAGCTGACTTTTCCGCACGTGCCCCCAATGAAGAAGGGTGCAACGTGGTGATCCTGAGCCTCTTAAGAGGCACCCTTCCCTCTCAAAGGGGCAGCAGGTGGGGCTGCAGACGCCCCTGGACAGACATTTTCCCAGGACTGAGGACGGACGGGGGGCGGGGGGAGGGGCCTGGGCCCCCGCAGCCTGGCCTCCTGGCCGGTTGGCCCTGATCCCCGTCTGGGTTCACACTGGGGACGCGGTGTCTCCAGGCCACCTCTGTTTATTATTCTTAGGGCTCATGAGCCACCCAGGAATGACAGCCCTTTAACGGTAACTCTCCCACTTCTCATACCTTTGGCCCCAAAAGACAGACGGTTCTCGCACACATCCTTCTCTGACGCAGAAACTGCCGAGCCAAGTTTACGTTTCCTCGGATTATTTGTAAGTTTCGGTTTACAGAGCGCTGTCCCTCGCAGGCCGTTATTCCCGAGGCCCTGTCCTCTGGCCGCAGACCGAAACCCCTGTCAACCTGCAAACAGCCCTGGCCTTCCCTGGCCTTGGCCTCTCCTCAGACGGAAGCCCCTGGCAGCCACGATGAAGGCCTGCCTGTGCATTTCTCTTCTTTATTGTTTTAAAATATATTTTACTGATTTTTTTACAGAGAGGAAGGGAGAGGGATAGAGAGCTAGAAATATCCATGAGAGAGAAACATCGATCAGTTGCCTCCTGCACATCCCTTACTGGGGATGTGCCCTCAACCAAGGTACAGTGGTACTTCGAGATACTAGTGCCCTAACATACGAGATTTTTGAGATACGAGCTGTCGAGCGAGCGATTTTTGCTTTGAAATACGAGCAACAGTTGAGATAGGAGTCATCGCGCGGATCGGCCGGCTGCACACGACCCACCCGTTTACCGCGACACGAGCGTCTCATAGTTTCCCACGCCTCAAGGTGACGGAACGAATTAAACTCGTATCTCGAGGTACCACTGCACATGCCCTTGACCGGAATCGAACCTGGGACCTTTCAGTCCGCAGGCCGACGCTCTATCCATGGAGCCACTCCAGTTCCGGCCTGCCTTCGCATTTAAAGCAGCACCGCCAGCAGGGGCCAGGGCCAGAAAGCGGGCATCTCCCTGCACCCACCTTTGCTGCCTCGGCTAAGACAGAGCTGACCAGCGCTCACCGACCCGTTCCCCTCCTTCCTCCCAGGTTTCCAAGGCTCAGGCTGTGGCAGTAACCCACTTTTGCCGGGAGGGTCCCTCAGGCTGGTGTGGCGAGGCTCCTCAGGGACCCTCCCCACCCCACAGTGTCAAGGTCAAGGTTAAGGTCACCGTTTGGCATACTGGGCACTGGCCCCCACCTGGGGGGGTGTCATCTCGCTCCTGTGTTCGGCGTGTGTTCACGGATGCATGCACGTGTGGGCACGTGTGTGTCCCACCGTAGACTGAAAGAAGGGGGGCAGCCGTTAGTTATCGGACCGTGCCTCTGCCATCCCGGTCTCTGTGCGCTCCCCCAGGCCAGGCGCTGGCCCAGAGCAGACCCTCGGGACCTGGGTGCTTCGTCACCTGGGCCTCGTCGAAAGCCGCTTGGAGAAAGGTGTACCCCCTGACCCATCTGTCTCTCAAACTCGGCTACAATCACGTTCTTTGGGGGTCACTGGCATTGGGAGGTGCTCGGTGAACAGCCCGCCCTGGCCCAAGTGAAAGGCAGGCACCGGAGCTGTGGGTGGGGGTCAGTGCCACCCTACGACCCCAGGACGCTGGGCTGGGGCACAGCTTCTGGGCTGCATCGCTGGCATCACCAGCGAAAAGGCAGCCTCATGCCCGCCCCGGGTCCTCGGCTCTGAAATGGGCACCGCAAGGTGGAGAGGAAGAGAGAGCTGACTCCGTGCAGCCTGCTCACTGTGGCAGCTACATCCTTTTGGCCCCTTATCTGCCCACACCCCTCCCGAGGGAGATGGAGGAAAGGTGAATGGGTGGACACATGAGACTTCCTTCCTTCCTCCTTCTCATCAAGGTCATTGCCACCCCCCCACCCCCGCCCCAAATGTGACTGTGGAGAGAGTCCCCTGCCTGTCTCCGGTCAAAGCCGTCCTGGAGCCCCAACCCCCCTGCACCCCCTTCCCGTGCTGCTCGGAGTAACCGTGCCCCTCTGACCCTGACCTAGGGCCTGGTCATCGAGCGCCTGGGGCGGAGACCGCTGCTCATCGGCGGCTTTGGACTGATGACCCTCTTCTTTGGGATCCTCACGGTCACGCTGACGCTGCAGGTGAGAGCACGTGCCTGGCCTGCCCTCAGGAGCTGAGGGGGGGGCTGGCTTTCGGCTCCGGGGCCCGGGCCCTGGGCTGAAGAAGGCGGCACCGTCTGCAGACACGGCTCCCCAAGGGGCACCTCCGCTGGGAAGCTGCTGCAGGGGCTGGAGGGGTGGGTCCCGGGCCTGGGAGACCAGAGACCTGGGGAGCTGTGTGATGTTGGGTGGGTCACATCCCCTCTCTGAGCCTCTGTCTGCCCCTCTGTGGACGGGAGGAAAGATTGCACTTGATGTTTCCTAAAATGCTCATACAAAAAGCCTTTGCACAATCGCCCCATCCTTGGCCTGTGGTACAAGCAGGGGCTGGGGCCAGCCCGCCTGCTGTGAATCCCCGCCCACTTCCTCGCACATAACGGGCGGCAGGCAGCTCAGCCTCTCTGCTCCCCGTGTCTGTAAAATAGGCGCGGGAATGATTGGGGGGTACATTACCCCCATTCTCTGGACGCTGAATCAGGGCTCAGAGAGGTAAAGTGACCTTTACCGGGTCAAAGACGTCCTTGAACCTGACCCTGCGCCGGTCCCCAGCCCCACAACCCCCTTCCCTTGCCAGTAAGGCCCGAGGTCACACGGATGGAGGGAGGAGGGGCTGGGGTGGGAACCAGGTCCTCGACACACCTGCCTCCTCACCTGCCCCCTGCCGCTCCCCCGCAGGACCGGGCCCCCTGGATCCCGTACCTGAGCATCGTCTGCATCCTGGCCATCATTGCGTCCTTCTGCAGCGGCCCAGGTAGTGCGCCCTCCCCTGCTCTTTCTCCCTCCCCACCTCCCCCCGCTTCTGCACCAGCTGGCCCCGGGCTCGGCTCGCAGCACCACCATGGAAGGCAGGGGCTCGGGGAGGGGCAGGGCCTGAGGGGAGGTGGAGCGGGGAGAGAGAGTTCCCAGCCACTCAGGTCAGCCACTCCATTCCCACTCCACAGAGGGTGGGCCATGTATCCCCCAATGACACGTTAGCCATAACATGCAGCCACAGCGCATGGTTGTGAGGGCGTGAGGCAGACACGCGAGTCTGGGATGTGTGTATGACACTCGAGGTGCCGTCTGTGGCCACCCTCAGACACGTGACGGTCCCGGGTGGGAGATTCAGTGAGGACGATGACAATGCCGTGGCTAAGATGTATGGGTCACTGACCACATGGCGACACTTAGCTCATGCAAGGCTCGTGGCGGGGAGGGAACTTGCCCAGAGCCGACCGGATGGCGATGCGGGACTCCCAGCCCCTGGCCACCACCTTGAGAGCTGCCGGGGTAGAGTCAGGTGCGTGCACCCAGGACTCCTGTCCAGCCCCCGCTCTGGCATTGCCCTCGTGGGAAAGCCCTCATCTCTCCCGAGCCTCAGTTTCCCCATCTGTAACACGGCCAGTGTGGACGAGACTGAGAACCCTGCCCGGCCGTGGCTCTCTGTATCCGTGTCCCCGGGAGACTGAGAAGGGGTTCAGGGTGGTGTGGCCCCTGGCCTGCTCTCTGGGAGGCACCCCTGGTGTCTGTGGGCAGGCTCTGGGGAGACCCTCTCCTGGAGGCCGCTGCAGCCACCCCACTCCAATCTTTGTCCCTGTCTTCACATGGCTTCTCCTCTCCATGTTCGTCCCAGAGTCCCTCTGCCTCTTTTTTTTCTTTTTTTATTTCAGAGAGGAAGGAAGAGGGAGAGGGGGAGGGAGGGAGGGAGGGAGAGAGAGAGAGAGAGAGAGAGAGAGAGAGAGAGAAGAATATCAGTGATGAGAGAGAATCACGGATCGGCTGCCTCCTGCACGCCCCACACTGGGGGGTCGATCCCACAACCCAGACCTGTGCCCTGACTGAGAATTGAACCCTGACCTCCTGGTTCATAGGTCGATGCTCAACCACTGAGCCACACAGCCGGGCCTAGTTGCCTCTTCTTCTAAGGACCCCAGTCCGACTGGATCAGGGCCACCGTCCGACCTCCTTTTACCTCAATCACCCCTTTAAAGATCCCATCTCCACGTACAGTTACATTTTGGGGTGCTGAGGGTGGGATGGAACATGTTGTTTTGGTAGAGGAGCGGGGTGCACAGTTCAGCCCATCACGGTGATGACAAGTAAAGGCTCTGGACTGAGTCAGCCTCGGCTCTCACACCGCCGAGGACCAGGACTGGGCCGAGCAGCCTGGCCCTCTGTCCTTCGGAAGGATTTTCACATTTTGTTCATTTCCATAGTTCTCGCCCCTGTAAGTGAGGTCCTGCTCTGTGCCCAGCTGTGACCAGATGTTGAGAGAAGCTGCTAGAACAGCTCCCACGGAGTTTACCCTCCCAGATAGAGAGCCAGACACGGCCAAGAAGTCTAATATATAAAAGGCCAGGGTTGTAGCGATCCTTCACGACCAAAGGTTGCCAGGGCGACCCAGCACTGACTGCCCAGGGGGGCTGAGACCCAGAGAGAGAGGCAGGGTCTGATCTACAGCCTCAGTGGCAGCTATTGATCAGTACTTACCTCTCTTTTTCTCTCCCTCTTTCTTTCTGAGCTTCTTCAGCAGCCTGATTTTTCTTTCTCTCCCAGCCTCTATGGGAGGGGGGAGAAGAGGGGAGGCCTGCTGTTAAGCCCCGCCTCTCTGATTAGGCCCAGAGATAGGCCCAGAGATGCTGACTGCCATAGGAACCGACCGATCAAAACCAATGGCTGTCTAGGAGGCGGAGCTTTTGACTCTGACTGGCATAGGAACCAACCAATCAGAACCACATTGGCCAGCAGAAGAGGGCAGTTGGGGGCCAAATCAGGCTGGCAGGGGAGGACAGTTGGAGGCAACCAGCTGGCAGGGGAGTGCAGTTAGGGGCGATCAGGCCAGCAGGCAGGTGAGCATTTAGGAGCCAGGTTGTGAGAGGGATGTCCACAGGGATCGGCCTAAACCAGCAGTCGGACATCCCCCAAGGGGTCCCCAGTTGGAGAGGGGGCAGGCTAAAGCTGAGGGAACCCCCCACTCTGTGCACAAATTTCAAGCATCTAAATATAAATGTCCTGTATATAAATATAAAGCCAGAGCCAGGGAAGTCCCACGGGGAGGAGGGGACCTACACAAGGGGATGAAGAGGGGCAGGATGGACAGTAGGGGGCGCATTTTAGCCGAGGCTGTGGAGAAAGGCCTCCCAGCAGCTGTGCTGCCGGAGCCAACTTCTACCACAGTCAGGGCCTGCGTGCCGGCTCTGCCCCTTGGAGCTGGGTAACCTTGGGGAAGTGAAGGCACTTCTCTGAGCTGCAGCCCCTCCCCCAACCCCCCACCCGAGGTACCTGGTAGCCAGTAGTCCCAGAGATGAAATGATAAGCATTCCTAACGCAACGTATTCCATTAAAGGTCAGCTGCTGCCTCATCAAATTGGCACACGCTGTCTCCCACTACCCAGCTATTCGGAGAGCAGGGGAGCGGGGGGAGAGGAGGCAGGGTGGGGGCCACCTCTTGTTCTGATGAGCCAGGTCAGCGATGGCGTGCATGCCTCTCGGAGCTCCGGGCTGTCACCCGCTCTGAGGTCATGGCTCCCACAGGCTGAGGGGTCTCCTGCCGCCTTCCCTGCCCCAGGAGATGGAGGCTGGGGGCCTGGCCTCCTCCTCCTTGGGGTGACTAACCCCAACCCCCACTCTCCCTGCAGGCGGCATCCCCTTCATCCTGACGGGCGAGTTCTTCGAGCAGTCCCAGCGGCCGGCGGCCTTCATGGTGGCGGGCACGGTCAACTGGTTCTCCAACTTCGTCGTGGGCCTCGTTTTCCCCTTCATCCAGGTGCGGCCGGCTGGGGCCTCGGGCCCCCGGGGGGGGCCCGCTGGCTCAGCGGCCCTCGCAGCGAGGGCGAGTCACCGAGCAGGGGCCGGTCTACCCACTGGAGGCGGCGCTGCTGGGCTCAGGAAGGGAGAAGGGTGCCTTGGTCCAGACCTTTCCTGCTTCTCCTCCTGCACCCCTCCAGGAGCCCTCCTCCCTGCTGAGGGCCGCTCCAGAGGCAGTGAGCCTCCGGTTGGGGAGGGAATGCAGGAAACCTGGGTAGACCCTCCAACCTGCCACCTGCTCATAGTCGTGTTTGCTGTGTCTGTCGCCGCGTGATTCCATACAGCCGTGCAGGGTCTGATCTGCAGCCTCAGTGGCAGCTATTGATCAGTACTTACCTCTCTCTCCCTCACCCTCACCGTAGATAGTAATTGGCTTACACAATGATGAAGTTTTATATGCCCGTTTTTCTTTTTCTTTTTTTATTGGTTTCAGCAAGGAAGGGTGAGGGAGAGAGAGAGAAACATCAGTGATGAGAGAGAATCACCGATCAGCTGCCCCCTGCACGCCCCACGCTGGGGATCGAGCCCACAGCCCGGGCGGGCCTGTGCTCTGACCGGGAATCAAAATGTGACCTCCTGTTCAGACGTCAGTGCTCAACCACTGAGCCACACCGGCCGGGCTATCTGCCCACTCTTCTAAAAAGAGGAATCAATAAAGACGGCCACTTCCTCCTCTTTCCTGGGGTTGGAAGCCGACTTATTCGTGCCTCACGGGAGACGCCTCCTGTACCCGATTATGAGGCACCTTGGCGTGCGGAGCTGCACCTGGGAGTGCTGGCTGATGGAGGGGCCATGAGAACAGTCCGGCCCTCGCTGGTTTGGCTCATGAGTAAAGCATCACCTGCGGCCTGAACGGTCCGGGATTGGACACTGGTCCAGGGCCCATGCCAGCATTGCAGGCTCGATCCCCAGTGAGGGGCGTGCAGGAGGCAGCCGATCAACGGTTCTCTGTCTTCACTGATGTTTCTCTCTCTCTCTCTCTCTCTCTCTCTCTCTTTCTCTCTCTCTCTCTATATATATATATATACACACACACACACACACACACACACACACACACACACATACAGTGGTACCTCGAGATACGAGTTTAATGCTTTCCGTAACCTTGAGGCGTGGGAAACGATGAGACGCTCGCGTCGCGGTAAACTGGTGGGTCGTGTGCAGCCGGCCGATCCTCGCGATGACTCCTATCTCAACTGTGGCTCGTCTTTCAAAGCAAAAATCGCTCGCTCGACGGCTCGTATCTCAAAAATCTCGTACGTTAGGGCACTCGTATCTGGAGGTACCACTGTGTGTGTGTGTGGTTGTGTGTGTGTATGTATGTATATATATATTTCTTTTTTCTTTTTAACAAAGAGCATCTGCTCAGAGGCGTTGCGTGCCAGGGCGGTGTGTGCCCAGCTGACGCTTTTGTCTCCGCTTCCCACAGAAAAGCCTGGGCACCTACTGCTTCCTGGTCTTTGCCGCCATCTGCTCGGCGGGCGCGCTCTACTTATACTTCGTCCTCCCAGAGACCAAAAACCGCACCCACGCTGAAATCAGCCAGGCGTTCGCCAAACGGAACAAGGCCTACCCACCAGCGGAGAAGACGGGTCCCGCCGTCACTGGCGACAAGGCCACCGACAGGCCGGAGCCAGAGGCCTCCTCCACGCTGGACAACTACGGCAAAAGCGGGATCGTCTAAACCATGGGGGGTCGGGGGGCGGGGGCCGCCCAGGGGGGGGAACGGGACATTTCCTGTGCCAGGGGCCATTTGTGACACGGTCTTCGGGGCACAGTCCTCAGCCACTTAAAAACCAGCCTGTCCTATGTGGGCAAGCATTTCACTCACCTAATGCCTTGGCAGGACAGAGCACACGGTCCAGGGTTTTCTGCAGCTGGCAGGCCTGTCGTTCCCTACCCCCCCTGGTCCACACCATTTCCAAAAACCGAAGATCCGCCTCCACGTCGAACATCACTAAGCGTTTAAAAATGAAACTCTGCTCATTTAATACGGCGACCATTTGGGCTTCATGCATGGCTGTGTCCCCCAAACTCTGCCAGAAGCTGGAAGCAGCCACCCTGCGTCTTAGCAGACCCCACATTCTCCTAACACGGATCCCCGGCTGCCTTCTTCATGTCTGAGCCCAGGGCTCCGAGCTGAAATCGGGGAGCCAGCCCTCCAATGCTTTCTGGGAGGAAGGCAGTGCCGAGAGGCACAGACCCTGAGTCCCTGCTCTGCCTTCCGGAGCCCTCAGCTGCCCCCCGGATGCCAAGTCCCCAGGGAACCTGGGCGTGTGGGTCCTGGGTGCAGATGTTCAGACCCCGGGGGAAGGAACCTTCAGACCGCCTGGCACAGGCCTGGTCCCCAGCTCTGGCTCTGCCCTGTGGCTCTCCGGCTCAGGGGAGCCTGGTGCCACCCCCACCCTGCTCTGCCTTCCTTGGCTCTGTCCCAGGGGGCTCAAGGCCTCCAGCCCCGAAAGACTGTCACCTCCGAGGGCAGAGAACAGAGAGAGGACCCAGCCGTGGAAGGCAGGAAGGCTGATGCAGGCAGTTTCAGCAGGTGGGGCGGCTTTTGCAAATGGCACGCTTTTCCTCCGGAACCATCCATGCCAAGACCGGTTCTGAGGCTGCACGTGGGCGTGGAGGGGAAGACCACGACCGACAACGGCCTGGTGCTGCGTGGTTGGCCATCCTGGAGGAGATGCCGCTGAAAGACGGGGATCCTCCAGGGGCACAGACGTAGACTCACAGGCGCACCCCGGGGTCTGCAGGCCCGGCTCCAGGCCAGCACAGCGAAGCAAGTCTCCCCATAAACGAGGCACACAGATGCGTGGTTTCCTGGTGCCTGTGAGAGTTATTTTTAGACTCGGTTGTAGTCTGCCTTGGGTGCAATTGCATTATGTCTGAAATATGTGCATATTTAATTAAAAGCTATTTATTGGAAAAGAACAAACAAAACGCTTACCATCTTCTGAGCCCTTCCAGTCGCAGTCTTTGCAGTCTTTTCGTTGGTGGTGTTGGTGGTGGTGAGTACAGGTGCGAGTCCGCCTTTTTGCCGGTGGAGGGTCTTGCCTCAGGGTTGATGGCTGCGATTGATGGGGTGGTGGTGGCTGAAGGCTGGGGAGGCGAGAAGGTTGGGGAGGCAATTTCTTAAGACGGCAAAGAAGCTCGCCACACCCACCGACTGTTCCCTTCATGCACGATTGGTCTGCGGCGTGCGATGCTGGGGGGTGACGTTTGATCCACGGCAGAACTTCTTCCAGAATGAGATCAAGTCCTCCCCGACCCTGCCACTGTGTACCAACGAAGTGTACGAAGCGTGCTCCGTCTTCAGCGGGCATTTCATGATCTCCACGGCGTCTCCACCAGGCAAAATGCTGCCCATAGAGCTGCTGGCGTGAGGTGGCCGCAGACCTTTCATCTGCAGAAAACCCACCATCTTTCTGCAGCACAGTCACACCAGGTGGCCTGTGTGGACTCAAACACTGCCCGCCCCAGGCTAGCCAGCGCTCATCTGGGCTGCTTCTCCGCACGACATCTCGAAAAGCTTCTCTCTCCCTCTTTTCCTCCGAATCCCATGAATGCTGGCTTTAAAAAACAACAACACACACATCTATTTTCACTGACGTTAGAGGAAGGGAGAGGGAGAGAGAGAAACATCAATGATGAGAAAGAATCATGGATCGGCTGCCTCCTGCACGCCCCCCGCACCCTCACTGGGGGGCTGAGTCCAAAACCTCAGGCATGTGCCCTTGACTGGAATCGAACCCAGGACCTTTCAGCCTGCAGGCCGACACTCTATCCACTGAGCCACACCAGCTAGGGGGAATGCTGACTTTTTGATGCCCCTTGATGCCACACTTTTTTTTTTAATATTCTCTACTGATTTTTCCACAGAGAGGAAGGGAAAGAGATAGAGAGTTAGAAACATCGATGAGGGGAAAACATTGATCAGCTGCCTTCTGCACGCCCCCTACTGGGGATGTGCCTGCAACCAAGATACATGCCCTTGAATCGAACCTGGAACCCTTCAGTCCGAAGGCTGACACTCTATCTACTGAGCCAAACCAGTTTCGGCGATACCACACCTTTTTGGTGTAACACCTTTTAGCCTCTCTTTTAAAAAATATGTTTATTGATTTCAGAGAGGAAGGAAGAGAGGAGAGAGAGAGAAACATCAAGGATGAGAATCATTGATCACTGACTCCTGCACACCCCACACTGGGGATAGAGCCCACAGCCGAAGCATGTGCCCTTCACAGGGAATCAAACCATGACCTCCTGGTTCATAGGTCAACATTCAACCACTGCGTCTCGCCGGCTGGGCTTTAGCCTCTTTCTGGTACATACGAGGCACCAGAAAAATTGCCTGCATTAGAGGGAGGAGCCTATGAAAACATGTGGATGCAGGGACAGGCACGCTGGCCATCCACCTTAGACCATGAAGCTGAAGGCCCCCCTCAGGGTGCGGGCAGCGAGCAGTGAGGATCCAGGGTCTGGCCTTCCTGGAGCAGAGGGTCCAGGACAGCCCCGACCTGCCTCGCCACGGCCTCTGCTTATGAGAGTCAGAACCCCTCTTACTTGGGGGTTCTCGTACTCACGACCAAACCTGAACTTGATTCATAGTCACCACAGGAAGGAGAGCCGGCAAATGAGAGGGTCTCGAGCCCATCCAGTTGTTCAGACACTGGGCAAGCTGCTTGCTTGGGGTGAGATGCCTCCAGCCAAGCAGGGGGACTCCCGTTCAGGATTCTCTGGGTGCCGCTGCTTTGCCTCGGCGCTGTCTGGGGTGCTGACCTGGGCTTTCTGCCTGACAGCATTCACTTCCCTTCTTTTCAAGTTTGCAAAAACACCTCCACGGTGTCGAGTAGGAGGCGAGAGAAAACCCGTGAGGTACACATTCCTGGGTTCCTTTCATTCGATCCAGACCCTGTGCTCCCCCCTTTGGGTCCAGCCAAGTTCAATGTTCCCATCACTGCTCTACAGGACCCCGGTCTCCAGGACAACCACTCCACCTGGGAACCCCACCCAGACATCGATCCCTTCCACAGTGACAGCCCGCCACCCGCCCACCTGTGGTGGACCAAAGCGTCCCAGCCCTTGGGTCATCCTCCATCGCATGGGATCCATGGCCCCTGAGACGTCAGGAAATGTGACACAGGCAGAAGCTCGAGGGGGCTGGTCCTCCAGGGCGTTCCCTCTTCGATGCGATGCCATCACGTGGGGAAGCCCAGGCCAGCCTCCTGGGGCAGGAAGGACCCACACGAGGCTGAGCCTACCCCACGTGACCTCCGCCTGGATGCGGCTGCGTGGGTGAGTCCACAGGAAAGCAGCAGCAGGCTCACCCAACCAATCACGCAGACACAAGAGAGAAGCAAGTGTGGCTTTAGGCCGGCCAGCGTGATTCGGTGGTTGAGCATCGACTTCTGACCGCGGGCTGCTGCTGGGCACAGTGGAGGCCTGCGCTGACGCTAAGCAGCAGGAAGGGCCCAGCAAACACGGGGCGCTTCTCAGCAGGTAAAAAACAGCTGCAGCCACAGCACCCTGAGGTGCCGGAGCTGCCTCACTCCCTGTGCCTGCAGCCTTGGGACACTGAGGCTCCGGTGCACAGACCCCTCCCCCACCCCTCACCCCCACTAAAGTCCCTCCGAAGGATCAGAGAGAAATGGGGACCAACCTCCATCTCAGCTGCCTGCCCTCCTGTGGACTCAGCAGTCTCTACAACCCCTCCATTCCTTCTCTCCTTCCTCACACTTCTGTTCAGCCCGGCCCAGGGCCTGCCTCCTGCACACACTCTTTGTGCGAACTATTTGTGCGAACGGTTGGAGTGTTGGGAATACCGCTCCGTGTGGAATCGTGGGAGATGGGCAGGGTTACCTGGAGAGAGCCGGGCGTGTCTACCTCCAGGGCGCTGAGCACGGCGTCTGCCAGGGTCCCAACGCGAACAGGAGATAAGGCAGAGAGAGCGCTCCAGCTCAAGTGCACGTCTGCTAGAACGGTGAGGGGAGCCCTGGCCTGTGCGGCTCAGTGGTGAGGGCATCAGCCTGCAGACCGAAGCGTCGTGGGTTGGGTTCCCAGTCAAGGGCACATACCTGGGTTGCAGGTTCAATTCCCTGGGTTCACCTGGGGAGTCATATGCCCTACCGATGTGTCTCTCTACGGTGGATGCTTCCCTCTCTTCTCCTTCCTCCCTTCCTTCCACTCTCTGGAAAGCAATGGGGAAATGTCCTCGGGGGAGGATTTAAAAAAAGAAACGGGAAGGTGAGGGAAAGGATAGCTGGCGTTTGTAGAGTTTTTCATTGCTGAGTCCTCTGGCTGGAAGGAGAGGCAGCGAGGGAGGCTGAGGGAGGAGGCACGCGGTGCAGGTGAGAGCCAGTGGGAATCCCACTCTCCAAGCTGGGGGTCAGGCAAGGAGCCCCTCTCCCCAGAACTATGCGAGTTCAAGGAGCCAGCAGGCCTCGGAGGGCTGTATTGCGACTTCTCTCTGGGGTCTCATATGTGTACGGTCTGCTTTATGGCACGAGACTCTCAACGGCTCTGGCAAAGGAAGCATGGGGAGAGGGCTACAGGGACGGAGAAGCCGCTGAAACCGGTTTGGCTCAGTGGATAGAGCGTCGGCCTGCGGACTGGAGGGTCCCAGGTTCGATTCCGGTCAAGGGCACGTACCTGGGTTGCGGGCACATCCCCAGTAGGGGGCGTGCAGGAGGCAGCTGATCGATGTTTCTCTCTCATCGATGTTTCTAACTCTCCATCCCTCTCCCTTCCTCACTGTAAAAAATCAATAAAATATATTTATAAATAAATAAATAAATAAAATAAAATAAAAATAAAGGACAGAGAAGCCACTCTGCAGCCAGCCCAGCCGGGCCCGGCGTCCCGGTCACACTAGGGGACTGTTAGAAGCAGCAGAGTCAGGAGCCAGCCAGCAGACGCTGGCTCAGCCCTCGTGATAACCTAGCCTCTCGAGATAATCCCTCCCGCCCCAGATCCTTAACTTCATCACATCTCTTGCCATATAAGGGAATGTGCCCTTCTATAGAAGGCACCGCTCACAGGCCCTGGGAACTGGGATGTGAACATCTCTGGGGCCCATGACTCGGCCTGCCCGGTCCCCAAGACTATGTCTCCAGCACCCCCTCTGCACACCAGGCTTCTTGAGCTCAGTCCTCAAACACAGCCGCCTCCCCACCACGTGCCCCATCAGGCGGTCAATCTGGCCAACGGGCCAGTCTCCCGTCATCCTGGTTCTTACTCTTGTCCCGTCCTCTGCGTGCCCTGCTCGGCGGATCTGCCTGAGGAGGAGTCTGAATTCCCGCTGCCTGACCCTCAGTGGCTCTGTGGGGGAGGGGAGAAAGGCGCCAGGTGTGAGGCTGGTTCTGGGTTCGGCAACCTCGGGACTTGAGTTCTGGCTGGGGAAGAAGTCAGAGCCGAGACTCAAGCACTTATTTAGCGAACCGCAGAGGTAGCCATGGGCACAGGAAAGAAGCTGTAGAGGGAGAGGAAGCGTCCTTGGAGCTTAGAAGTGAGGAAGGTGAAATGGAGGCCTGGGGGGAGGGGAGGGGTGGGGGGAGGGGGAGGGAAAAAGGAAGGCCCAGGCCAGGTGAACTCCCGCATCCTCATCCTGAGAGTTTTAAGGCAGAGAGTGCAGGGGAGGGAGGTCCCCAGGGAAGTTCTCCATAGAATGAATACTCAGCCAAGACCGGTTTGGCTCAGTGGATAGAGCGTTGGCTTGCGGACTGAAAGGTCCCAGGTTCGATTCCGGTCGGGGGCATGTACCTTGCTTGCGGGCACATCTCCACTGTGGGGCGTGCAGGAGGCGGCTGATCGATGTCTCTCTCTCATTGATGTTTTTGACTTTCTATCTCTCTCCCTTCCTCTCTGTAAAAAATCAATAAAATATATTTTTAAAAAAAAAGAATGAATATTCAACAGCTGCCCAGGTGGGTCTTCAGGGTCAGGGTGTCCACTGGTTGGCTGATGGATTGGCGCCAGGACAGCGGGTCATGATCTAATGCAGCCGGGAAGTTGATTGTCTGGTTTGGCTGCTTTTTTTCTGGGCCTGGAGCTGAAACCCAACTTTGGCCTCGATATTAGCCTGGGCAGGAAAGGTCAGGGGTTAAGCCGCATCACCAGTGAGATAGATGCCAGGGGAAGGAAGGCGGGTCCCACCCCACAACTGTCTGTTGCTAGGCCCCTGGGGCTTTCCGCCCTGGTGACCTTCTGGACCTGGTCCACCGTCCTCGCGCTGCTCTTGTCTGTCTAGCTGCCTCCCACAGCTCCCCGTCCCGACCTCTCGGCTGGCAGGGAGCCCACATGACTCAGCTCCCCCCACCTTCCTGGGCTGGCTTCCTTTGGGCACCGCACGCTCCAGCCAGACTGACCTCCTCCTCGCTCTCTCTGTGGCCTCCAGACAAGCAAACCCAGAGGCCCGCAGGGGCCGAGTTTCAGGACCAGAGGGAACCCATCTGCCTCGGGTCTAGAGACAAGAATCTCAGCTGCAGGACAAAGCTGGTCATTGCCCCAGGCTTCCCGTGGGGTGGCCGAGGAGCCCACCGATGACACACGTTGCAGCGAGGCATCTGGTCAACCCCATTAATGTCGTTCCTTCGCACTTGGTGCCTCTGAGGGATGAGAGTCACAGGCCTAGCACAGCCATGGGCACGGGAACGGTCTGGGAGCGGCCACCGATGGCCGTGGCAGGGTCAGAAACACGCACTTACTAACCTCAAAGGGTTGTGACCAGGGCCGCTCAAGAAAAGACGGGATTGGCCGGAACTGGTGTAGCTCAGTGGATAGAGCGTCGGCCTGCAGACTGAAAGGTCCCAGATTTGATTCTGGTCAAGGGCATGTACCTTGGTTGCGGGCATATCCCCTGTAGGGGGCGTGCAAGAAGCAGCTGATCGATGTTTCTCTCTCATGGATGTTTCTAACTCTCTATCCCTCTCCCTTCCTCTCTGTAAAAAATCAACTATATATATATATATATATATATATATATATATTTTTTTTTTTTTTAAGAAAAGACGGGATGGATCTGCCCGGATGGGATATATGAGGGTCCCCCCTGAACCTCCCAGGACTTAGACCTAAGGGAGGGAATGGGGAGCAGAACTAGCCACCCCCAAAGAGGCCTCTGTGGAAAATCAATTCTTTCAAGCGGTTACTTTTAAGGGCCAGGAGGCTCAGGAAGGACCTTTGGCCTCCCCCTAACTGCCTGAAAGAATGTGGATGGCAGGCCGGGCCGCCGGTCTCACCTGAACTGGGTGTGGCAGGCAGGGGGTGGGGGGCACAGGGGAGCCTCCACAGGCCCATTTGATCAAAGTCCTCTCTGAGCCCATTGTCTCCACAGGGCCCAGCGAACCTTTTTTACTAAACATTAACCCTCTCCGCCTCCCCGTCAACGGCCGCACTTCCTTCTCCTCAGTCCGCAATGCCAGAGAGACCTCCTTCTGCCTTCGGGACAGCCCCTGTCTGTGTAATCCGTCACGAGTGAGTTCCCTGTGCATAGGCATTACATCTGATCTGTTTCCGGCAATCCACTCTCTGTTATTTTAATAATTCCTCGCCAGCCGTTAGAACCCAGAGGAGAAGAGGGTTTTGCCTCCCCCACAGAGCGTGAGCCACGACAGGCAGGCGTTTGGTACAGAGACTGGTCTCTGGAGCACCGAGTAGTGTGGCCTGATGGGACATAGGAGGGTCCCCCTGGGCCCCTCAGGACTCCGATCTGCCACACTTGCCGCATGGCCTTGGGCAAGTCACGGAACCTCTCCAGTCCTCCATCTTGTCCTTTGCCACGAGGTCCTATCCGTTGCACTTGCCTCCTGGATGTGTGGTGAGCACCACACGAATTAACGCCTGTGCGTGCAGCGCAGACCCAATAGAGCACTGCTCTCCTGACCATCAGGGTGCTCGCTCCCTCGCGGCCCTGGTCCTTTGGGGACAGAGAACATGCACATGACCTGCACTTGTCAGGAACACTGATGGCGGGGCGGGGACCTGTGCCAGGCCCCGCAGTCAGCGCCTCCTTCAGCATCCCCAGGGGCAATCCCTTGTGGGCTGTCCTTTGGGTCTGGAAGCGAGGCGTCCGGCCCTCCTCCTGGCCTGCGAGGGTGTTTTCCTGAGGGTCCCTGAGCCCAACCGCTGGAGGGGTGCTTCCAGCTCTCAGGGAGAACACTGCTGGCACACACACGGAGCCAGGAGAATCCACGTGAAGCAAACAACCGTGCATGCGGTGTGCGGTGTGGTGCCACGCTTCATTTGCATGTTTCCCTGTCATTAGATAGGATAATGCAGACAAAGTGGTGCAGTGTGTTACCGTGCAGGAGCTCTTAGAAGATTGAAAGTGGTCCAAGTAGAGTTGGCCTTGGAGCTGGAGGGCCGAGATTGAGCCGGGAACCCCCAGAGAGGAAGGCCTGGGACATCTGAGCTTGCTCTCCCTGAGGTTGCGCTTTTGCCTGCATGTGGTTGAGAAGCAGGTCCCCTCGCTGCTCTGCACAACCAGGACACTGAGAGCAGCCATGTCCCTGTGCCAGTGTGAGGACTGACTGGGTTGACACCCCGAAACCTTTGGCACAGAGCCCAGTACAAACCAAGCGGCCCATGTTGGCGGTTATCTTTGGTGCCGGGGGCCTGGTCCAGACCTCACCTCAGACCCTTGCCTGGATGGCCCACATGCAGCTTCCTCACGCGTCCGAAGCCAAGTCTGAAAGCATCATCCCGCCTTCCACCACCACCAGGCTCCTCCTCCAGCGCCACGGAGGGCTCCACGGAATACGCTGCCCACGGGTCTTTAATTCTGGGCTCCTGGCACGGGGCACAGGGCAGAAGGGCAGGACGTCTTTGGGACGCGTGGGTTCGGTTTGGTTTTGCAATCTGGTTGCACGTCACATTCTTACCCTGTGGGATCGTGTCAAACTGGACCGGGCCACTTCTTAGCGGTGCGACCTGAAGCCAGCAGCATGCCCTCTCTGACCCTCTCTGTAGAGCATCTTCAGCTGCACAATGGGAATGAGCACTCCTATGCACAGGGCTGTGACTCAGTCCACTCAGCTGTTGTAACAAAACTAGGAGCCCTGCGCACGAATCCGTGCTCTCTGCAGGGCCTGGCTGCTCCCTGCCGCTGCCCGTGGCTCTCCGTGGCCCAGAGGCCCATCCGTGCCCAGGTGCAGAACACTTGCCTCATCGCCATGACGATGAAGCAAGCATTCCACCAGGCCACTCAGGCTGCCTCCCTCCCCCACCCCGGGACTGGGGGACTGCAGTGGGGCTGAGAGGACTGGGTGCTGCCATCTTGTGGCTATGGGCCCCGCCATCTTTGTGACGGAGTGACGCTTCATTTGCATGTTTCCCTGTCATTAGATAGGATAATGCAGACGAAGTGGCTCGTAAGCCACAGAACTTCATCCCTCCCGGCGTGGAGCCTGGGAGCTCCAAGGTCAAGGAGGCTGGTGATTCAGTGTTTGGCGAGAGCTCGTTTCCAGGACAGCCCTGTGTTTGCTGTAGCTGCCACCTCACGTGGCCCAGAGGACGGGAACTCCCTCCCATCTCTTTTGTAAGAGCACCACCAATCCCGACCCCGGGGACTCTGACCTCCTGCCCTCAGCACCTCCCAAAGGCCCCGCCTTCCAATACCCTCACTTTGGGGGTGAGGATGCTCATGCATAAAATGGAGGAGGACACAAGCATTGAGACCACAGCACGCTGCCACAAAGGATTGTGGGACGGGAGAGACTTTTCCCCTACCCGCCGAGGTTCTTTCAGCTGCTCTAATGGGACAGATTGGCAAGAGAGAAAGTAACCAAATGTCACTACTTGTGTCTGTAGGGCAGTGGTTCTCAACCTTCCTAAGGCCGCAACCCTTGCATACAGTTCCTCATGTGGTGGTGACCCCCAACCACGAAATGTTGCTACTGTGATGCAACGTGATGTAAATATCTGCATTTTCCGATGGTCTTAGGCGACCCCTGTGAAAGGGTGGTTCGACCCCCCAAAGGGGTCACGACCCACAGGTTGAGAACCGCTGCTGTAGAGGAACCCCAGGTGCTGACAGGCTGGGAGACAGAAAGGGGAAATGAGGTGTCTATGACATTCTGCGGGAAGGATGATGTAAGGCACCTGAGGGCTTCCGAGGGGAGGATGGTAACGATAAGAAGAACAGGTGTTCAGTCATTTGTAGTTTGTCCTCCCGGAGAGATAGTTCAAAAGGTTATCTCTGAGCATCTCTTATTGCAGGCAAGGCCCTCATTCAAGTTACCCGAGGGAGTTAGAGACAGGGCAGAAGTTCCTCTTCAGGCCACAGGGTTTAGGGTACCTTTAGCTCAAACAATCCACGTGCCACAGAGGCACACCTTGGGGCGACCTGTTCTGACGCCCACAGGGTCCAGGCGAGTCCCAGGCACAGGCCCAAGCATGGCATCCGGCAGGGGGTAAACTCTAGGGAATGGGCGTTTTTTACACTAATCATGGCCCTGGGATGTAGGCATGATGGTTTTCATTATTAGAGGTGAGGAGACCACACTCGGGGGCCCTGGCCAGTGTGGTTCAGTTGGTGGAGCCTCATCCTATGCACCAAGGAGTGGCCGGTTTGATTCCCATCAGGGCACATAACGCAGGTTCAATCTCCAGTAGGGGGCATGCAGGAGGCAGCCGATGGATGTTTTCCTCGTACTTTGATGTTTTGCGCTCTCTCTCTCTCTCTCTCTCTCTCTCTCTCTCTCTCTCTCCCTTCCTCCCTCTCTAAAAGTCCACTTTCAAAAAATCTTTTAAAAACATAAATAAATAAATAAAAATGGGGAAAAAAATCACACAACTGGTCTCAAATTCAAATTCCCACTTCCTTGCCCGAAGCTTCTTCTTTGCTGCCCGCAGTGTCCCGATCCTTTCTCCAGAAGCTGCTTCGATTCTGGGTTGTAGTTGAACAGCCTCCCTCCCGGCAGGAGTTTACCGTGATGAAGACCCAGTGCCTCTGAGCTTGTTTTCTGTTCATTTTGTGAAGTCTCCTTTCCCCCTTCACTCTTCTTTGAAAATGGCTGCCCGCCACTTGGCACAGAAAACAAAACAAAACTGCCCTTTTTCGTAGTCGACCAGAAACAAACACAGACCAGGCCTTGGGGATGCTGTTCTGTCCTCCCGGGAGCTCACAGTTGTCGGTTGTAAATTACCGTTCTCCACACTTCTTCCCATCGGGATGAACCAAGTCCTGCGCATCTGAGCGTCTATATTTATTTATTTTTAAATATCTATGTTTTATTGATCTTTCACAGAGAGGAAGGGAGAGGGACAGAGAGTTAGAAACATCGATGAGAGAGAGACATCGATCAGCCGCCTCACTCAAGTGGAGGCAGCTGTCATGGAGGCCCTCGCGGAGGCTGCCTCTGGTCTGTGCTCCACAAGTAACCAGCCACGTCCCTCCTACAAACAAAGAGCATTTGTCCCCTGTAGGGAGCGGTTATAGGGTTAAGCCTCGGACTGACCTGCTGGCAAAGCCACAAACAAGTCCCAACTTAGAAGGCACAGCCCTCTTAGCATCATTAAGCTTGCTCTTGTGACTGCTCCCCAGATCCTTCCTGGGGAGCTCATGGTGCAGCACGTGCTGCCAAAACAAGTGAAACTCACAAGAACATTGTCAATCACCTTGCTTGCCTCTGACTGTAAAATAAAGGCTCAGCCTGCCGTCTGGATCTGTTCTGTGGTCTCAGTCACGCACAGAAGATCCACCTAGACCCAGCTTCTTCTCTTGGTCTGTCTGCTCCATCCTTCGCTGGCCCTCCCTCTGGCTCCCCGAACCCTGGGCTGTGCTGGCGCCGCCCGGTCCCCTCCCTGCACGCCTCCTCTAACTTTGGTACCAGCTCTGTGCCCACCTGTGAGTGGGGACATGCGTGCTCCTGTGAGTTCTTCTCACATTGGCCCAGAGCTCCAGGGCTTCCCTCTGGCCTCAAGAACGTTCTCCTTTAGACCCTGGCTGGGTAGCTCAGGCAGTTAAAGCATCGTCATCCCGTTAGGGCCAAGGTTGTGGGTTCAATCCCCGGTCAGGGCACTGGCAAGAAGCAAACCATGAATCCATAAATAAGTGGAACTGCAAACCCACCTCTTTCTCTCTCTCTTTCCTTCTCTCTCTCTCTCTCAAATAAACAAATTTAACAAAAAGAAGAACAGGACATTCTCCTCTGACCCCTCCCTGCTCCCGGCCGGTTATCTCCTTATCAAGCTCCTCATCTCTTCCTGCTGCAGGTGTGGCCGAGTCTGGGCCGCTGTTGATTCATCCTCTCCCTCGCCTTGATCTCGGCCCCTGAGCGCCTGGCCCTGGGCTACCCGGACACAGAGAGGGGGCCTGTCCTTGCTCTTGGGCCTTTGAGACCCCATCACAGAGCTGACGGTTTCCAAATTCTCACTGCGTGCATAGCCTCACAGGTGCCACGTGTCATGTCACACCACCCTGCCAACAAACTGCAAGCTTCTACCCCCGTTTTTAATATGGGAAAACACACCTTGGCAGGTCACTGAAGTCCTTTAACTTCCTGGTCTGGGGAACTGAGACATGCAGGAAGTGAAGATTTAAGCCAGGGGTCATTCTGTCAACGTATGTCCATAAAGGATCGGAATGAACCCATGGGACTTAGTACAGTGGTACCTCGAGATATGAGTGCCCTAACATACGAGATTTTTGAGGTACGAGCCGTCGAGCGAGCGATTTTTGCTTTGAAATACGAGCAACAGTTGAGATAGGAGTCATCGCGAGGATCGGCCGGCTGCACACAACCCACCCATTTACCGCAACTCGAGTGTCTCATAGTTTCCCACGCCTCAAGGTTACGGAACGAATTAAACTCGTATCTCGAGGTACCACTGTAAAATCAAAAGAGCAAGGAAGAGATGCCTTCCCTTCCAGCAGAAGACCCACAACAAAAAGATGGTGGGATTTTTCAAAAACGCCATGTGGCAACCACAATCGCCACTGCCTCGGGCGAGGGTCCTTCATGGATGTCAAAACCTACGGGAGGAAGTTGGAAGGTGAAGAGGGTGTTTCCACAGCCTCCTAGTACCTCTCCAAAGGGTACTTATGCATCATACAGGGTACACAGAGCTTTTTCGGGGGGCAGGGGCTGACGATGCTCGTGGCAGATCCATTTGCGGCACACACACCCCCTAGCACGATGCTCTGGGAGGAACTCAGCATCACTTCCGTGGTGTCCCCACCCAAGGCTCAGACTCTCCTCAGGAGGGAACAGCAGGGACATTCTCCCAAGGGCCTGGCTGGGTGTTCCTCGTGAAGGTCAATGTCATGAGAGACGGGTAGGAGCTGTTTCAGAATAAAGACCGTCTAAAGAGATGTAACAGCTCAGTGCAACGAGGTCTCAGGTTTTGTTCTAAAGGACATCATCATGAACTCTAAGGTCTGCAGATTCGGTAAGAAAATTTCTCCTCAGCCAGCATGGTTCTGTGGTTGAGCATTGACCTATGAACCAGTAGGTCACGGGTTCAATTCCCGGTGAGGGCTCATGCCCGGTTTATGGGCTTGATCATCTCCTGTGGGGAGTATGCAAGAGGCAGCCATTCAATGATTCTCTCTCATCATTGATGTTTCTGTCTCTTTCCCCCTCTCCCTTCCTTTCTGAAGCACTAAAAATATACTTTAAAAAGAAAGAAGACTCGTTGCTTGTAGAAAAAAAATTCTCTGAAGTATGAAATATTTGGGAGTAAATGGACATTGTGACTTAAGTGGAGAGAGAAAAAGAGAGAGGAAAAAAGCAAGTAGCATAGTAAAACGTTAATGTTTGGAGGACTTGAATCAAGGGCATTTAGAAATTCCTTTGTAATATTTTGCAACTTTTCTGTAAGTGTGATATTATATCAGGACTAGAGGCCCAATGCACAAAGATTTGTGCAAGAGTAGGCCTTCCTTCCCCTGGCTGCCGGCACTGGCTTCCCTCCGGCACCTTCCCTCTGGCCACCACCTTCCGCCTTCACTATGGCCCTGCCACTCTCCTGTAGCTCCTCCAAGCCCCCCACCTCCCTGGCTCCCCCTCATGGCAGATGTCCTGCCCTGCCCTGCCCTGGCCACTCCGCACCTGCACACGCATGCTGCACACGCAGAGGCCCAGCCATCTCTGTCACATCAATTTGCATATTCTCTCCTTATAGGCTGTGGGCATTGCCATCTTAGTCATGGAGTGATGGTCAATTTGCATGCTCTGTCTTTATTAGATAGGATAATTTTTTAATAAACGGAAAATGTAAAACATCTGCAAATTCCTGGACGCCTCTCCCATCAAGAAGCAGGCTCTGACGTCTTCCCCTTGACCAATGTCTGGCCTCAGGGACTCGTGTCTGTGGTTCGCAGAGGCCAGTCATAGAGGAGATGGAGGGCCCACCTGGCTGCCCGGCCCCAGGTGCACACCTGGGAGCTGTGAGCCCTTTTAAGGAGCCCACTACCCTGAAGCCCCCAGGCAGGAGAGGCTGCAGAGAGGGACACCTTCAGGAGGCGGAATGGCTGAGGGGCCCGCGCTGTTCCCTGGGACGAAGCGTCATTTTTTTCAGTTGCCACTTCATGTCTCACCAAGCAGGCCGTGGACCTTCCTCAGGTGGGGGCGGGTTGTTCTGCCATCCCACGAAGCCCGGAATAGGGTGAGGAGAGAGAGATGCGAGTTTAAGGAAGTGCTCCCCACTCACCTGCTCACCTGTCCCTTCTGTGCCCTGTGAGCGGGACAGAGTGCAGAAAAGAAGGCCACCTCCAAGTTCAGGGGGCGTCTCTCTGGCTGATAAACCTCCAGGTCCTCCCCAGGTCACCTGTCACTTCGTGTGTGTGTGCGTGTGTGTGTCTTCTTTATATATAGTGTGGACTCCGAGACCCGGCTGCCAGGGTCACGCCTGGCTCTGCCGCTCCCAAGCTCTGTGGTCCTCCTCCTGCCTCCGTCGCCTCATGGGTGAGCGGACAGTACAGGGCCTGCCCCAGGCTGAGCGGCAGCTGAACGAGCCGGTGAAGGCAGCGCCTGCGTTGCAGCTCCTCATAGCTCCTCCGTCATGGCCCTCAGCCACAGGAGCGGCCTCTCTCTCCTCCCGGGGCCCAGCGCCCTCCCATCCCCATCCCATCCCCAGGCCTGCGCTGGAGCCCGCCCTCTGCCTGGCACACTCTTCCTCCTCTTCCTCCCACCCCCACTGCTTCATCCGGGTCTCTCCCCATCAGCCTCCTCCCAGAAGCCCTCCTGGACCACCCCGGCAGGACCATTCAGTCTGCATAGGGCCACGCGCTGCCGTCAGCCTGGCCCAGTCCAGTCCATCTGCTTGTCTCTCCCCCCAAAAAGCCGCTCAGGACACTGAGCACTGGGTGAGTGGCCAGATCCCCAGGACAGTGCCCACCACATGGTCGTGTAAATAATGGAACTGTTATTTTTCAGAAGGGGCTGCCAAAATCCTGCCCTAACCCAGACTTCCCATCACAGAGAGGATGTGTACTAGGTTCTAGAACAATGTTTGCCACAAAAGCGGTGGCTGCTAACCGCCTGTCTGAAACAGCTGCATTTATGACACTTCCGGATCAAGCGGAGCTTCTCAAACTGGGTTCCCTGACACTGTGGTCTCCGGAGAGCCGGGATAAGGAGGTCCCCTTTTAACAGGGGTTCTCCAGGGGAGAGAGTGGGAAACAATGCAGAACCCTCTCCCGCCAGGGGCTTCTCGCCGCACCGGGATCGCTCCAGGCAGCCCCGGGGAGGAACCGGACCTGGAGTCTCCTTCCCCCTGGACTCCATCCATCACACGTGCACCGTGGAGAGCACCGGACAAACGCAGGGGGACCCTGAGGCCAGGGAGCTGCGTCCCCTCGTTCAAGGCCACGCAGCCACTTCCTGAGCCGCAGAGCAGGCACCCTGCCCCCTCCCCCCAGCGCTTCCCCGAGGGCCCGTCTCGCTCTGGGTTCACAGGAGGTCAGACACGGAACTCAGACTCCAGCATCGATTTGACTAAGTCATGCAGGAAAATGAACTGTTCCAAATCACATATGAAAATGCATGTTCCATTTCGCCATTTCCAAACAGTCACTCACTCATTCAACAAACAACCTGTTATGCATCGCGTGCCGGGCACGGCACGTTTTACAGTGAACCAGACATGGCCGATCTGTGGACTCGAACAATGAGGTGACCCCTAAGAGGAGCCGAATGGACCGAATGGGTCCGGGTAAACCTGCTTCGAAGTGGAGGCTGGCTGTCCGGAATCACACATTCACACTTCCTCTGCTTTCACCGACGGCAGCGAGCTTATGACCGGGATGGTTCTGGAACACGACGCCCCCCCTTCCTGTGCAGACTACGGGGGGCAGGGGCAGGAAAATGACTGGACCTCATTGGGCATTTGGGGGAGCCCCTCAATGCACAGGTTTTTCAAGCTCATTCCAATGTCATCTCTGGCTCCTACGCTGTAGTTGAAGTGCCTTCCCTCGTGGCTCGTTGTGTACAAATAAAAACCCCCGTTTCAAACCGGGATTTGTTTTTCAAAGCAGGTCAGCATGTCGAAGTCCCTCCGAACGCACGGGTGGTCAAAGGCCACCTGCCTTCCGACCATCCAGCCGAGGCTGAGCCAGAGCTCGCCGCTCTGCCACGTGACCACTCCCTGCACCCATAGAACCTGTCTAGGAGTCAGGGTCGTCTTGGGTGGCGTTCTTTTAAAAGAGGATCCCAAGTCAGATACAAAGGATCTCAGGCGGGGGATGCTCGTGTTTCTTGCCGTGGCGTGAAGCTAGCTCTCGGCATGGACTCCAGAGGTCTGTGTCGAACAAAAAACATTATGAGGCATCATGGGCTCTTGAAGATGCCCTGGCCCACGCACTGGCAAATGTGCTCGGTGGTGGAGCATCAGCCTGCACACCAGAGGCTCGAGGGGTCCATTCCCAGTCAAGGGCACAGGTTGCAGGTTTGTTCCCCTACCCCGGGCAGAGAGTGTGCAGAGGCAACCCATCGATGTGTCTCTCTCACATCAATGTTTCTCTCTCTCCTCCCCGCCTCACACTCTCTCTAAAAACCCACTGAAAAAATAGCCTCAGGTGAGGATTCACGAGAAGCAAACCAACAAACAGATCCTCAGCCCTGAGAGCCTCTGAAGGCCAAGCTGTCTGCCAAGGAAAGACAGGGAACAGTGCTTGCAGGACCCAGCAAGGTCCTCCCGACTTGGAAAGGATGTGTTCGTGGTCCAATGTGGCCAAGCAAGAGAGTCACCCCGTCACACACGTCATCCGTTTATTGGACACCGGGACAGCCGGGAAGAAGGCCTCAGCCGTCGGAGGACAGGAGCGCAGACGCTGCTTACACAGGCCCCGTCAGCACCGCGCACACGCGGAGCCTCTTTAAAAGGCCGCCCGGGCCCAGGTCCCTGAGCCACCCGTGGGTTTGAAGGGCAGGGGAGAGGATATATTTTTAACGCCAAGTCCCACGTTTTTTGTTTTTGTTTTTTTTTGTAAGGACCAAACACCACCTCTAAAAGGACCATCGGTGCACACCTGCCCGACTGGGGTTTATTAGACGGAGTTTGTCCCAATTGCTTCTGCCCATTCTGACAACAACAAACCAATCGGGGAAGGTTTCTAAGCACAAACGCTACTACACAGAGAGATGATCTGGGCAACACTTGGACGCGTGTGTGTGTAAATGTGTGTGTGTAAATGTGTGTGTAAATGTGTGTGTGTGGAAATGTATATGTCTGTGTGTATGGAAATGTATATGTCTGTGTGTATGGAAAAGTATATGTCTGTGTGTATGTAAATGTGTGTGTGTATAAATGTGTGTGTATGTAAATGTGTGTGTGTAAATGTGTGTGTGTATGGAAATGTATATGTCTGTTTGTATGGAAAAGTGTATGTCTGTGTGTATGGAAATTGTGTGTGTGTGTGTGTATAAATGTGTGTGTATGGAAATGTATATGTCTGTGTGTATGGAAACGTATATGTCTGTGTGTATGTAAATGTGCGTGTGTGCGTAAATGTGTGTGTGTGTGTGTGTGTGTGTGAGTGTGTTCTCCATGCTTCCTAGTGTCTGGCAGCTCGGAGTCCACGGAGGCCACTTGCCCGCAGTTCAGTGGAAGCCACTGGAGGTGAAAGGCGTCGTTTTGCCGGATGGAGTCTCCCGCTCCCAGTCCAGCTCCCAGACCGACTGGGCGGCAGGGTCACCCTCGGGGGGCGCCTGAGAGACCCGGCGCCTGTGGTTCAAAGGGTCCTCCTCCTCCTGCTCCTCCTCCTTGTCCCCCTCCCTGTGGCGGGGCGCCGCCTCAATGGGGACCCCGTTGCTGTCGGCCACGGCGGCGGTGTCCCCGGAGAAGACGGTGGTGTCCGGGTCGTAGGAGACCAGCTCGCGGCTGCCGGTCACCGTGGGCAGCCGGGGCCGCGGGGCGCAGCGGCGGCCGCAGCCCAGCAGGCGGGCGAACACGCGGCGGAAGTCGGCGTTGCAGGCGTAGATGACGGGGTTGAGCGCCGAGTTGGCCCAGCCGCACCACACGAACACGTCGAAGGTGGTGGCGCTGACGCAGGGGAAGCCGGGGTGGTGGCCGCAGAAGGGCGCCAGGCAGTTGAGGAGGAAGAAGGGCAGCCAGCAGCACACGAAGACGCCCATGATGACGGACAGCGTCTTCAGCACCTTGGTCTCCTTCTGCAGGGACGCCCGCAGGCCTGGCACCAACGCCACGGGCGCTGGCACGGCTGGTGGGGGGCCCACCCCGCGCCCCACGCGCTGCGCCCGCTGCCCGGCGCGCTCCAGGCAGGCGATGCGGCGCACCTGTGCCCGAGCGATGCGGTAGATGCGCGCGTAGGTCACCACCATGATGGCCACGGGGATGTAGAAGCTGACGAGCGAGGAGGCGATGGCGTAGGTGCGGTTCAGGCTGGAGTCGCAGTTGTCCTCCTCCCACGACGACGTCGTCCCGTTGGCCAGGTCGCCCGGCGGGTCCAGTGCGCCCGGGGAGGCTCCGGCCTCGCCCCGGTGCCAGTGGAGCTGCACCGGGATGAAGGAGATGAGGACGGACAGCGCCCAGGCCAGGCCCACCATGGCCAGGGCCACGCGCCGCGTCATCCCGCGCTGGTAGCGGAAGGGCCGGGAGATGGCCCAGTAGCGGTCCACGCTGATGACGCACAGGTTGAGGATGGACGCGGTGGAGCACATGATGTCGAAGGCCACCCACACGTCGCAGAAGGCGCCGAAGGGCCAGCGGCCGGCCACCTCGGCCGCCGCCTTCCAGGGCATGACCAGCAAGGCCACGCACAGGTCCGACACGGCCAGGGACACGACGAACACGTGCGTCACGCGGGCGCGCAGGTGGCGGCTGCGCACGACGGCCGCGCACACCAGCAGGTTGCCCAGCAGCGTCCAGGCGATGAGCAGGCTCAGGAGGCCGGCCGTGAGCACCTGCGCGGGGCCCGCTCCCACTCCGGCCGGGGTGCCCCCGGGTGCCAGCGGCTGCCGCTGCCCAAACGGTGGTGGCTCGGGGTCCTGGGTGCCAGGGCGTCCCTGCGGCAGCAGCAGCAGCAGCAGCATGTCGGACGACGGGGCGGCCGGGGCGGGCTGCGTGCGCTCCAGACGTCGGCCCTGGGCCCCCCGGGAGGCCCCATCGGGCACCCGGGGGATAGCGCGAGGAGAACCCGCGGCCAAGGATCCCGGAGCCCCGCTTTGGGGAGGTGGGGGGGCCGCTCACCGTGCGCTGCCGCTGGGACCCCGGGGCGCGCGGGGACTCCTCTTGCCTCGGGCGCCTCCGGGGGCGCTGGCCGCGGTGCGCCCCTTCGGAGCGGGCGCCGGGGACGCGGTCAAGAAGGAAGCAGCCGGCCCCGCCGAGGGGCTGGTCCTGGAAGCCTGGACGACCCGGTGCGCGCGGAGCTGTGTCTGGTTCGGGGAGCCGGAGCCGCACAGAGCTAGTCACCACCAAGGGGGCGGGGAGGGCGGCCGCCTGGGTCCCCGCGGCTCCCGCGGGTTCCCGGGCGCCCTCTCCTGCTCACCCGGGCCCGGCCTGCCGGTCGGTGCCTGGGGCAGGGTCTCCGGGCGCCCTGCCCTGCCTGGCAGCGTCTGGGGAGCGAACCCGCAGGTCCTAGAGGCGCCCCGCGTGCCGGAGTCCCGCCGCGCGCCCCGCGCGCAGAACGCGCCCGGGAAGACAAACAGACAGGCGCCCGGCCCAGCCCTGCGCCGGTGCTGGCCATGGCCATGTTTAATAAACAGGAAGGCGGGGTGGCACAGGGGCGGGGTAGGAGTTGGGGGGTGGGGGTACGGGAGGAGCGCGGGCCCGCAGGCTAGGGAAGAGCTGGTGGGGGACAGGGAGGGCCACTCTGGGTTCCTCACGACCTGGTTCCAGGCGGTGTGACCTTGAGCGCCAACCTTGACCTCCCTGGGCCTTGGCTCCTCATCCTCAAAATGGGGCGACGCGGCGGACGCCTGCGAGTGGAGGCAGGGTCCCTGAACCCCTGGCCGGGGAAGGCCCACCCGCTCCCTTCCCCTGGGACCCCCCTGCGCAGGAGGCTGTCTCTCCGAACGCCTCCCAGCCTCCCCTCCACACACATCCTAAGAGAGGGGTTCACCTGGCCTTGAGAGAGCCCTCTTCCCTACCAGCACCCCCAATTCTAGAGTCTCTGTGCTTTGGGGAGTGGTTGCTGAGAAGCCGGAGACCAGGAGAGGAAGGGGCCCCAGCTGGGGGACCTGGGGCGCGGGGGTCCCCTCCGCAGGGCGCTAGCACAGGCTTCCTCCTTATTTGAACCTGAGAGGGTGGGTGAATGGCGCCTCAGTGCTTCACAGAAGGGGAAACTGAGGCTTCGAGGGGTGGCGCAGGCTAAAATTAAGAAGAGAGAGAAGGAAGGAGGGAGAGAAAGAGAGAGAGAGGCGGAGAAAGGCTGGGCAGGGAGGGCCCTGTTCCAGGATCTCACCACGCCTCCCTCCCTCCCGGGGACAAGTTCCGTTTGGGACCCGCCCACCTCAGCCCTGTGCAGCCACAGGAGGCACCCGGGCAGAAATGAATGGGGCACCTGCAGCGCCCATCTGAGACCCGCTGTGAGGTCCAGAAACAGGGGCAGGACCCTCCCCCTCTCCCCTCCCCCCTGCACTCCGAACCACCTGCCCCTTCCCCTGGAGCCACACCTCAGGGCCCCACCGGCTCCCTCTCCGCTGGCTCAGCCCCCACCCCCTCACACCCCTCCCGCTGCTCCCCGCTGTGGGGGATGGCCAGACCATCTGTGCAGAGGCCCACGCCTAGCACGCAGTCACACTGGCCACCTGTCTCCCCACCTCCGAGGGGCTGTACCACTCCTCTCCGACGCTGACATCCCTGTCCAGGACAGTGTCCTCCCCGCCCTGTTTTATGGGGACACTGTCCTGGGCTCGGGCACTCGGGGTTCCGCTGGGAGCCTCTATCTACCTTGCGCTCAACGGCAGGCAGAGGGAGCCTGGTCAAACAGGACTCTGGGGGTGTCATCACCCGACGGACGGCCCTGGAGCTCCCTGGGACCCCCTGATCCGTAGACAGCCAGGTGAGGTCTTTATTCTGTTCCTCACCTTGCCCTGCTCGGTGCTCCTGCTTCTCATGGTGCTCCTCCTCCTCCATAGCCAGCCTGGATTCAAGCCACTATCCTACCCACACGCACGCACGCGCGTGCATACCCACCATCTTGCTAGTGGGCCACACGGTAACCCCCTCACTCCGGCTGGCCCCATCCCCTCCTGACCAACTTATGAGGTCAGAAAACAGCTTGGGTTTCGGAGACGGGTTTGATTTTCCGTTTCTTATTCTTTGACTCGGCACAGATTTATTGAGCACCTGTTATGTCCCAAACGCTGTTTTATCCGCCAGGAAAGCCAGAGTGTATAAAACCTATGTGTATGGATTGTCCTTTCCCTCTTCGAGGTTGGAGTCCAGTGTTGGGGGTAGACTTAACCCGAGAATCGCCCCCAGAAAGTTAAGCTGTGCCAAGGGTAGGAAGGAACGGGAGAGAGCGTTAGGAGGGGTGGACCGATGGTTAAAGAAGGCTTCCCAGGGGAAATCCCTCTGGGCTGGAATCCCCGTGAAGTGGACAAAAGGGAAGACGGGGGAAGGAGAGGCAAGGCAGGCGGGAACCGGCATTTACTAGCTGGGGGAGCTCGGGCACGTTGCTTGGTATCTCTGAGCCTCGGTTTCCTCATCTTCACAGTGGGCGGGTCACAGTGGTTTCAAAGGCCAGTATGACGAGGCCAAATAGAACCTCCCCGAGTGGCTCTGAGCCTCCCCTTCCCTCTGGCTGCCCCTGTGTCTGAGAGAGAAAAAGGATGTCTTTGAGCCTCCAGCTCCAGGCACAGCCTGGCCTTCGCAGTTACAAACACCAGGAAGTCACCCTCCGCTGATCGGAATGGAGGTTCAGTTGTCACCTGCAACTGAGAAGGCCCTGCCTCCCACAGGAAATCAACAAGGTGTCTCAGTCAGACGCTGGCGGGAGAGCAACGGGGTGGGCTGGCCGTCTGGGGGGACAGCCCGGATAGGGCTGCACAGAAGAGGGGACACGCAGGCTGTGGGTAAAGCATGCCGGGGTGAGGGCCAGTCCATACAGAGGGAACAGCATGTGCAAAGTCTCCGAGGCACAGCGTTCCATGGGGAAGGGTAGGTCTTCAGAACTCTTTTTTTTATTATTATTATTGATTTGTTACAGAGAGGAAGGGAGAGGGATAGAGAGTTAGAACCGATGAGAGACAGACATCCATCCAACAGCTGCCTCCTGCACACCCCCTACGGGGGATGTGCCTGCCACCAAGGTACATGCCCTTGACCGGAATCGAACCTGGGACCTTTCAGTCCGCAGGCCGACGCTGTATCCACTGAACCACACCGGTTAGGGCGTCTTCAGAACTCTTAAGACTTTTCTCGCCACCGACGACCTTCCGTGCGCAGAGTAACAGTATGCACCCAGGCAGCAGCCACACGCGTCTGTCCCCTGTTAACGGGCAGGCTCCGGAGCAGCGTGCCTGGGGCGATGGTGGTTCCGTGGAGGCAGTGGCTGCCCTTGCTCACCCAGTCCTTGTCCACAGTTTTCAGAAGCTGCCCGATCCCACTGGACATCCCTCTCACAATCCAGGACTGCTGTCTCCCAACTGCTCACCTGCCTCTGCCTGATTGGCCCTAACTGCTTCTGCCTGCCAGCCTGATCACCCCCTAATCACTCCCCTGCCAGCCTGATCGACACCTAATTGCTCTCGAATGGCCCGATTGCCCCTAACTGCCCTCCCCTGTGGGACTGGTCACCCCTAACTGTACTCCCCTTCAAGCCTGGTCACCCCCCCAACTGCCCTTTCTGTAGTCCTGGGTCCCCCTCAACTGCCCTCCCCTGAAGTCCTGGTTTTCCCCAACTGCCCTCCCTGCTTGCCGGATCACCCACAACTGCCCTCTCCTGCAGGCCTGGTCTATAAGTTTGAAATTATTTCAGAAAAAAATAATTTCAGTCCTTGTCCACGGTCTTCAGGCAACCTCAGGAGCCAGCCTCGCTGGCCAGGACTCTCCCCACCTCTACACGCTCATGAACTCCTCATCTCGTACCTGGCCCCAGCCGGAGCCCTGTCTTCCGTGGACACAGCGAGGGGGCGACCCCCTCGCAGGCCTGGCTCCCACCAAAGCGGGTACTAAGAGGATTTGCTAAGGACGCTTCAGCCCACTGGGTTTCCCTAATCCGGCCGGCAAATAGCAGGCTGTGTAAACTCATCATCGATCCTCCTCTCTCCCGAGGCCCATTCTAAACGGGATTCGTCTCCCTGAGACACCTGGCTGGGTCGATGGGACCGCAGCCAGGATCTGCTATCACAGAATCCACGCCGCTGTGCGCCCCGCCGGGCCTGGTTCCTTGGCGACAGGTCACCCCCAGCTCCCCCGGCGCCAGCCCTGCTGACGGGCTCAGCCTGGCGGCAGGATAGGGACGAACCGTCATCCGCAGCCGCCCTGCAGCTGGGAAAGCCACCTCCTGGAGGGGTGGTGTGACCTGAGGCCTCGGCCAACCCCAAGGTCAGTGCTCGGGTCCCAGCCCTCCACAGCTCCGAAGCACGGGAGCCGAGAGCCGCCGTGTCAGGCAGGCGGAAAGCGTTATGCCAGAAGGTAGCGCAGGCGGGCAGACGGAGGAAGGGAGATGGGCTTGCAGGTCAGACCGTCCTGGGTTCAAATCCCTCCTCTCTGACTGACTAGCTCTGGGATCCGGAGCAAGTTACTGAACCTCTCTGAGCCTGAGTTTCCTCGTCTGTAAGATGGTAACATTAGCCCTGGCTGGTTGGGCTCAGTAGATAGAGCGTCTGCCTGTAGACTGAAGGGTCCCGGTTCGATTCCAGGCAAGGGCACCTGCCTGGGTTGTGGACATGATCCCCAGTGGGAGGCGTGCAGAAGGCCACTGACCAGTGATTCTCATCATTGATGTTCCTATCACTCTCCCTTCCTCTCTGAAATCAATAAAAATTGTATTTTAACAAAATAATAATCTATAGTAATAAAAGCATAAGATGCTAATTAGACCAGATGGCTGAACAGTGGAACAACCATCCGGACGACCTTCCAGACGAAGCCACGGTAGTGAGGGCTGAGCCCCTGGCATGAATTTCGTGCATTGGGCCTCTAGTAAAATAAAATAAAGTGGTAACGTTAAGGGGAGCAGAGGTTGGGAGACTGGATGAAAAGGTGAAGGGACTGAGAAGCACAGATTGGTCATTACAAAAGTCACAAGAATATAAAGTTCGGCATAAGGAATATAGTCAATAATCATATATACACTGAGTGGCCATATTATTATGATTTCTGAAGGTCATAAGTGGGCAATAGGACATCCCTCTTGCAATCTGGGACCGCTGGCTCCTAACCACTCACCTGCCTGCCTGCCTGATGGCTCCTAACCACTCTGCCTGCCAGCCTGATCACCCCTAACTGCCTCTACCTGCCAGCCTGATTGCCCCCAAATGCCACCCCCAACTGGCCTGCTCACCCACAAATACCCCCTCTTGCCTGCTTGCCCCCAACTGCTCTCCCCTGTTGGCCTAATTGTCTCCAACTGCCCACTCCTGCCAGCCTGATTGTCCCTAGTCACCTCTACCTCAACCCCGCCACCATGGCTTTGTCTGGAAGGTCTTCTGGTATAATTAGCATATTACCCTTTTATTAGTATACTAGAGGCCTGGTGCATGAAATTCATGCAGAGGGAGGGTGTCCCTCAGCCCAGCCTGCACCCTCTCCAATCTGGGACTCCTTGAGGGATGTCCGACTGCCTGTTTAGGCCCGATCTGAAATCAGCATTTTCTTCGCAAGCGAAGAAAGCACCACCGGAAAGGCAGTGACCAGTGTGCGCCCTCCAGAGGCTGTGGAGAGAGCAGGTCACATCGCCAGCCGCAGCACCTGTCCCCCGGGCCCCCCTTGGCCTTGGACTGTGACGTGCTTGCCTGGGAGGAACGGGTGCTTCTTCCCTTCGAAGAACAGGAGCAGAGCCCGCCAGCCTCCGTGGAGGGGGCCCCAACTCCTGGTGGTCGGAGCAAGCAGAGGGGAGCACATTCTAGCTCAGGGTTCTGCTGAACTCTTTCTTTTTAAAAAATATACTTTATTGATTTTTTTCACAGAGAGGAAGGGAGAGGGATAGAGAGTCAGAAACATCGATGAGAGAGAAACATCCATCAGCCGCCTCCTGCACGCCCCCTACTGGGGATGTGCCTGCAACCCAGGTACGTGCCCTTGACCGGAATCGAACCTGGGACCCTTCAGTCCACAGGCCAACGCTCTATCCACTGAGCCACACAGGTTTCGGCTGAACTCTTTTAAAAATCTATATTTTTATTGATTTTCAGAGAGGGAGGGAGTGAGAGAGAGAAACATCCCCAATGAGAGAGAATGTTTGATCGGTTGCTTCCTATGTGCCTTCTACTGAGAACCTGTGCGCTGACCCCTGACCTCCTAGTTCATAGGTCGGAGTTGGACCACGGAGCCACAGCCACGGGCTCTGCTGAGCTCTTTATGGCCAGCCAGGCTTCCAGCGCCACCTTGTGCCTGACAGGCGAATGGGGGGCAGGGCCTTCACCAGAAGCTGGCAGAGTCTCTCCAAGGTCTCACAAACTATGCCAGGAAACTCACCAATCATAGGTGCCCACCATGTTCCCGGCGCTGCCCCACACCCTGCAACAGTCTGGGGGTGCGAGGGCAGCCTCGTGTTCCTGTGACGGTGCGGTGAGAGCGCGGGAGAGAAAGCAGCCCAGTCCCCACTCTCACGAGGCAGACAGTCCTCTCCGGAAGAAGCAGCACACACAAAACAAACACCTCGTGTGTGAGGTGCCTCAGTGAAGGGTAACGGGTGTGTGCATGCAGATGGCCAGAGCAGCCCTAGCCGGTGTGGGTCAGTGGGTAGAGCATCAGCTTGCAGACCACAGGGTCCCGGGTCCAATCCCGGTCAACGGCACTTATCTCAGTTGCAGGCTCCTTGGGGCTCATGCAGGAGGCAACCAATTGATGTGTTTCTCTCACATCGATATGTCTGTCTTTCCCTCCCTCTCTCTTCCACTCTCTCTGAAAATCCATGGAAAAATATCCTTGGGTAAGGATTTAAAATATATGCATATATATGTAGCCTGAGCACACCTCACTATGTAGGGACCTCCCATAGGGCCTACAGGATGGGAAAGAGACTGATCCATTTCCAGGAGCCAGAGAAACACGCCCAAGAGAGTAGCATGTGCCAAGGTCCCAGGGCACAGACGAGTTTGGGAGAGTCAAGGAAGTGAGGGAGACATACAGTGGTACCTCGAGATACGAGTGCCCTAACATACGAGATTTTTGAGATACGAGCCATTGAGCGAGCGATTTTTGCTTTGAAATACGAGCAACATTTGAGATAGGAGTAATCTCGAGGATCGGCCGGCTGCACACGACCCACCAGTTTACCACGACTCGAGCGTCTCATAGTTTCCCAGGCCTCAAAGTTACGGAAAGAAATAAACTCATATCTCAAGGTACCACTGTATATAGCTGCATCACCCAGGAGTGCCTGGGGGAGGAGACAGAGGAAGGGACTGGCAGGAGAAGAGGGAGTATCAGGCCAGCTTGTGAAGATCCCCATAGACCACGGTTAAGAGTTTGTAATTTCTTCTAAAAGCAATGGGAAGCCACGGACGGGATTTTAGCAGGTGACTTGATTTAACTTACAATTTTGGACAGCTAGCATTATCATCATTGTTGTGGTGTTTCACATCAGTGTGGCTACAACACCAGGCCAGAATGTCCATCTCTTCTTACCAGAAGCCACTTCCAGCATGTCAGCAGGGTTGAATCATCTAAAGATGGCTGAGGGCATTTCCCCAAGCCTGAAAAGAATGCATAAATTGATCACTTGCTGCCAGACAGCTAAGGGCATCTTAATCTACATGTTATTGCCTCCTCTTGGCTAAACACCTGAACAGCCTGTAGGCAATTCACCAAGCTGACAATGGATTCTGGGTACCAAACCCTGGCCTTTGAAGTGTATATCTACCTTGCCTTAGGACAATTTGTGTTAATAAAAAGCAAGGGGTCCTGAGACAAGAGAGAATTTAGTTCCTTTAGCTAAGTCTTCTCTGGCCCCCCCAAAATGCCTTCCAAATCTATGTTTTGTCTCTAGACTCTTATTTAACTTACACGCAGTGCTTCTCCAGATTCCTGAACCCTTCTAGATGCTGGATCAAGAACCCTGGCACTTCTGAGCATTAAAACACTGCACTCACCATTCACCCTCTCAGTGGTCTCCTAGGGCCTGCTCTGAGGGGGAGCAAATGTCACTATCACTCCCATCAGACCCCAGGGAAGTGCCATCCCTGCCACCCTCAAGCTGGGGACTCTCCTCACACAAAGACACCCTGCACCCAACATCTTCCTCCAACAGCCCATGTTTCTGCCCTGAATGCACACAGCATTGATGTGGAAGAGCATGACCAGCAGGTCAACCTATTTTTTAAAAAGGCAAGTCACATGCAAATTCAGTATATATAAAAGCAATCCATTTGTGTGTGTGTGTGTGTGTGTGTGTGTGTATACTAATAGTTACTTAAGTGCCCAAGATTGACAGCAATTACCTCTATATCACAATTTCCCTCATTTTTTTTAAGTTTTATTGATTTCAGAGAGGATGGGAGAGAGAACTATCAATGATGAGAGGGAATCATTGATCGGCTGCCTCCTGCACACCCTCTACTGGGGATCAAGCCCACAGCCCTGACATGTGCCCTGACTGGGAATCAAACCATGACCACCTGGTTCATAGGTCGATGCTCAACCACTGAGCCACACAGGCCGGGCTATATTACAATCTCTCAATCTCAGCACCATTAACATTTGGGGCCAGGTAACTCTGTGGTGGGGGCCCAGCTGTGCATTGCAGAACTTGAGCAGCACCCCAGCCCTCTACCCACTAGATGCCAGTGACACCCCCTCATGGTAGCCATGGAAACATCTGCAAACATCGCTGTAGGTCCTTAGGGAACAGGTTGCAGCAGCTGAGAGCCCTAGGTGATCTTTTCCTTTCTTTTCAGCATATCTGCCTGTTTTCCGTTGTGTTTTTTTCATAAAATAAACATAACGTGCTTTAATCATGTAAAAAAATCCAGTGTTTCTTTATGTCCCAGTGCCTGTGCTGTCAAAACACACACACACACACACAGACTCAGATGAAAAGATGTTCGTATTTATAATAAGTAAACTAACTTTATTATTTTTTAAAAATAAGTATTAAAAAAAAACACATACAAAGGCCTCCCAACCGTCCGTATTCCTCAGGAGGCTTTCAGAGAGCCCCATCCTTTAGCCAAGGCATTCTGAGTGTCAGCACACACCTTCAGGAAGAATTCTCAGTGTAGAAAAGGCTTTACAAATACAGTGGTACCTCGAGATACGAGTGCCCTAACATATGAGATTTTTGAGATACGAGCCGTCCAGAGAGCGATTTTTGCTTTGAAATACGAGCAGCATTTGAGATAGGAGTCATCGCGCGGATCTGCCGGCTGCACACGACCCACCAGTTTACCGGGACTCGAGCGTCTCATAGTTTCCCACGCCTCAAGGTGACGGAACGAATTAAACTCGTATCTCGAGGCACCGCTGTATGGTTCACCGCCACAGAGTCCCTCAGAAAAGCCCAAAGTTATAGACACTAAAGCCAGCACGAGGAAACCAAGTCAGCCATGGCACATTCCCTGGGCAGACTATAGTAACACAGCGCTAACGTGGTCCTTACAGAGCGTGGATCGCCACAGAGTGAGTTCCGTGGCAGGCGGCTACGTGGGGGGAATGCGTACGAGATGGGCGCTGTCTCCTCGTCAGGGGCCAGGGTGACAGTGGCGGCGATGACAAGCATCGCGGCATACGCAGCTTAAAGGCACGCACCGAGGTGTCAGCGCCGCCATCGGCTGACCAGCGGCATGCTGGGTGGTTCTGGCCCCTCTGGTCGTCTGGACTGTCCAGCCATTCCAAGAGAGCAGGTGTGTGCTCGTCGTGAGAGAGACCACAGTCAAGTCGGTATTTTTAAAAAAACTTCAGCATGATCACCAACGAAAAGGTGCCAAGATTCAGGTAAGAGCCACGTCTTTACATAGATCGGCGCACGAATTTCCATCCAAACCATAAAAGTGACTTTGTGAAAACATCAAACACAGCCGAAACCGGTGTGGCTCTGTGCATAGAGCGGCGGTCTGCAGACTGAAAGGTCCCAGGTTCGAGGCCGGTCAAGGGCATGTATCTTGGTGGTGGGCACATCCCCAGTAAGGGGGCGTGCAGGAGGCGGCTCATTGATGTCTCTCTCTCATCGAAGTTTCTGACTCTCTATCCCGCTCCCTTCCTCTCTGTGAAAAATCAATAAAAATACATTTAAAAAAAAATTATCTTTCGTCTGTGGACGAAAACAACAACATCAAACACAGGCAGAAAGTACAACAGAGACCAAATGGGATGGGATGGACATGCGCCAGCTTCGAGGAGGATGCCGTGTGTGGGGTGAGTCGCTGGCGCAGGTGGTAGTAAAAGGCTAAATGCAGTCACATGAGGAACTGCAAACACAAGGCGGTTTTTATGGAAAACAAACCGGATCAACGGTTTTCCAGCCGAGGATCACATTCCTCGAAAACAGAGGCCCTCGTCCAGCAGCAGGTAAAACGGGCTTTGACCGGAATGGACGGACAGGCGCGGATTTCAGCCGCCTCATCGATTTTGACCTCACTTGTTGACATGCACCCGGGGTGATGGGCCGCCCGGCCCCTGGGCCGCCACCCCGGCAGACAAAAGGCAGGCCTGGGCTCTGCCAGGCAATGTTTGCCCAGCCCGGCCGCCCCAGGTGGCCCCTTGTTCGGCAGCCTAGATCTTACAATAGACCTCAAAGAGCGAGGCAGCTGCGTGCATGCGGTAGAAGATGGAGAAGGGCATGGCCAGGTTGACCACGATGATCCAGGGCTCGAAGCCAAAGACGGTCTCCTCCAGGCCGTTGTCGTACTCGGGCCGGCAGCCGAAGGCGGGAGGGATCCACAGCTGCAAGAGAAGGGAGACCATCCCTCAGCCAATCCCGGGCGCCCCCCCACCCCCCGGGGCAGGGAGCCTGTGCCTTGCTTTCCCTTGCCTCTCTCTCTCTCTCTCTCTCAGGGACCACCTGGCTTCCCTCTGCTACATCCTATCTTCCCCCAAGTCCTGAGACACCACCTCTCCCAGGAAGCCCTCCTGGATGGAACCCCTCTGGGCAGGAGCTCCATCTGTGCTGCCTGCGCCCCCAGGGTTTACCTGCACCTGCGGGCCACGCCCACCTGCACATGCCCACACTGGCGCTTGGAGACCTCGGCCACGCGGTCTGAGCTCTGTGGTGTCCTCGCTGGCCTGTCCTTGGCTGAGAGAGCAGCCCAGACCCTGCCGCATCCCCCTGGTCCATGGGGGGGGTCAGGGGAGGAGCACCTGCTTCGGAGCCAGACCTGAGGTCACCCTACTCCTGCTACTGCTGGGCTGCCACTTCTCCGAGCCTCAGTTTCCCCATCTGTAGGACAGGAATGCTAACGCCCGTCTCAGAGACAACTAATTGGCGAAACCTATTACAGGGGTACCTCGAGATACGAGTTTAATTCGTTTCGTAACCCTGAGGCGTGAGAAACTATGAGACGCTCACGTCGCGGTAAACTGGTGGGTCGTGTGCAGCCGGCCGATCCGCGCGATGACTCCTATCTCAACTGTTGCTCGTCTTTCAAAGCAAAAATCGCTCGCTCGACGGCTCGTCTCTCAAAAATCTCGTATGTTAGGGCACTCGTATCTCGAGATACCACTGTATTTTTGTTGCTCGTGGAACCTGCGCACTGGTCCCCCTCCTCAGTCTCCCTGTCCCTGTTCCTCCGCCTCCTCTTAAATGATCCTCCGTCACCCTGCTCTTCTCTGCAGCTCTCCCTCCCACACGGTGCAGGCAGCCGCTCAGAGCACCCCAGGGACCCCCCTCCTGGGAGTCACAGCCTCATGCAGCCCGCCCCCTCATGTTGTGCTGAACCCACAGAATAGGACAAACTGAGGGGATGTTACTTCCTGGATTAGGTTGCAAGGACCCTGGGGCCCACCTCCCGCATCCCCTCTTGCGAGAGAGGAAGCGGCTGCCACGTGGTGCGCTGCCCCACGGAGAGGCCACGTGGCCGGGACCCGCGGGAGGCGGCGGCCTGCCAGCAGCCACAGGGGAGGGCTGGAAACTGGTCCCCTCCCACCCCACAGCCAGGCCTTGGAATGACTGGCCTGCCCTGTGAGGGGGCCTGAGCAGAGGCGTCCAGCCAGGGTTGGATTCCTGACCCAGAGACACCCTGAAAAATAACGTGGGTGCGTTTACATTGCCGAGTGTGGGGGTCGTTTCGTACGCAACCCTGGGTTCTAGGGAAGCTGGGACGCAGGGCTGGGGGGGGGGGGAGGGCGGCAGATTACCGAGATGTTGCAGAGGAACAGGAAGGCGGCGATGTTCCTCAGGAGGCTCCTCGGGGTGCTTCCCTGCAAGAGGCAGGGGCCCGGGGCCCCTGCCCAGCTCGGCTCCGCCTCCCCAAGGTCACTGACTTCTCGCAGGCACAGACTTCCATTGGCGGCAGGTGGCAGCTGGCTGCCCGGGTCCCGGGCCCCAGGGTTGTCTCTCTGGAGGCCGGCAGAAGCCCGGGGCGCGTCCCTGCCGTTGCAGACCACGGCCACCTGCAGGGCCCCCACATCCTCCCCGCCAGGGGGCACAGCGGGCGCTCGGTGCGCGGCCTCGATGATGAACAGGTTCTGGATGTACTTCTCGGCGATGACCAGCACGGAGTAGGGCAGGTTGTACCAGGCGTAGGCAGGCCGGGCCTCGGCGCAGAGGATGGCCAGGATGGAGCCCCAGGACAGGAGCCAGGAGCCCGAGGCCGTGCCCACCAGGAGGTCGGCGTCCAGCTTGCGGGCCGGGTTCCGGGACGCATCCAGGGATCGCCCGTCGTCGAGCCGGGAAAGCCGGAGGCCAGCCAGGCCCGCGGCCCCCATGAGCGCCAGCAGGGCGCTGGCGTACAGGTAGAAGAGGATGAGGGCCGCCTCGCTCTTGGTTTTGGAGCGGCCGATGTGGATCAGGTAGAGCGCCACCACCCCGATGGTGGCCGCCAGCACGGCCAGGCCCAGGCCCGAGCCCAGCGCCACCCCCTGGAAGCGGAACCGCATGGTGCGGGGCCGCCGGCCGTCCGCGCGGCGCCCGATGTTCTTCCACAGGACGTAGAGCATGGTGGAGGCCAGGATCTGGTACTCGATGTTGAACGGGTAGAGGTAGTAGACGCCGTGCGAGATGGCGGAGCAGAGGGCCAGCGGCGAGCAGTTGCAGGGCGGTGTGTGGTCGTCGAGCACTAGGAAGAGAGGGGCCGCGGGCACGGGGACAAGACGGGGTTGCTCGCTGTCGCTGCGGGCACGCTCGCCTGGGTTTCCCCGGGGAACGCAGAGCCGGATTTCACGGCTCATGGTCATGGTTAATAGCATCATGGCTAACCGGATAGCCATGAACACCCCCGGAAGAGAATTGATTACAGGAGTCACATTCTATCCATCCATTGGAATACAGTGGTACCTCGAGATACGAGTGTGCCCTAACACACGAGATTTTTGAGATACGAGCCGCCGAGCGAGCAATTTTTGCTTTGAAATACGAGCAACAGTTGAGATAGGAGTCATCGCGCGGATCGGCCGGCTGCACACGACCCACCAGTTTACCGAGACTCGAGCGTCTCATAGTTTCCCACGCCTCAAGGTTATGGAGCGAATTAAACTCGTATCTGGAGGTACCACTGTATCATATTAGCCATCTATTAGAAAAGCAGACACTTACTTAGCAACATACACAAGTGTGCGCAAGGTATCGCTGAACCAAAAAGCAGTTTGCCACACCCGGCAGGAGTGGCTCAGTGGCTGAGTGTCGACCTATGAACCAGGAGGTCACAGTTCCATGCCCGGTCAGGGCACATGCCCAGGTTGTGGGGCTTGACCCACAGTGTGGGGCGTGCAAGAGGCAGCCAATCTATATTCTCTGTCATCGTTGATGTTTCTCTCTCTCTCTCCCTCTCCCTTCCTCTCTCTAAATCAATAAAAACATATTTTAAAACAGAATTTCAATTTTTTTAAAAGCAGCTGGTCAAAGCATCCAGAGCATGACTGCTTTTGTAAATTACAGATCTATAGAGGACAGAGAGAGACAGAGAGAAAAATCTGGAAAGACATAAATGAAAATGCTAACACTGGTCATCTCTGGGAGGAAAATGGCCACGTTCCTCTCAACCCCAGGGTCCCAGTGTCGAAGCGACAGACGCTAAGAGCTGAAGGACGTGGAAGAAAACAGAAAGGTGGCCGAGACCGGTTTGGCTCAGCGGATAGAGCGTCGGCCTGCGGAATGAAAGGTCCCGGGTTCGATTCCGCTCGGGGGCATGTACCTTGCTTGCGGGCACATCTCCACTGTGGGGCGTGCAGGAGGCAGCTGATGGATGTCTCTCTCTCATCGATGTTTCTGACTTTCTATCTCTCTCCCTTCCTCTCTGTGAAAAATCAATAAAATATATTTTTTTAAAAAGAAAAGAAAAAAGAAAATAGAAAGGTGATTAGTGCTGCAGGCTTTCCCACAGGGGCCAGGAGGCGGGCCTCGACACGGACTTCAAATGAACTAAAACCAGCGGACCCAAACCTACCATTAGAGGCTCTGCGTTTTAAAAGCTATACTTTCCGCGGAAAGAACTGAAGGCTCGCACGGGCCTAATGAAACACAGGGAGTCACACCCGCCAATCTCCCACAGGCGCACACCAAGTCACCCGTTTCCATGCCAACCTGGGCCGGGCAGAGGGTGACCCAGATGATGGCCCTGGGGTCGGACAGGCCCTGAGTCACGGAGGAACCCTCTCATTACACTCAGCACCCCCGCTCACGGGGCCAGCAGGCAGCCTCGGGGGTGGGGGCTGTCTGGCCTCGGGGCGGGCCGGTGTCTGGGGGTCTCCGGGATGCGCCAGCTTGGCGGCGGCCACGCACACTCACCGATGGTGATGTTACCGAAGCCCAGGGTGATGAGTCGCTCCTTGTGCTCGTTCAGCTGGTGCTTGGACTCGTTCAGGACGCTGTTGGCCCACAGCAGCAGGTTGGTGAACACCGAGTGGATCACCCCGAACCTGCAAAACACACGGACGTGGCCTACACACGCCTGGGCACACGCGTGCACACACGCAGGCCTCCTTCTGAGCCCTGACCCTGGTTTCCTCTGGCAGCTCGGTCCCGAGGTGAGTCCTCTGACTGGCTGGGAGGGGCAGTTCCATGAGAACCACCTAGACCATCGCCACGGCATTCTCCCTTAACCTTGAACCTGCCAGTCCTCCACTCACTGTCTCTGGGACAAGAAACCGGGTCTTGGGATCAGGGATGTGGGGACGGGAATTTGTTAAAAGCAGGCCATGAGCCCTAACGGTGCCCCAGGCCCTTTCTCCTGGAGGGGAAGAGGGGAGAACAATGAGGGGACCATGCAGGGCTGCAGCGTACGTGGAAGAGTTGGGAACCCACTACTGTTTGTTGGCCAACCCAATAATCACCATCCGCCCCTTCTGTCTCGCCACCCACCTCTGACCACACCAGGCCAAGCCCAAGCCTTGCTGTCCGCCTCCCTTGCAGCTAGGCATGGCTGGGGGGGCAGTGGGATGCGAGGCACTGCAAGCATTTATTTTCTTAATGAGTAAGAAAGCTTAAGAAAGGCAGACTTCCTGTCCTCCTTCCCTTCTCTCCCAGCCCTGAACACGAAGGCTGGAGTGTTGTTGGCAGCCATAGTGTGACCTGAAGCCACCAGCACGGAATGAAACCCTAACCCACTGTGGATGGCGGAATGGAGACGTTAAAAAAGCCGGCTCTGGCCCGGCCAGCGTGGCTCCGTGGTTGAGCATCGGCCTACGAACCAGGAGGTCACCGTTCTGTTCCTGGCCACGGCACCTGCCCGGGTTGCAGAGTTCATCCCAAGTAGGGGGCGTACAGGAGGCAGCCAATCGATGATTCTGGCTCATCGTTGATGTTTCTCTCTCTCTCTCCCTCTCCCTTCCTCTCTGCAATCAATAAAAATACCTATTTTTTAAAGGATCCTGCCTGTGCCGATATTGGCGAGCTTCTGTTGTCTCCGACAGGTTCAGAAATGAGGAGACAAATAGAGTAAGGCGTGATATTTGGGGTGAAGCGTCAGTAAGCAGAGGGCTGTGATGGTCTAACGCCAGAGACCTGCCCTGGCCTCAATGCCTGTGATTTCCTAAGAAGGGAGAAACGGGGGTGGATGCTGGGCTCAGGGGAACGGGCAGATATGTAGGGACTGTGGCTCTAACGGGGTCACTGCCCATTTCAAAGCCTCCAGCGTCCCCCTGCCTGCAGGTTTGTGACGGAGTCGCACTGGGAGCTTCCAGGGCAGGTGGCAGGGACCTGGCATGTAGCTGGTGATTTGGGGAGGGGGGGACGGGAGGGCACATTCCTTGAAACTGGCATATACGGCTGGCTGCTCCTTGGAGAGCAGAGGCCCAGAGGGCATACAGTCTAAAGGAATTCCGGGGCCGAAACCGGTGTGGCTCAGTGGATAGAGCGTCAGCCTGCGCACTGAAAGGTCCCAGGTTCGATTCCGGTCAAGGGCATGTACCTTGGTTGTGGGCACATTCCCAGTTGGGGGGTGTGCAGGAGGCGGCTGATCGATGCCTCTCTCTTATTGGTGTTTCTAACTCTCTATCCCTCTCCCTTCCTCTCTGTAAAAAAAATCAATAAAATATATTTTAAAAATAAGTAAATAAATAAATAAATAGATAAAGGAACCCTGGGCTCAAAGCATAAAGCACTGGTCCCGGTTTTACCTTTCCAGGGTTTTGAAAGACTGGATGATGTCCTTGGCGTGTCCCCAGAGGAAGTACACCTAGAGGGGAGTGAATGAGAGAGGGCGCCTCAGTGGGGCCATCGCTACGTCTGCAGGCTCCAGAGGCCATAAAACTCCAGGGGCAGGAGCGTGAGTGCCAGGCACCCGGGGCCCCCCACCCTCAGCTTGGCAAGTGGCTTTCCGCATCTCCTCATCTATCTCCGCATCTCCGGGGGCAGAGCCCTCCTGGTGGGGCAGGGCCTGGGAGCGGGGCTGAGAACCAGGGGTCCCTCCAGGTGGAGAGGAAAGGATGGCAGGTCACGGAGGATGTTGCATGAACGCTTGTCCTCGCCCCTGTACCCTGCTCCCAGCACCCGACGAACAGCTCCCGGCCCAGCGCCCAGAAGCCAAGGTCCAGTGCCTCACACAGGAAGCAGCCTCGAGCCGCCGCCCGGGCCGGTGTGGACGCCTGGGACACAGAGGCGCAGAGGCAGCCGTGCCGTACCTGCACCAGCGTGTGCACGGCGTGTGCGACGGGGAACACGCCCTCGGTGGCGGACAAGCAGGCCGAGAAGCCGACGAAGTACCCGATTTTCAGGCATCCCAGCACCACGGTGATGACAGCGAACAAGGCGATGCTGCCTGCACGGGCGGGGCAGAGGCACACGACAGGGTCACTGCGAGCATCGCACCGCGGATCCCAGCCTTCACACCGGTGCTCCATGGTCTCCCCCCAGCGCGACGAGAGCACTCCCTGAGAAGGGACAGCCACTTCCACAAATGGGGTGAGGGAGAGAAGACTGGACCCTGACTTTCCACAGATTGTGTCCAAAAATAATTAACTCGGGGTTGCTGATCGATGTTTCTAACTCTCTCTCTCTCCCTTCCTCTCCATAAAGAATCAATATATATGCGCTGAAACCAGTGTGGCTCAGTAGATAGAGCATTGGTCTGACTGAGGACTGAAGGGTCCCAGGTTCGATTCTGGTCAAGGGCATGTGTTCTGGTTGCAGGCACATCTCCAGCGGCTGATCGATGTCTCTCTCTCATCAATGTTTCTAACTCTCTATCCCTCTCCCTTCCTCTCTGTAAAAAATCAATAAAATATATTTTTTAAAACATCTAAGATGTAAATGCAGAGCCTACCGCCGGAAGACTGAGAAGAACGCGCAGGGAAATCTGTACAATGTTGGGCTTGGAGACGATGGATGGACTCTGACTCCAAAAGCACAGGCAACACACGCCAAAGCGGATAAATGGGCCCCGTCAAAAGGAAAAGAACAGGTTTGTACGACCAGGGACACCGGCCTTGCCTGGTGTGGCTCAGTGGCTAGAGCGTTGGCCTAGGAATGGAAGGGTCCTGGGTTCCATTCCGGTCAAGGGCACATGCCCGGGTTGTGGGCTCGATCCCCAGTAGGGAGCGTGCAGGAGGCAGCCAATCAATGATTCTCTCTCATCATGGATGTTTCTCTCTCTCCCTCTCCCTTCCTCTCTGAAATCAATAAAAATATATATATTTTTTAAAAAAAGCATACCATCAAATATTTACAAATCGTATCTGATAAGGTGTTAGCATCCAAAATCTACAAAAAAAACTCTGATTTAAGGGCAACAAAAATACAACCTCATTAAAAAACGGGCAAAGGACGTGCACAGGCCTCTCTCCAAGGGAAACAGATGGTGAGGCAACACACGAAAAGGTACTCAGCATCCCCATCAGCAGGACATGCAAACGAAAACCAGGTCCCGGGAGTGGGGAGGGGGGAGAGAGAGAGAGGATAACCATGCTGGTACAGCTGTGGGGCATTGGAACCTGTACCCACTGAGGTGACTGTCAAGTGGTGCAGGCGCTGTAGAACACAGCTCGGCAGGTTTTCCAAAAACATTGTACAGTGGTACCTCGAGATATGAGTTTAATTCGTTCCGTCACCTTGAGGCGTGGGAAACTAGGAGACGCTCGAGTCGCGGTAAACGGGTGGGTCGTGTGCAGCCGGCCGATCCGCGCGATGACTCCTATCTCAACTGTTGCTCGTATTTCAAAGCAAAAATCGCTCGCTCGACGGCTCATATCTCCAAAATCTCGTATGTTAGGGCACTCATATCTCGAGGTACCACTGTATTTCTGGGTGACCCAGCAATTCCGCCTCCGGGCACACACCCTCCCCCACTGGAAGCAAGAACGGGGAGAGGAGTTTCCACAGCCGCTCCGGGAGCCCCCCACCAGCCGAGGACCGATGACTAAATCGGGCTCCATCCACACGGTGGGTCCATCTGACACGTGCACGAGCCGCGAGGACGCCGTGCCGGGTGAGATATGCCGAAGGCTGTGACGCCCCGGACCCCGGCTGCTGAGAGCAGCTGCGTTCACCGCGGGCGGGACGGGGCGAGGAGGGAGGAGGGTGTCGCGGTGAGCAGGGGGCCGTTTTGCAAGAGGAACGCTCTGGGGACCAGTTGCACAGCCTGACTGCGCCTAACAGGATTACGCCGGCACCTCGGCCGGGTGTGTTCTGCCACCATTCAAGGTAACACGCGTAGCTAACGAGTTCTACTCTTGGCCTGAGCGGCTGAAACTGGAAGACGGGCGTGTGTCCTGCGTATCAGTGTCCCCACCCCGTGCACATTCCCGGGTCTGGCCAAGGACAGACACCCAACAGGCTGGCTGGCTGGCGGGCGGGGTCAACGGCAGGCCCCTGGAAACTTCTCTCCCCACATGATCTGTCACCATTCCATTCAAAACTCTCAGTTCTCTGGCCTAATGTCCTGTTCCCTAAAGAGTAAAGGGCCCACTGGCCTGGCGCAGTGGCTGAGCGTCAACCTGTGAACCAGGGTTCAATTCCCAGTCAAGGCACGTGCCCGGGTTGTGGGCTCCATCCTCAGTGTGGGGTGTGCAGGAGGCAGCCGGTCAATGATGCTCTCATCATTGGTGTTTCTCTCTCTCTCTCCATTCCTCTCTCTCTCTCTATCTCTCTCCATTCCTTTCTGAAGTCAATTAAAGAAGAAGGAGGAGGAGGAGGTAAGGAAGAGGAGGGGGAGGAGAGGAAGAGGAAGGAGAAGAAGAGGAGGAAGAGGAAGAGGAAGAGGAAGAGGAAGAGAAAGAAGAAGAAGAAGAAGAAGGAGAAGGAGAAGGAGAAGCAGAAGAAGAAGGAGAAGGAGAAGAGGAAGAAGAAGGAGGAGAAGAAAGGCGAAGGTACAGAGGCCCACGGGAACTCACTGTCTCCGCAGCCCATTACAAACCTAACCGTTTTAAAACAGAAAGCGTGTGTTTTCCGTCATAGGTTAGGCTCCGTGGCAGTGCACGGAGGGGCCTGGGCTGCAGGACGTGGAGAAGAGAAGGGACTTCCTCCGATGGTCTATCCAGCGTGGTTTGGGCCCAAAATGAAAACAAAGAACATGCATAAAAGAAAGAGACCGGACGGTCTTCCCATGCACTGAATGTGCAAAAGACGTGAACTAGAAACTTGCAACAAGTGAGGCAATGAGCAAGGAAAACCTAGTGACCGTGGGGACTGATCAGCGCCAGAGTTTCCCATCCCGCCTCGGGGCCGGCGCTGAGCGGCGTTCACACGTTCCCTCCCTCGGATGGAGGAAACCGGATCGTGTGTGACATGCTTCACAGCACGGGAGAGGGAAGGGCAGGGGCGAGCGCTCACATTATAGCCCGGATGAAGAGCACCCCCCTCCCCCCACCTGGCTCCTTGCTGTCACTCAAAGCCACCCAGAAACAATGCCGAGCCCCGTTTTCTGAAGTCCTGGAAAACCCCGTGAAACCGGAGCCTTTGTAAGAGGAGACTCGGTCGCAGCGCTTTGAACTGGCTGGACAAACGCAGAGTTCGTGTTGATTACAAAGAGACAGGGCAAGAGCCGGCGGGCAGGTGGTGGGGGTGGTGGGGTCACAGGCAGCCACAGCTACGGGCACCTGGCACCGGTCCCGGGGGTTCAGACAAGTCCCTGCCCTGCTCTCAGCCTCCGTCTTTCTGTCTACAACGAGACTCGTCCACAGCGGCGGTTCTCAAGTGGATCCTGCATCAGCATCATCGGAGGAGGGGCTTGTTAAAACACTCCTAGCTGGGCTCCCACACTAACCCCCTCCTGAGTTTCTGATCCACTGGGTTTGGGGTGGAGCCCCCCAATTTGCATCTCCAAGAAGCTGCCAAGCTGGACCGATCCTGGTGGTCTGGGGAACCACCTTGAGAGCCACTGGTCTAGAACATCCCGGTCACTGGCATCTCCAGGGCGGTGATGATACCTCAGGGGCCTTCTCACACTCTCCACGTCTTTCCTGCCTCCTTCCCTGCGCCACCCATGGATTCATTCCCCCACCTGTTTATACAGCAAACACGGTGCACCCGGCATTTGCCAGGGGCTCAAAGATAAACCAACAAGATTGCTGAGGAGACGAACATGCCCAGGTGGAATGTTGCACAAATCGGGGTGTGCACAGGGCAGAGGGATGAGCTGGAGACTGTAGGGGGGGGTAAGGTTCGAGGGGAGAGGGGAGGGAGCCCACAGCTAGGGAAGGACTGCAGCTCAAAGACCCTCCTCTTCCCACCAAGGCATCTTCACTGGTCAGGGCGAAAGACAGGAAGATATTTGAAGACATGCAGAATGTAATGTGTTCAGCAACTATTTGTCAAGAAACAACAACGGTCCAAGCACTACCCTGGGCACTGGGGATAGAAGAAGGGCAATAAAAGGAAATATCCAGCCTTGGCCCGTGTGGCTCCATGATCAGAGCATCTTCCCATGCACTGAAGGGTCATGGGTTGGATTCCTGGTTAAGGGCACGTACCTGGGTTGCTGGTTCAATCCCCAGCCCCTGTCGGGACATGTGTGGAGGCAACCAATGGATGTGCCATTCTCACATCCATGTTTCTCTCTCTCCCCCCATCCAACCCTTCCACTCTCTCTAAAAACCAATGCCAAAAAAAATATTCTTGGGTGAGGATTAACAGAACAAAGAAACGTATCTGCCCTCGGTGAGTTTATCCTTCTGGTGGGGAACGAACAAATGAATGAATGGAGAAGAAGTGGAGGGACGTTCTAAGTACATGGAGAAGAGAACGGAGGGTGATGATGGGGGGTCAGAAAAACACGCTCTGAGGGTCGGAGACAAATGTCATTCCTATAACTCGCCCGACCAAGAGCTTGAACCAAACCACCAGTCCTCACGGTGAGGGTAGATGAAGAGGAGAGGGAGCAATCGTGAGCGATACCCTTGGCAAACTGGAGAGGCAGGTGGATGTATAATGGAGGCAAGGAGAGCAGGAAAGAAAGGAGGGAGGGAGGAGAGGAAGGAGGGAGGAAGATGGATGATGGATGACAGATGGATGGAGATAAATAGATGAGTAGAAGAGAACATAAGTAAGAGGCATTCAATCCAAAGGGATGAAGAGAGACTGTCTGGAGATGTGTGATTCACAGGCTCAGTAGAGAAATGTGACACAGAACACAGTGGGAGTGGGACTGGGTGGGAAGCAGAAGTTTCGCCTTTCAAAGATACCAGGGTGAAGAGACTGGGACTGGGGGAGCAAGCAGAGGGGAGCACGTGATTTCTGAAGGTCGATCTCATTGGCAGAGAGCCTCCACGCCCTGCCTGGGGCCATGCTCTTAGCCACCCTGTGGGCTGCCTGCACTGCCTGGGTGACCGAGATGCAGGGCTGGCTGTGCCTGCTCACCCACCCCCCTCAGACCAGCGGGTGAACCACAGCAGACCACAGGCTCTGCTCGCCCCCCAGAGAGGTCGCCCCCATGCTGTGAGCGTGGCCGCCTTCCCTGCTGCTCTCTGCAATTCCGCCAATCCTTCAGCTCCGTGGGGAAGACAGAGGCGAGGTGGAAGAGGCTATGCCTTCTCTGTCCCCCTCAACATCACACCCTCTGCCCCAAGCAAGGAGCGGGTTCTTCTCCTTCTCCCTCTACCCCAATCTTGCCAGCAGGGGGCGCTCCACCCTCCTTCAGCTTCCTGGGGTCGATAGGGAACAGCGCCCACCTCCAGAACTGCTGTGACACTGAGGACATTCAAGGCAGAGAGAGGTGAAGGGGGTGAGGACTGAAGGGGAGGGGGGTCCTTTTTGAGAGGACAGAAATGTCCCCTACCCTGACACCACCCCCTCCCCGTGAATCTGCTAAAAGCCACAGGGGTGTGCACTCTCCAGGGGTGACTCGTGGAGTCGGGTGGCTGTATCTCACAAAGCTGCTCCATAAGGAGGCCTGAGGGCTGCTGGGACGCCGGATGCTACGGCCGGATGGGACCAGGAAGCAGGGCATGTCTGGGAGGGGCTGCATCAGCGGGAGAAGAGGCGGTCACAGTACGATGGGCATGCATCTCAGGAAAGCACAGGGGCGCCCAGAGGTGGTCATGACCTTGCTGCGTCTGCCCGGGCAGCAGGAGTGTGGCCCCTCGGCCATCCCGCCGCCCTGCAGGCTGCAGGCTCCCTGACCCCGGGACCTGGGCGTCTGTGTTCTGTAGCCCTGGTCCCTGCCCCTCCACCCAGTCCACCCCACAGCGCCTGCCCCTCCTCATACACACTTTCTCACACGTGCGACAGCCTGCTTCCCGAACCCTCCACTGGGCTGTGGACCTCTGTGTCCACAGCTCCTATAGCCACCACCCCTCTACCCCCACCCCCATCCCCACTCCCACCCCAGGCTGGTCTGTCCGCAGCCACTCTGCCCTTCCCTTCTAGCCCCTCGAGGGGCGATGAGCAGGGAGCTCCGAGCAGCCCATTTCCAGGGGCGGCTGGCTGCAGAGACGCCATGTGTCGTGTGCCTGGGAGCGCCCCGTTTGAAGAAAAAAGCACCCTGGCCAAAGCTCATCTCACACAAGAAGTCCATCTGAGGGTGAGCATTCGCACGCGCGCACACACACGAAAGAATTGCTGTGTCCACAGCCGGGCCAACGCTCCGCACGTCCCTGCATTCCAAACGCACTTGACACGCATGGCTGTTCTCATTCAGTCCCACCGTTGTGTGTTAGAAACACTTCTCTGGGCTTGCGGCAGGACAGGAAGGAGTGAAAACGAAGAATAAACTAGCCTGGTCGGCGTGACTCAGTGGTTGAGCATCGACCCATGAGCCAGGAGGTCACGGTTCGATTCCCGGTCAGGGCACACGCCTGGGGTGCAGGCTCCATCCCCAGGGCAGGGCGTGCAGGAGGCAGCCGATCCATGCTTCTCTCTCACCATTGAGGTTTCTCTCTCTCCCTCTCCCTTCCTCTCTCTGACAACAACTCCCTGTCCCCGGTTAAGAGCCCAGAAGCAAAGTAGGAAGGGTGGTCACTAATGCGATGGAACAGCCATGTCCCCCGTGGCTGCAGGAGCCGGCCGGGCTGCTGATGTTTCTTCCCACCCGGCCTCTGGATGAATAACCCATCATCTCCGCCACATTTCTAAGAACAGGTCAGTGTTCTTCATCCCCAAGCCAAGCGTGAAGACAGGGCAAATATAAAGCGGAGTCATTTTCATCGAGCTGCTAAGTGACCGGCCGGGTGAGCGTGGAGGTATGAGGAAACAGCCTTCTGCTGGCGTAAACCGGCCTGAGAACGTCAACTTTTGAACTTTCCCGTGTCTGCGCATGCCTGGATACACACCAGCCTGCTGCGTGTCCACGGAGGGTATACAGTGGACCCTCAGGTGCCCCCATGAGGACTCAGGAATGAGCAGACCTCCTGCACCCCTCCACCAGCCCCTGACATCTGACTGACCGGCGTGCTGGACCAAGTCAAGATCTAACCAGGCAGGCCCGGCCGGCGTGGCTCAGTGGTTGAGCGTCCGCCTGTGAACCAGGAGGTAGCTGTTCGATTCCCGGCCAGGGCACACGATCGCCAGTAGGGGGCGTGCAGGAGGCAGCCGATCCATGATTCTCTCTCCCATGGATGTTTCTCTCCTCTCTCTCTGCCTCTCCCTTCCTCTCTCTCTCTCTCAAATCAATAAAAAAGAAAAAAAGCATATTTTTTTTTAAAAGAATCAGTGGGCAGATTAAGGGGTTCAAGCAAGGGTTATCCTCAAGGGTATAATTTTTGCTTTAAGAACTGTGAGCTTGCTGAAACCGGTTTGGCTCAATGGATAGAGCATCAGCCTGCAGACTGAAAGATCCCAGGTTCGATTCTGGCCAGGGGCATGTATCTTGGTTGTGGACACATCCCCAGTAGGGGGCGTGCAGGAGGCGGTTGATCGATGTCTCTCTCATCGATGTTTCTAACTCTCTAACCCTCTCCCTTCCTCTCTGTAAAAAAATCAATAAAAAAATATATATATATATATTTTTTAAAAAGAACTGAGAGCTTTTCATCCTTCTTTAGAACACCTCTGGGGTTTGCCTGCCTGTGCTCTAAGTTTGCAAACTCTCAGGCCCTTGACTAAAACGCCAGCGCCCAGCCCACAGAAGCTCGCACTGCCTCACACCCAGCAGGGGGAGCAGGGTAATTTCTGCTCCAGGAAAAACCTCACAACCGAGGCCCAAGCACTTTCTCGGGAAAGCCTCGGCACTGGCATTCCACGGGCGGGCCTTGGGGAGCCGCAGACAGCGGAGCCAGCCCGGCAGCCAGGGCAGAGCGAGGCCCAACCTGTCTTTCCGGCTTGGGTTCCACGCAAACCTCAGACGCAGGGCTGAGGGCACTGCCCTGGGCACCATGACCTCCACCATTCTTGTGGCTAATCGGCCTCTCACGTCTTTGATGAGCCGAGAGGGATGGACATGTTTGCAAACTGCGTTCACGCGACTTCTCCCAGCCCCTCCCTGAGAGGCGGCCGGGATTCTCATTTCACTGATGAAGGAGCCAGCTCAGAAAGGTGATGGCGCCCTAGCCGGGCTGGCTCAGCGGACAGAGCATCGGCCTGCAGACTAAAAGGTCCCGGGTTCCATTCCCGTCAAGGGCACATGCCTGGGTTGCAGGCTGGATCCCTAGCAGAGGGCAGGCAGGAAGCAATCGATCAATGATTCTCTCTCATCATTGATGTTCATATCTCTCTCTCCCTCTCCCTTCCTCTCTGAAGTCAATGCAAATATATTTCTAAAAAAGAAGAAGAAAAGAGAGGTATGCCAAGACCGGTTTGGCTCAGTGGATAGAGCGTCGGCCTGCAGACTGAAAGGTCCCGGGTTCGATTTCAGTTGGGGCATGTACCTTGCTTGCGGGCACATCTCCAGTGTGTGGTGTTCAGGAGGTGGCTGATCGATGTCTCTCTCTCATCGATGTTTCTGACTTTCTATCCCTCTCCCTTCCTCTCTGTAAAAAAATCAATAAAATATATTTTTTTTTAAAAAAGAAGAAGTAGAAGAAGAAGAAGAAGAGAGGTGTTGGTGATGGAGCCAGACAGCGAGCCACGCCTTCCGTGGCCAGTTCCCTCTCCGTGGTCCACACGCCTCCTCCGAACGGCTATGTTACTATGGGCAAGAGTGTCTAACAGCCACCACTGAGTAAGCACCTACTGTGTGCGTCTCTCTCTATTGCCTCCTTTATTCTGTCACTGCTCGGTGTCCAATAGACGACTCACATTACAACATGGCCACCAGAGAAACTCTGGCTCCCCATTCTCACTTCTGCTCCCCCCACCCTCCAACCCCCCATCCCCATCCTCCCAATCTTCCGAAATGCAGCACCATGCACCCACTGACCCAGGCCCCCAAGCTTGGAGCCTCCCAAGGAGGAGGGAGAAAGTGAGAAAACAGAGGGAGAGAGGAAGGAAGGGAGGAGAGAGGTGGGGTTGGGGAGGGAGGGGTAACCGAGGAAGGAAGGAAGGTAGGAAGTGGGAGGAGGGAGGGAACGGGAAAGGGAAGAAGAGAAGGAGGAGGAGGGAGGAAGTGAGGGAGGGACAAAGAAAGGTCCTTCCGCTACAGGAAGCACAGGTCAGAAGCCTGCGTCTCTAATATGTGTTAGCCTGTGTAAGCCGATATCCTCAAACAACATTCCCCTCTGTCTGTCTGATTCAGGTCACGGCCCTTCAGTCACAAACCCACAACCTTCCTAACGCAGCCATTTCCGAGCAGGAAGTCTGGCCACCGTGGAGTTGGCCCGGTTTTCCAGAGGCGAGAGGAGCTGCTGGTCGCCACAGTCCCTGAGCCTGAGAGTCTAAACCCTCCTCCGCAGGACGAGGCCCCTGTCCGAGGACTCAGAGCACAGGGCGGAACCCAAGAGCCTTGCGCCCCGGGAGCAGCAGGCGGTGAAGGGGGCAATGAAAGGAAATGGACTCCCCTCCATCTTGTCCTCTAGGGCTGGGCCCCCTGCCTGAACCCCCTCCCTTTTCTGGGAGTGGCCACAGGGGTGCCAGCCATGTCCTAGCTTCCCGACCACCGCCCGAATGGACCAATGAAGCTCCAGGAACACAGCGAGGGTCCTCATTAGGCTAAACCACAGAAAGACCCCAATTCAAGTGACCAATCTCTGTCACCCTGGTCACTTTCCTAAGCCCCCCAATTATCCTACCCCATAAAACTCCTTGTTCCCGCCCGGCTCGCTCTCTCGCCTCCTGCTGTGCCAGAAAGAGGCTGGGAGCCAAACCCGGGTTTGAATAAAGACTCTTTGCTTTTGCATCAGAAAAGGCTCCTTAGTGGTGGATTATTGGGGACCCTGAACTCTGGGCATAACAGGCATGAGGGAGGCATTCGAAGGGAAGGAGGGTGGGACGGAGGACAAATGAGTGCTGGGCGCCCACCTGCCCCCGGCAGTCATTGGTTCTATTACGTGTGACTTCCGGGTTACACAGGCTGAAACTGGGGGAGGGGGGACAGGTTAAGGGGGTCAAAAGAGGGCAGTGAAAGGCACACTCTACGTGAGTCTGAAACACGAGCGTTCACGGAGGTGCGCGGTGTGTGGCCTCTCGTGATGGTTTCGCAGACCGGGGCCTTCTCCACAGACCCCGCTGCCCCCCTCTGACCTGCACCCTGTGTACCTCCCTTTCAGGGGCAAAAGCGCCTGGCGGATGGGGGAGGGATGCTGTCTCCATGAAGTTGTCAGCCCCCAGCAGGTGCTCTGTCCCCCGGGGCCCCAACCTTTACCTGCTCGCCCATCCCCCATCCATCCTCAGCTCCTGCTCTGTGCCAGGCCCTGAACCAGGACTGAGAGATGAACATCGATCCCCCCACCCCCGCATCTCTGGCAGAGGGGGCAAGAGTGTCAACAGGTAGAACAGTGTCGGGGGTGTGCGGTCAGAACCTCAAAGGGGGCGGAGAAGGAGGTTAGGAACACATCACTGGGGAGGAAAGGAGGGAGGTGAGGGAAAGGGCATTCCAGGAGGAGGGAGCAGAAGATGCGAAGCCTCTGAAATGGGAGCGCAGAGTTAAAAGGAAAGAGGCTGCCTGGGGCCTAGCGGGTTTGGCCCAGCGGATAGAGTGGATAGAGCGTTGGTCTTCGGACTGGGAAGGGTTCCGGGTTGGGTCCCGGGTTCGATCCGGGTCAAAGGCATGTACCCCAGTTGCAGTTCTCTGGCCCTGGTCGGGGTGCGTGCAGGAGGCAACCAGTGGCTGTGTCTCTCTCGCATCAGTGTTCCCCTCCGTCTCTCCCTCTCCTTTTCCCTCTCTCTAAAGAGATCAACGGACAATATCCTCGGATGAGGATCAACCAACATAATAATAATAATAATGTTATTGTTTTTATTATTATTGAATGCCAGGAGGCGGTGGAAGGGGGGCGGGCGTCCATCCTGGGGTCACGGAAGCTGCGACAATGGGATGCGGGGCAGGAGCCTGAGGGCAGAGGAGGCTGCTGCAGCCACCCAGGGCTCCCCCAGAACGGGGAGGCCGGGACCTCAGGGAGCGCAGGCTGGGAGAGCCGGAAAGACGCACGGAAGACGGGACAGAAAAGAGGAAAAGGCAGAGGGGGGAAGGGTACAGAGTGGCCAGGCTTGGGCCGCGCATCCAACGGCCTCCTCCCGCACTCACCACGGAGCCAGCGCGCGCCGGCGTGCGTGTCCTTGAGGCCGGGGCGGCGGGGCGCGGCGCGGCGGCCCACGTACCAGAGCATCCACAGCAGCTGCAGCAGCATGAGCGCCGTCAGCGCGCCCAGCAGCTGGCTCTTGCCCACGCCCGCGGCGTGCACGGCCCAGGCCAGCAGCAGCAGCAGCCCCGCCACGAACACGTTCAGCCCGTACTGGCTGCTGTGCGCCTCGGCCAGCTTCTGCGGCACCGGGCACCCCGGGACGCCCCGATGCCCCGGGGCCCGGCTTGCAGACGGCGGGCAGGGCGCGGGCTCCAATGGCCTGTTTCGGTCCGGGGCACCCGGTGCCGCCCCGAGAGACGGAGGCGGCCCCTGGCCCCCGGGCATCCTGGAGGGTCCGCGCGCGCCGTCAGGTCCCCGAGCAGCTGCGCCCGGCCCGCCCCTGCTTAGCACTGACTTAGCGCTGGCCAGAGGCCCTCTGCCTGTCCCGTCACCTCCCGGTCACCTCCTGTGCCCGCGTCCCCTCTCCCGCCGCAGGCAAGCACCCCCGTCCACCCGCTGACCCGCTGACCCGCTGACCCTGGCCACTGGGCGCTCCCGGTGCGCGCCACCCACTTCCCCTCGCCCTGCGATGCTGGGGCACCCCCCCCCCCCCCCCCCCCGGGACCCCCGCGGCCGCTCCCGCCTCTGCTGCTGGGACCTCAGTCAGCCCTGCCCCGTGCCCGCCCGCCCCTGCGTCTCCAGCTCCGTCCTGTCCCAGGGCGCCCGGCCCCCAGGCGAGCGACACGGGCCACCCCAGCTCCTGCGGTGGCGGAGAGGGGGGCAGGGGGTCGCCCTGAGCCAGCCCGGGAGGGGCGTGGGGGCGAGGCTGCGGTCCAGCCAAGCTCCCGGGACCCGCGGGTGCGTGCGCTGTCCTGGGCTTTCCCTGGAAGTAAGTGTCCCTGTGCGCGATTGCGCCTGTCAGTCCGTCCGTCCGTCCTTCCTCTGCTGGTTTCTGCGGTCTGTTTGCTGTGTGCGGGTCTCTCAGTCAGGCCGGCGGCGTCCTTACATCTATGAATAGGGGGAGGGCGTGTCTTCTCGTGTCTCCGTCCTTCTGGTGTCCCTGTGTGTCTGCAAGGAGACGCCCAGCTGCGGAGAGACAGGAGCCACTGCCCAAGAAGAGATCTCTCCCCTCCCCCAAGGGATGGCAGCTCCTTCGGGAGGAGAGGAGCTGAGGGTGGGGTGGGGTGGGGTGTGGTGGCCGGGGTCCATGATACCGCGGCACCGAGTCCCTCCCCCAGACCCTCAGCCTGCTCCAAGCTGGCGCAGTCCACCTGAATGCCCCGCTATGATGCCACTACGAGGTCCTGGGGACAGGCCCCCCTGGCCAGCCACCTGCGCAGTGAGGCAGGGCCCCCCGTCCCTAGATTAATGCTCTATGGTTGCCATGCATTTTGTGGATCCAGCAAAACACACAGCCAGTTCTGGGGGGCAGAGGTGCCTGGCTGCGGGAGCCCTCGGCCAGGAGGGAGCTAACCCGGGGACCTGGCCTTGCCTTCACTTTTTTCAGTTGGTTCACACACCCATGTGGTCAGTTTCTTCAGCTCTGCGCCACTGGTCAGGCTGTCCTAGGCCCTGGGGACGGACGATGATGCACTGACATTCGGGGAGAGACACGTTCAATGGGCAAGTGTGTGCCCTGCCTGAGGAGCTGGTGGCTTTGAATGAGGCCAGCTGCAGCCCGTGGGCAGGGCTGTCGGGAGATGCTTGGGGAGGGGGAGAGGTTCTGCCAGGCAGGGTGAGGGGTTCCCAGCGGAGGCAGCACCTCCACGTCTCCGTACCCAGGAGATGGCCAGCCAACATGGGGCAGGGCGGGGCGGGGGGGGCATTCCCCAGAGAGGAGGGCGGACGTGCACAGAAACGAGGGTGGAAAGGCCGGCGGTGACCAGGGACGTGTCCATCATCTTGCTGTCCCTCGAGCCAAGCCAGGTGGGTGCTCAGTAACTGGACCGAGGCGGCACTGACTGCGCACGTGGATGGTCTGCATGAGCGAGCAGGCTGCCTCCCCATCTGCTCAGTGCGGGAGGGGGGCGGGCGGTATGTCCTCCCACTGTGCTCCGGCCCTGCCTTGTTTTCCTCTTAGCACACACCCTTCCCTGGAATGTGCAGTCGGAGGCGGGTCTGTCCTGTCCACTGCTGCACTGTGCGGGATGCAGAGCGGTGGTTTTCAGCACATAGTAGGTCTCAATAAGTGTGAGTTGGTGTCCCTGGTACCTGGGAATGTGACCTTACATGGAAATAAGGTCTTTATAAACGATCAAAGTGAGGTCAGCAGGTGGGGCACTCATCCAGTATGACTGTCCTTTTAAAAGGGGGACATTGGACGGCACACATAACTTCCGGTCTTGAGAACTGTGAGGCCATCAGCTTCCATCATCCAAGCCATCAGTTTCAGTCTTTCTCATGCCGCCCCAGGAAACCAAGCCACTGACTTACTCATTCTGTGGCCCCAGTGGACCTGTCCACCTGCTCATCCCTCATCACCACGTGTCATCATCAAACTAACGGCTGTTTAACATTCTGAGCTCCCGAACGGCAGGAACTATGTCTGATTCCCTCTGCTCTCTAGCATCCAACTTTTTAAATTTTTAATCCACTGAGAAACGGGCACCGAGCACTGCCCTGTGCCAGGTATGGGACCAGCCCTGGTCCCCTGGTTTGTGTCAAATGCCTTGGGAACCTGGGGGGAGGGAGAGCCCGGTGCCTGGCAGATGGCAGGGCCCCGGGAGTGCCAGACTCCCTAAAACCACCTCAGCTCAAGCAACGTGCATGGTAGGGAAAGGCGGTGTGGAGGGGTGGTTGGTGGGTGAACAGCACGGCAGCTTTCTCTGAAAACAGGCCTCATTCCTACAGGTAACTTTGCAGCCCTGACAGCGCAAACCAACTATCCCCAAGGTTGTATTAACAGAATCACACGGAAGTTATAAAAATATTTTATTTACATGTCAAGGAAAATAATTATACATACTTAAAAAGCATTAAAGGTTCCTATGTTAAACATGCTGGAAACCCAATCATTTCCATCTAACGGTAAAATCCAATAGGAATGCATAGAATACGCTCGGTTGGTCCTCTCACTAACGAAGGCGTGACACAGCGAGGTCCACAGTCACTGCTAACGGGTTAAAGGCGCAGGGACACATCCATCACCTCCCAGGGAAGAGTGAGCAATCCACCTAAATCCCGGGAGTATGCGCATCCATAATGAAACTTCACTTAGAATGAAACTTCACTTAGATGTTCACACCAGTCCTTTCTCCAAACAACTCAGATTCACACTGCAACTTAGATATTTCTATTTTGAAGAGATTACTCCTATTTGGAATCTGAAAAAATCATCTGAGTTTAAGACTATGCAGTAAAATATAATTTATTCTGATTTCAACCACAGATCAATGGAGTTACAATTTTTCCTAGAACACCACTCCCTGCAGATGCAGAAACACATTGCAGCTTTTCCACATCTGGAACGCTGCCCGTCAACTGGATGCTTAATGGTCCGGTTTGCACGCCCTTGAACCTGAAAGACAGGGAGACAGTGCGCTGCGCTGTGGATGCAGGTGAGGAAGCAGGTCGGTCTACCCGGCCCTGCATGGCCACTGATGAGCCATGGCGGCAGGCGTCAAAGCTCCCTGATGGGCAAACCTCAAAGCTGCCCGAGACTTAACACCATTACAGGGGAGAAGCAGGGGACCTGGTCAGACGAGGTGACACATGTCGACAGGATAAAGGGCGCACTCTAAGAATCCTGGGGACCCCCACAGCAATGTGCAGTGAACTCTGCACATCAGTGTGGCCTCGGTCATGGAAGTACTGGCAACATAGGCTATGTGCCTTTCTTTCCTGGTTACACTGACTTCCCTCTAAAACTCCAGGGGGAAGTCTGTTGTGGACATGTCCATTGTCATTAGCCTCGATAACTTTTACCTCTTTGGGCCTAATTTTCATCCTGTAAACTGATATATGAATCAATTTCCACCCAGTTCTGATGTAAGTGACGGGAAGAGAGAGACCACCTGTCTTTTTCACCATGTTCCTAAGTTCTGAGTGAGTCCTTTGGAACACACACGTGTTTAATAAATGTGCTCACACTCAGCAAGCAGACCCTACTGTGTGGGGCCACAGGCCCAGGGAGGGGGCAGGGGTCCTGGGGAGGCAGAAATTCCATACGTAAGACGAAGGGAAAAGTTGGTGTGCCATCCATCAGATTTTTAGGAGGCAGCCAGAATAGTCAGAAAATGGCAGAATTTTTTTCCCCCAATTGAGTAAAATTGTTCATTTCCTCCAAGTTCCTATTCCTGAAGCACAATCCAACCCATAGTCACTTGTACATTGACTTCAATAAAGACTGGTCTCAACCCTGACAGGTTTGGCTCAGTGGATGGAGCAACGGCCTGTGGACTCAAGGGTCCCAGGTTCGATTCCTGTCAAGGGCATGTACCTTGCTTGTGGGCACATCCCCAGTAGGAAGTGTGCAGGAGGCAGCTGATCCATGTTTCTCTTTCATTGATGTTCTAATTCTCTATCCCTCTCCCTTCCTCTCTGTAAAAAATCAGTAAAATTAAAAAAAAAGACGGGTCCCAGGTGTGAGCGTGTTTATACTGGAAGGTGCTGTCTCCATGAGCCCTTTGGAGGCGAGGGTGCCCTCCGAGTGAGAACCACATTATACAAAGGGAAGGCTCTCCTCCCTTCTATGTGAGCTCAGCGTAAACAGCTCCG
>JAAGEH010000357.1:3800186-3819414 GCA_011751065.1 Lasiurus cinereus
CGCTCTATCCACTGAGCCACCCCGGTCTCGGCCATATTGAGGATCTTATTGGTTGCTCTCCGACCCCCTTCCTAGCGTGTGTTGCATGCGCTCCACCGTTCAGAGGTTCACTGAGCCAGGAACTGTTAGACACCATGCTAGGCAAGAGCGGGGGGGGGGAGGGTAGGGGGAGATGAGTAAGACATGTTGCACTTGAGAAGGACCTGGGCCCAACGATGAGCACAGCTGTCCCGCAGTGTCCTGCAGTGTCTGTACATGTATGGAAGCCGGTCATGAAGCCAGCAGGCGTTTTCTGAGCAGCTGCAGCTGCTGGAATGCTGAGGGCAGACGTCAGTGACAATCGCGAGGAGACGGCTGAACAGAATAGGAGCAAGCACTGGGTAGGGCCATGGGAGGACAGAAGAAAGGGCAGTGTATTCAGCTGGGAGATGTGGGGAGCATGGAGATGAACCAAAGAATTTACATGCATATTTGCATAACCCAGGGACATAGACCAGAGCGCTGTAGGCCGGGGGTCACTGGGGGAGGAGAGGAGAGGGGTGTCTGTAACACTTTCAACAATAAAGATGATTTTTTTTAAAAAAGATGCAAGAAAAACAACACAGAATAAGAATATCCCACAATTAAGACTACAGCCCTAACTGGTTTGGCTCAATGGATAGAGTGTCAGCCTGCGGACTGAAGGGTCCCAGGTTCGATGCCAGTCAAGGGCATGTACCTTGGTTGCGGGCACATCCCCAGTAGGGGGTGTGCAGGAGGCGGCTGATCGATGTCTCTCTCTCATCGATGTTTCTGGCTTTCTATCCCTTTCCCTTCCTCTCTGTGAAACATCAATAAAATATATTTTAAAAAAAAAACTACAGATATTTGGGCTTATTATTTTTAATTCAAAACTATATTTCATTTCTACACATTATATTTAACATGTTGTTAAGAACATAAAATAGAGTGTGCTAAAATAATCTACAATAAGGTGTGGTGTTTTTTTGTGTGTTTTTCTTGTTTTTGTTTTTTTTAGGTGGCTTGAGGTGTGTCAGATACAGGGGTGCATAGCCCAGACAGTCACCCGGGAAGTAACATTTAAGTCAGTCGGCACTCCTCCATACCTTCTGTATGCCGTGGGCATTTGCCAAAGAAACGCATTAAGGATGTCAAGTTCCTACTGGCTTGTTTCTATCGGTTCTTCAGCCTTCCTCCCAAACCCCTTGGAGCAAAGGCTTTCACCGCGGGGTGGCTCGTATGGCCTTCCTACACAATACCCCCTGTTTCTTGTCTGTTTTTTCTTTTCAGACTCCTGAAGGACCAGGGCTCCTCTCTTCAAAGCCAGGAGGGTCTTTGCCCCCCTTTGCCCAGGGGCAGCGCCTTGTTAGCAGGAAGCGAATTCCTCCGGTCAAACGGTCCTCTGTGGACGGTCTCCCGCAGGAAGGTCAGCGCGGGGTCTCCGCGGTAACTGAATATCCCCGGAGCATCGCCGCAGCCCGCGGGGGCTCCAGATGTAGTGCGTTCCAGTCCGCTCTGGTTTCCCCCGCGGGTTTCAGGGCCTTTGTATCTGGAGGTGCAGTCCTTCCAGCTTTGTCCCCCGATACTGTAAACGGCACTGCCATATCGGTGAGACTTAAGAGCAGGCTGGAAGAAAGCCAGCATCTCATGAGCACATCCTCATTGTTGAAGGAGCTCTTAAAGGAGTGCGCTGAGCCCCTTAAGGACAGGTGTATGATGGCAGCGTGCTACCAGCCAAGCAGCTTTCATTTTCCAGGTGCATCACTTGGGGGAGGAAATGAATTTGACCATGACCTTGGCTGGCCTCCCTGAGCAACAGGCTCAGCGCAGTGCCCGGCATGTAGCGTGCCTTCCAGCAGCGGTCGCTGCTCTCATTGTTGCTGAGCTGCGCTTGCCAGGCCTGGCTCCCGGGCTCCTGCTCACCTCTTAGTGACTCCTGCTCCTCAGGCTCCAGCGACTGTTGTTGCAGGTTCCCTCCTGCCTGTTCTCTCCCGAGCTGAGGGGCAACCACCGGGTCTCAGTAACTCCCAGGGCCTGGCCTGCAGCTGGTTTCCAGCTTGGTCTTCCCTGGGACTGGCCTTCAGTGTGGCCAGACTCTGCTCGGCATCCTTCCCCCGAGAAGCCACTTTCCCTCCTTCCGGCAGAGTTCTCAGGAGGCCGGGAGGAGGCCCAGGACCGGAGCCAGATCTGTCAGCCCCGGGACTTGGGTGGGGGGTTGGGATGACCTTCTCTGTTGCTGTGGTGAGCTGTGAGGTCAGTGTGGGCTGGGGGCGGTCACCATGCAGACACCCGGAGCCCACCTGGGAAGGAAGCTTTGCGACGCAAGGCAAGCCGAGAGGTCTTGGGAGTGTCGTCTCACCTCCTGAATCCAGCCACCTCGTGAAGGCCAAGGTCCCCTTGTTAAGACGATACAGATATCTCAGCCAAAAAAAAAATTATTTTTTCCTCAAATTAATACTCATTCGAGTTGTTTCCTGCACTTGCAACCAACCTTGAGGCCAGACCGATGCTGCAGCCTCCTCTCTGCTTGTGCCCGGCCGCTGCCAGCAGTGCACCTGCAGAAATGGGTTCATACATGCAGGGAGCGCTTCTAGGCTGCCTCTGGTCTGTGCTCCACGCGCAACCAGCCACGTCCCTCCTACAAACAAAGAGCATTTGTCCCCTGTAGGGAGCGGTTATAGGATTAAGCCTTGGACTGACCTGCTGGCAAAGCCAGCAAACAAGTCCCAGCTGAGAGGGCACAGCCCTCTTAGCATCATTAAGCTTGCTCTTGTGACTGCCCCCCAGATCCTTCCTGGGGAGCTCACGGGCTGTGGGAGGGGCAGCAAGTGCTGCCAAAACAAGGGTAACTCACAAGAACATTGTCAATCACCTTGTTTGCCTCTGACTGTAAAATAAAGGCTCAGCCTGCCGTCTGGATCTGTTCTGTGGTCTCAGTCACGCACAGAAGATCCACCCAGACCCAGCTTCTTCTCTTGGTCTGTCTTTTCTCCATCCTTCGCCGGCCCTGCCTCAGGCTCGCTGGACCCTGGCTGTGCTGGCGGGGCGCACATACACACGGAGCCCTTAGGAAAACACCCAGCAGAGGGAACGTGCTCGGAAAGGATCATATCGCTCACTGGGACACTGGCCTTCATTCAGGAGGAAAGCCAGTTCTTAACACTCCCTCTAGTCATATAAATAACACAGAGGGAGATGTGTCCCTTTTTACACAACCCCACCTCACTGACAAAGCTGCAGAACTGGGATTCTAGCTGCACAGATCTGAACATCAAAAAAGCTTTTGACTGCTCTCTTCACACCAACACCGCAAAGGGTACCCTGCTGTACTTCCCATTCGGGCCAGCAGGGGGCAGGAGACACCGGAACATGGGCAACAGCTGGCTTGACCATTCTGGTAATTTTCCCCCATTCATCACTGGGGTTGAGGAAAAAGCGGCTGTTTTAACTTGTGTTTTTTTTTTAATGAACAGATTTTCCACTAATCCGTCACAGCACTTCTTCCCGTTCTTGACAGCAGCAGCAGGGCCTCCGAATCACGAACAGCACCAGAAAGTCATCCCCAGTGGACTGCAGTTGACGTCAGAGAAAATCTATTCCCGGTCCCCAGCTAGAGGGCACAGGGCACGCCAGGCAACAGGACACGAGAGCCCACAGGATGGCTTCTGTGCCACAAAGGATCTTTGTGTCCTTGCGTTGTCCATCTCCCTGTGCTAAAAATCACAGAAGTAAACATGCAAACACACCGTTTTGAACAGAGCCCCTGCCAGCCTCAGGCACCCCGAGGCATCACCAGGTGGCACTGGCCGGCGAATCCCTGCACCCAGAGGTCACTTGGATGCCAAGCTTTCCTTGGCCTGCAGCCCTGGGATCACCAACACAACCCTGAGGAAAGCACGGGCCCTCAAGTTCAAAACCACAAGCAGGAGGGAGCCAACGCCCGCCCTGAAGATGGGCAACGGGGAGCAGAGGGCCTTGCCACCCTGTCAATCATGCCGTCGGGGCTCGGAAGAAGCCAGAAGGCCCGATAGTAGGGACCTCAGGAGCTGGCACAGAGAGCCCTCCAGAGACAGTGACCGTGCCAGGACAATGCTTGGAACCGCCGGCTCTCCGTACAGACCCCCGGTTCTCAGACGTGTTCACGTGGGAGAGCATCGGGCACCTCTGTGGAACATCACGGAATAGGGATCCATTAAGTGAAAAAATAATCAAGTGCTATAAAAGTTGATGCCAAACCCCTAGCATCTAAGTTAGAATGGCACAGTAATGAGGGTTAACTTCCATGCAGAAACCCCTTCATGCAGAGACAACACTATTACCGTCCCTGCAGCCAGGAGGAGGGGTGCCGTTCAGCTGGCTGTGAGATGTCTGCGCTCGGGATACCCTGGGCTGGAGGGGGCCGGCCCGTCAGGTTTCCGTTAGTGCCCGATGCACTTGCCAGCGGATCCCCGAGCAGTGCTGCGGGAAGCACCCAGAAAACCGAGGCTCCGTCGCCTTCGATCTCCGAGGAGAAATCCAATCCGCACCCCGCCGCCGGCCTCGGGGGAGCCGGCCTGCGGTCAGGAGGTGGGCAGAGCGGCCGAAGTCGGGTCTCAGTGGTGGTTCACAGTACCCGCTCCGTGGCCCCACAAAGGCCTCGCCTTCCAGGCAGCGTCTGACCTCTCACCTCTGACATGTGTGTTTACTCAGCAATTATAGCTTGCGCTCCCGCAGGGACAGCTCAGTCCCTCTCTCAAAGGGAATGAATTAAAGGTCGCGCCTGCGTCCATAGCCAAGAGTAGCTGCCCGGAGCCTCACATCGAACAAAGCTGCTCATTCACAAGCACATCCATCCCCTTCCCAGGAGCCTGCGCTGCTTGGTGACCAACACAGGATGCTCCCGCCCAAATGACAGGAGGCACAAACCTAATAACGGGGCTGCGCAAACCTGTGCTCCTTTCACTGTGAAGAACATGGGGGAGCCGAAATCGGTATGGCTCAGTGGATAGAGCGTCAGCCTGCGGACTGAAAGGTCCCAGATTCAATTCCGGTCAAGGGCATGCACCTGGGTTGCAGGCACATCCCCAGTGGGGGGCGTGCAGGAGGCGGCTGATCGATGTCTCTCTCTCATCGGTGTTTCTAACTCTATCCCTCTCCCTTCCTCTCTGTAAAAAATCAATAAAATATATTTTTAAAAAAAGAACATGGGGGGGGGGCAATGGGAAGATATGTATACATGGAATACATTAATAAAAAAATTTAAAAAATAAAAGCAAGCTAAAAAAAAAAAGAACATGGTAGAGTACTAAGAAGATGGCGGGGAGTTGCCATTCTGCCTTACTTTTCGCTTCACTTGAGGCGGAAATCTGCTGAGAAAACCTGGAGGCGTCGTGTTCCAGCGGTGTAATCCAGTGCGGTGGTCGGCAAACTGCGGCTCTGTTGACGAATGGGTTTGCCGGCCAGTGATCTGGTGCAGAGAGCCCGTGATTAAGTTTACTTGTCAGTTTCAAAAACGGAACTACCCTGAGAGACGCAGAGATGGAAACGTGAGGAGTATTTGGGGCAACAGAGACCCCACGCACCTCAGACACGGGCAGCGGTGGGCATGGGTAAGAGCGCCCGGAAGCCGTGTGGTGGAGGCTGTCAGAGCTGATACATGCCCGGTGACTGGGCAGTTCCGCGCCCGGGCATGCACTGGGCAGAAATGAGGGCATCGTGGGGTGGGGTGAGGGTGGGATAATGATATGTACACATGTAATACATTAAATGAATGAATGAATAAATGAGTAAATGAATGAATGAATGAATAGAAATGAGAGCATATACGGACCAGGAGACAGATGATGTCCATTTCCGCAGAAACCAGCTACCCCGGAAACAGCCCAGCGCCTCATCAGCAGCAGAGGGGTGAGTGTGGAGTACAAAGACCGCATCAAAGCAGCGGGATGGGTCCGGGAATGCCGAGAGAAGCCAGACCCCAGGGGCCCATGCCCTGTGGCACCATTCACATAGAGCTCCTGCCGGCATGGTGAGGGTACGGTTGCCATTCGGCTACCATAGCCCATGTCTCAGATTTGGCACAGGCGTGTGCACCGAGAGTTGTCCCTTTAGGTGTGTACGCATTCCTGTGTGTTTACTTCAGTAGGAAGTTTACATTCGACAAATGGACCTGAGAAATGGTTACACGTCACCCGGGAACCGGAGGATCACTCAGACGGAAGTGGGTTTCTGCATGAAGCGGGCTGCCCCTCTGCCAGGGAAGCGAGGCGCCTGGGACGGGCCTCCCTGTGGCCAGCGCCGCAGCCCGTGGTAAACAGGGTCAGTGCGCACTGCACGCACGCACGCGAGGAGGGGACATTTCAGACACCTCCCAGGCACAGGTGCCGTGCGCATCCCTTTAATTTCAGTCCCCTCGGGAAGCCAGCCTGACAGACAGAACCTGCGGCTCAGGGACGCTGTGCCACCTGCCCCAGGGGCTGCTGGCTAAGACCCCAAGCCAGATGCACGGCCACGTCTCAGCGCAGTACCCGGGAGCCCAGCTCTGAGCCCATCACTGCCACTGCCTCCCCCATGGGTGGGGGGTAGGGGGGAGTCTGCGGGTACAGGTGGGTGGGTGAGTTGGCAGGAGGAAGAGAAAGATGCCCCAATATAGCAATTTGGTAAGACCTTTCAAGACCAATCCAGGGGCTTTAACCCAGTGGTTGGCAAACTCATTAGTCAACAGAGCGGCAAACAGCTGCCTTAACCTATCACCCTCTGTCCCGCCCCGGGGGGGAGGCCTCACTCCCTTTCTAGGCACACTGTACACCCCCCATGCTGCTTCACTGTGCTTACCTGAGGTGGCCCGTCCCCTCCCTAAAGACAATGCACCCCCACCTGGGGGCATCCGGGGCAGCCTCCTCCATCCTTGTGATGGAGACTGGCCTCAAGGGCAAGAGGGTAACACAAGAACAGCAGGCACCGAGGCTACCAGGGTTGAGGACAATATAGTTTATTTTCTCATGAAAGATCTACCAAAAATATATAGTCTCTTGTAAGAAAGCAAAATTTGAGTTGTTGTTATTTATTACATGTTTTACAAACAGCAGTGAAAGGAAGAAATCAACAGCATGGACTCACTTTATTAAATATAAAAACGTTCACTTCAGAAGTTTGACCTTGTCCTTGAGTAACTTGAAGGCGGGGTTCTTGCTGACTTTCTTGTTGAAGATGGCCAGGAGCTCCTCCTCAGACCGGTGGTGGTCGTCGGTCACCGCGTAATACTGCGCTAAAACCTTCACAGAGAGAACGGCTGTCAGATGAGGGTCTCGGTCCTGAAACTTACCCCAAATGTCCTTTTTAAAATTTTTTTTAGAACTCTAGGCCTTTTTATTATTATTATTTTTTAATCTGGAATTCTTTTTAAAAAATATATATTTTATTGATTTTTTTACAGAGGAAGGAAGAGGGATAGAGAGTTAGAAACATCAATGAAAGAGAAGCATCCATCAGCTGCTTCCTGCACGCCCCCCCCCCACTGGGATGTGCCCGCAACCAAGGTACATGCCCTTGACCAGAATTGAACCTGGGACCTTTCAGTCCGAAGGCCGACGCTCTATCCAATGAACCACACTGGTTTTGGCCCAAATGTCCTTTAAGCCACAAGTAGGCAGGCAGTAAGAAATAAAAGCCGCCCGTGGCTGGCTACACAGGGCTGTGCTTGTGAGATCTGTGCCGCGGCACATGTGAGCACCTGGCTGCATGTGGGTCACATGTAGATAAAAACTAAAAACCAAAGGAGAAAGCACCGCTCTGGAATAATCGCAAACTCTCTAGAATAATAATTTTAGAGTCACGCACGCACTGCTCCGGCTGAGGAGTGATGGCAGTGAGCCCCGTCCCCTCCCGAGACCAGAGGGGTTACCAGGGCCTCGTGAGACACACACAGACAGATGCTGTGAAATAAGGAACCGACGCTCCGCACTGGTGTGCCTAGGCTCGTGCCATACCTTTTTCCGTAGCTTTTTGACTGCTATCTCGTTGTCGGGGGCCTGCTTCAGCACTGCTTTAATGGTCCCCTTCCAGTTGAATTTTCCTGCAAGGCCAAGAACAACATGCAGAACACTGTGTTTTGTTGTACTACCAGGGGGAAAGGAAATGATTTCTGCAACATCCATTGCTGCCGGGAAAGGAGTGGATCCCCAATGGGCAGGTACCGAACACTGGGAGCAGGCCCTCGGCCTGTCCAATCACAGGAGCCGAAAAGCCTCGCTGCCCTCAGCGTTCCTGCTCTGAGTGGGCAGGGTAAGCAGGCACATAAACAGCATCACACGACAAACTCCTGTGAAAGACGGAGGTGCTTCACAGGACCTCAGCAGCCACCGAGATTGTGGGGCTCAGCACAGTGAGCAAGACAGAGGTGAGCGAACGGAGCGTAACCTTGAATGAGAGGGGACAGCCACAAATATCCCTATATCTGGGCCACAAGACTCAAAGCCTTCGTGTGAATCTACAACTACCTCAAAGAAAATACTTTAAAGTTGGGGGGGGGGGAGTGGGTTCCAAGCTAAGAGATCTAACCCAACTTGGCAGTCACTGAACCTCCAGTCCTTGAGTCCTGGGATCTCAGGACCCCGGGGGCGGCTGTGTGGAGGAGGCAGCCTGAGGAGGCGCCTCACAGGCCAGGGACGGGATTCTGACAAGGACACAGGCCAGCTGAGGGATGGGGGCATGGAGCCCCAGCCAGGGGGCACCAGGGACAGGGACAGGCCCAGAGATAGGAGGGGAACGGCCAGGTCCGGCTGGAAGACAGGAAGGGACTGGCCTAGGAAAGCACGCGGGTTCTAGTTCCAAAGATAATGCGATTTCCAGTCCAGACTGCTTTCCCTTCCCCTTACAGCGGGACACACGCCATAGGCTGGCTCTCAGCCTCGCGGGTTACTCTGGAGAACTTGGCTCACTCCTCCTCCCACCCCCTCTGAGGGCAGCGCTCCCCAAAGACACCGCGAGGGCTACCTTTTGCGGGAGCTTCATGGTTTCCCGGGTCTCGGCCCTCAGCCAGTCCTGGGAACTTAATCTTCTTCTTCTTAGAATACGCTTCAGCTGAGTAGAGATTAAAAAAATAAAGATTTTGCATTTCTGACGACATCCACACTTACTGCACCGTCCACGGCCAGCCCCTTCCCTCCATCATCTTGCTCTTTCCCAAGCCACCCTGCCGGGGGCTTCTCCTCCGGACAGTGGGGGGACCGGGGGTTGAGAGGTGAGGTCACGTACCTGCACTCCCCCCAGGTTGCCTGACCCACAGCTTATGCTCTTTGCAGTACTTGGTTCAAGATGCAAGGTCTAACAGATGTGGACCCCAGATCCAGAGCATGACCGTTAAACACCCCCCGCGCACCCACTCACCTTCGGAAAGCTTCCGCTTCCTCTTTCCCGCGTTTGCCCCGTCCTTGTCCACGTCTCCGTTCACCCCGCACTCGCCCGCGTTCCGCGGGCCCTGGCTCTTGCTCCCCGCGGGGCCCGGGGCCTCGGGGGCGCCCTCCCCGCCCGCCTCCGGCTCGGCCTCCGGCCGCAGTTTGCGCTTTTTCGTCTTCTGACTCTTGGCCTTCTCCTGGTGGTTCTCTAACTTCAGCTCCTTCTTTTCCTTCTTCCTTTTCTTCTGCCGCTCCTCCTTCCTCTCCCTCTTGTTCTTCTTTGCCTCTGCCTGGGCCGGCGTGGCGGCGCTGGCTTTGGGAGGCGCCGCCGGGGTGGGGCTTTCCGCGGGCGGCTTTACCACGGGGTTCGGCAGCTGCTGGTCTTGCCCTTTACTGGCCGGTTCCTTTTTATGAAGCAAAACCAAGAAATGCATAAGTATTCCTCCCGCACACACCGCTCACGACCTGCATGTACCTACTGAACACACTGTTCCAGGAAACATGTCTTTGTGACTTACCGTTTTAGAACGGTGACGCCCCCAGTTACAATGCAGCAGTAAATACACAAAATGAGGGACCCCCCAACCCACACCCCTGTCTGTATTTTTTAAACATTTTGGTTATTTATATTTTTTAGAATATTTTTATTGATCTCAGAGAGGAAGGGAGAATGAGCGACAGAAACATCAATGATGAGAGAGAATCTTTCATCAGCTGCCCTCTGTATGCCCCCTACTAGAGGCCGAGTCTGTGCCCTGGGCACGTGCCCTTGACCGGAATCAAACCGGGTTCCTTCGGTATGCAGCCAGTGCTCTATCCACTGGGCCAAACCAGCTAGGGCCCCCTCACCGCAATGAACAGGCACTTCGTCCCACTGGAAAAGGAAAGAATCCTTAATCACTTCCGCCAGACCTTTAATTATGGCTCACAATTCACCTTTCTTTCCAACGAAGGTGAGCACTCAGGCGTGGCAGAAACTAGGTTTATGTACCTGCAGGCCTGGGTTCAAGTTCCAGCTCTGCCAATTACCGGGTGACCCGTCTCCGGTCTGTACCATGGGGGGCAGGACCCCTTCCTCATGCTGTTCATGTTCAGATAAACAGGAAGTGTCACCTGCTCGGTGCACCAGCCCAATGCACGAGAAGGGCTTGTAACGCGCAAGCGCTAGACAGAGGCCTGATCCAACTGTCATTCAGACCGGGCGGCTCCCAGAGGCAGTCAGGGACCAGGGCAGTCAAGAGTGGTGCTAAGGAGTCACGGAAAACGAGCTACATGAGCGGGGGTGAGGAGAACCTCCCACTCACCGCATCCCTTACTCAGATCAGCACACGGATCATCTGTTAATTTCTTTAAAATGTGTTTTTAGTAACTTCAGAGAGCAAGGGAGAGGGAGAGAGAGAAACATCAATGATGAGAGAGAATCATTGATCGGCTGCCTCCTGCACGCCCCACACTGGGAATCAAGCCCACAACCTGGGCATGTGCCCTGACCAGGAATCAAGCCCGGGACCCTCCAGTTCGCAGGCTGACACGCTAGCCCAGTGGTTCTCAACCTTCCTAATGCCGCGGCCCTTTAGAGTTTAATCCAGTTCCTCAGGTTATGGTGACCCCCAACCATAAAATTATTTTCGATGCTACTTCATCACTGTAACTTTGCTACTGCTATGAATCGTAATGTAAACATCTGATAGGCAGGATGTCTTAGGCGACACCTGTGACAAGGGCGTTTGACCCCCAAAAGGGTCGCAACCCAGAATGAGAGCCGCTGCTTTAGCCACTGAGCCAAACTGGATCCTATTTTTAAAAATAACATCAGCACAGCAAGTCCCACTGTCTGCTGTACTCCATGACTCGAAATCTCTACGCCAGCCCCACCCACGAGCTGGCGCAGAGCGACCTCTGAACTGCTGAGGCCATAAGGCGCCCATCAGGCAGGGAGAGGCCAGTGGCAGCAGCTCTGGGAAATCCCGAGACTTATGAGTTATTATAGCAAAAACCCACACAGAGTTGTCTGTCTCCCCCACGAGAATACAGCTGCATGAGGGCAGGACTGATGACAGCTGCATCCAGGGGCCTGTGTGAGTTGTGCTGGGTATAAAAAGTATCAGGTAGAAGAGAAAGCTGCCAACCGAATGCCCAGCCAGAGTAAAGGGAGGGATAAAATTGCAGGCGCGAACGAACAGGCCTCAGAACCCCGTGCTTTGCACCACACACACGCTGGGATGTGCTATGAAGGTCACGGAACATAGGCAAACTGATAATAAGCTCAGGTTACCACAGGCTGTTACTGACTATTAATTCCTAATATGTTCACAGCTTCAAAAAAACTTAAAAAAAATACTACAGTTGAACTTAGTCATTTCAAATCTTTGATTCTTAGTAAAAATAAGGGCAATAACCTTTAAAAAATAGGTGCCACATAAAGGCCAATTCAATGATTGGTTATAAGGCTTCAAAGGCCCAATGTGTGTATTTTGAGACAAATGCTAGATATGGCACCAAGACAAAGTTTCATTTTTATCTCCATTTGCTGCCTACACTCTTCTCTCTGTAGAAAGCAAGTCAACTCCCTACAACAGGACCAAAGTAAGAGACCAGCCAGACCCACTGCTGGCGGTTCTTAACCGACTGATGATGCGCTCACTCCGCAGCATGCGCGCTAAGCTGGGAGTGGTGCAGAGATCCGCCCGCCCTGTGCAAGGAGGACACGCAAATCCGTGAAGCGTTCCACGTTTAAAAAGCTACTCACGATGGAACTCTCCGAACGGGATGTAAGCTCCAAAACAGATGCAGCCGAATTAAGGTGATAAAATCAAATTAACACTGTAACCACCACTGTGGCCACACAGTATCAACCCACACCCTCTGCACCTGTATCCACATCTGAGGACTCACATTTCCAACCTTTGCCAGGCAGTTGACTGACTGAAACCCACAGAATTCTCCTCCACTGGAGCAAGGTGGGCATAAGGTGGGTGGTTTTGTAGTCTCATGTACTAGGTAAGGGCCCTGGTGACCCTCTCCCCTTACCTAGCAGACCACTAGGCACTCCGTCCTCACCTGCCTCTCTTCCTTCACGGCACTGTCACCACCTGAGCTAGTCCACAGTTTTGTTCATGGCCTGGCACAGATCAGGCCCTCGTCAGTACTGAATGAATGAGTGAATGTGATCCACCTTTTAAAGAGAAAACTGAGGCTCACAAGATAAGTGACGTGCCCAAGATCAAATATATGGCAGAGAGCAGCAGGGATTCAATCCAGTCTGTCAGACACCCAGAGTTCCTGTTCTTTCCGATACGTCCGCCGCCTGCTTTCTAAGCAAATCGTTCCAGGGTAGCTGCTACCACCGTCAAACAGGGGGATTAGATGCTTTCTGTGCACAAAAGGAACTCTTCTCTGTAAGGCATCCGTTATTCCCTTCCATAACTGAAGGCCCAGGAGGCTCTCTGGAAAAGAAGGCTGCCTGGGCTCCAAAAATAAGAATTCCCACTGCACTATCACTAAGCGTGTCTGCCACACTGCACGCCTCAAATGAGATCTGACTTACGTTGCTGGAAGCTTCAGAAAAGATATTCCACACCTGCTCCAGAATCGGTTCATTATGCACTTTTAAACTGTTCTTCATCCAGTTCTGTAAGGAAAAACAGGGGGAAGTCGCAGAGCATAGGTAAACCAGCTGTCCCAGACGGGCCCAGATCCCCTGCCAGGGAGCGTGTCAAATACATACCTGAAATTTTGCCTTTTTCCTGGGAATGTTGTCAAAACCACTAATTTGCTCTAAAAGTTCTCTCACTTTGGGGCTAACATTGGGTCTTTTTATTAATTCATTAACTTTCTACAAAAAAAAGAAAGACAAGACAAAAAATAATAAACAACTGACACATACTTTGTGTGTAGCCAGGGCTACAGAATCCCCAAGTCCCAATTTTGTATTAATGGCTATTCTTATAAGTTCAACATAGCATTGGAAGTCCTAGCCAGAGCAAGTCGGCAAGAAGAAATAAAAGGCACCCTAACTGGAAAGAAGTCAAATTATCTGTCCTCAGCCAGCGTGGTCTTATATGTGGAACACCAAACAGATTCTTCAACAAGAATCTTTCGAACCATAAACAAATTCAGCAGAATTGCACTCAAAATCAAGCTGCATTTCTACAAACGGACAATCTGAAAAGGAAACTCAGAACTTAACCAAGGAGCATGGAATACTGGGTTAAACTACAAACAGTGCCGACAGAAAGAAGACACCATAAGTGGAACCGTTCGCGGGCTGGAAGCCTCATTCAGATGTCCAGCGAAGGCGTGCTGTTTCGGGGCGAGTTTACTCTTGGTTTCTGAGGCTCCAAAGGAAAGGGGGAGGGTCCCGGACCCAGAACGCACCTGCACCCACGCCTGCTGCTTGATGTCGCCTTTGTGGGCCTTCCCCTCATAGCCTTTGCCGCCGTACTTCTGGTCCTCGCTTATGCACTTCACATGGTTTTTGTAGTCCTCGCCCCTGTGAGGGATAGGGCCGCCGTCAGGTGTGATCTCAGCGGAGGCTGTGACGTCAGCACGCTGCTCCTGCTGTGGCAGTCCACGCCGGCACACGGCGCACGCCCCCACCTACTTCCCTTACTGTGCCACATCCCGCTGCATAAACACGTTTTCCCTGCTCCAAAGTGTTCAATAGGAAACCCACCACCCATATTGAATCATAATGTACAAGGGAAACAAATTCGTCATATGTCAATTATACTTCAATAAACATTTTCTAAATAGGGATTCTCAGGTCACTAAAAGTTCTGGGTCTGAGTCAGAAGAAAGAAAACTCAGTTCTGCCTCTGTCTTTCGGAAGCGGTCTGGGGCCCTCGGAAATGTGTGGGCCAAGGGCAGGCGCGAACTCCTTGGGGGAAAGAAGCTGTTTTATGTGTCAACGAGAGGCCGATTGCAGGGAGATTCCTGCAAGAATAGGGCTTCCTGCGGACTGAGCGAAGCAGAGAAGGGAGCGAAGCCCGCCGAGGCCCCTGGCCCAGCGGACAGGCCCGGACACTTCCAGAGGCTGGGGAGCAGTGAGGCTGGATCCGCAGCTGGAGTGGGCAGATCTGCCTCTCCACTTGGTCCCCAAGACCCCTGGCCGGGCTGACAGGCCCAAACACTCAGAGGCGGGGCTGAGGGGACTGGGTGCTGCCATCTTGTGACTATGGGCACCGACCGCCATCTTGTGGCTATGGGCATCGCCATCTTTGTGATGGAGCGATGGTTAATTTGCATATTACTCTTTTATTAGATAGGATCTTCTTCCTAGGATCAGGTACAAAGACTTTAGTCTAATTTCCAAAAGCCGTTTTTATATATCACTGCTCTGGAATAAAATAAAACGACTGTCAGCAAACATCTCTCAAATGCACGTGTGCCAAGGCCACCTTGTGACTGGCTACCTCTGCGGCCGAAGGGGGGGGGGGGAAGACGGAGGAAGTGAGCCAGCAGCGGACCACCCTGGAGATGCAGCCAGATGAACACTCAGCCCTGTCCTGCCCCTCCCCCAGGTCCTCACCTTTCCAGAGACACTCCCTCCCCCAGTGGAACCCCAGCATCACCTCCAACTTTCTGGGAAGGACTTAGGCTTCTTTCTCAGACACCCCCTCACTGTGAATGAGCAAACTTCTTTCTGGTTGATAAACCCCCTTTTCAGTGTGACCAGCACCCCATGTCCTGAAACCTCACTCAGGGTCCCGCCCCAAGGCCTGGGATGTGGCAACGAGATGACAGCAAGCGCCACTGGTGGGTCAGATGCTCTGATCACCTCATTCCTTCCATCTTCTTTTTAAATCATCAGGACAGGCAGATGGACCTGTAACCCACTTCTAATTTTTCTCATAATTTCTCTCCTCAAATTTGCCTGTTTTTTTTTTTTTTTCAAATATAGCTTTATTGACTTCAGAGAGGGAGGGAGAGGGAGATAGAAACATCAATGATGAGAGAATCATTGTCCGGCTGCCTCCTGCACGCCCTCTACTGGGGATCGAGCCCGCAACCCGGGCACGTGCCCTTGATCAGAATAGAACATGGACGCTCTATCCACTGAGCCACACCAGGTAGGGCATGCTTCTATTTTTTAAAGCTTTGTGGAAACAGTGCCTCCAAAACTAGCCTGGACCTTACTATGGCCACAGGAGTTACTTGGAACTTACCAGAAATCTTTACCACAGTCAATGCAGGAAAGGCACTCGCAGTTCCTGCAAACAGCCACATGCTTTTCCACTTGTATTTTCTTCACTGATTCACCACATGCATTGCATGTAAAAAATACCATTTTTAGCTAAATGATTAAATATTCTCTATCCAAGATAGGCTTTAAATCTTGTCCTGAAAACATTAAAAGGAATGGAAAAACACAGATAATTATCATTATAATCCGAAGCTTTTACTCCCAATAAATGATCACACAGCTAACTTTTCAACCATAATTTCACAGGAAAATAACTACAAATAACAAAGTCAAAGTTGATTAACAATCTATATACAACTCTACCACCATGTAAGCAAAATTATAATTAACAGTGATACTAACAGCTAAGTTGAGGGCATGCTTACCCTGTGCTAGAACCTCTAAGAGCTTTACACACAGTAATTTATTCACTCCTCACAGCACCCCTATGAGGGAAAGGCTATTGTTCACACTTTACATAAGGCACTGAAGCAGAGAGAGGTTAAGTAACTTGTCCAAGGTCACACAGCAGTAGAACCAGGATTTAAACTTGGCAGGCTGTCTCTAAGGATGAGGTTTTGGGGCATTAGGTAAAATACCTTACATTTCCTAATAACTTTCTTTCTCTCCCTCTGTCCCTCCTTCCCTCTCACACTAATAAATTAATATGTGCAAATTATCTCAGGTCCCCAAATTCAGGAAGAGCATAGTGAGGGAGGGGAGGAGAGGGGAGGGGGCGTTAGAGAGTCGCGATGAGGCCTAGGGTAGTTTCTATGGGCACGCAGACATGCACCTCGGCATTGCTGTGGTAATTTCTATGGGCACGCAGACATGCACCTCGGCATTGCTGTGCACCCTCAGTGCTAACACAGGAGGATGTGCCCTCAGGCTGAGCGGACAGGGGGAGGGGCCTCCTTCTGCGGCTCCTTGTTGGGATCCACAGAGACGGAACCTGCAGCTGTCCTAACTCCTGGCACTGGGTCACTGGGGGGCGGCCACAGGGCCTGGGTCCCCGGCACTGTGTCCACATGACCTGCGTCTGCACAGATACGGAACCGTTTACAAGTTCATGGCGCTGCCGCTGAGCTCCACAAACAAACCCATCTGCAGGGGTGACCGAGTCCCAGTAACTTTCCGTCCGAGAGGACTGCTGTTTTCTCTCCCGGCTGCGCAGCAACACGACCGAGGACTCTGAACCCGGCACCTCCTCGCTCGCTATGAAAGTTGAGGCAAGGACCAAGTAAACGGGTGCAGTGCGCTCCAGGCAGGGCAAGCCTCCTTCCCGAATCCTCAGCACAAAGGCGCACCTCCTGGTCCCCAGGGCATGCTCCTGCCTGAGTCACTGTCCCCACCACCGCCCTACCAGTCACTCCTGAGCAGAGATCGGGGCTGCCATGCCCGCTCAGCCTTGAATGGAAAGGTACACCCCGGCTGCAGCTCCAGGCTTTCTTTCCCAAGGCCCAGCTGCTCTCTCGGGAGGTGGATGAACCCCCTCTGCCCTCCCCGCCCTGCCGGACATCAGCGTGCCTGCTGGCTGTGCGGAAACGCCCCGGTCCCGGTCCCCCTCCTCTGCTCGCCACCCGGGTCAGTGAGCCAGGGAGGGCAGGGGGTCAGCTGCCGCCAGGCACCGCATCCCTAGGAAGCAACAGCTGCTCACTCAGGGATGTGAGCAGCCACAGCACCTTCTCAGCTGTCCTGGGGGAGACGTGTGACACGGCGGCCAGCCCGGAGCGCTGGCATCACCGGACCAGCCACAGCCCAGCACTGTGCACACGGCAGGGGATGCCCAGGGAGGACAGGGCTGGAACAGGAGCCAGCGCCACCTCACCCAACCAACAGCCTGGGGGGAGGGCACTCTGGTACAAGAACCAGGGCAACCAGCAGCTCGGCCTGAGAAACAGAGGCCATTCGCCACGAGGCAGCAGCGGAGCGGTGACACTTCTCTGCTGGAGATGCGTGGACTCCTTCACATCGAAACTCACAGTGCAAACCACCCCTCCGAGCGAAGCTGTGGCCCAGCGCGTTCTGGCCCTCCCGGCTGAGGTCTACCCCGCTTTCTGACTGCAGGGGAGGAGGGGGCGGGGGCTTGGGCAAGTGTGGGATCCCAGGGGGAGGCTCGGGCTGGCATCACGGAAGGTCAGAGGTAAAGGCATGGGAAGGATGGGTGGAACAACCCGGCTGGACTGAGAGAAGCCAGCGACGTTGACAAGATGCGGGGAAGACTGGGCAAAGCGTCATCTCTGGGGGTGAGCCGCACACAGTGTGAACGCCAGTCAGGAGGGGATTCGTCTGATCACGTGTCCACCAAAAAGCACCTCCAGCCTCTGCCCTGTCGGTACAGCTAAAGCCCCACCAAGAGATGTGCTCCTTTCCCTTTAAGGCCCAACGCGGGGCTTGCACAGAGCCAGAACCTTCGCTGCATTTTCACCCTTGATGTGAAAGGGGGACCCTACAGCCACCTGCTCACTGAGGAGATGAGTGAGGCCTGCAAGGAGCTACCCTCACTCAGAGCCCACAGGGCATCCCAGCGCCAGCTGAGGGTCACCTGGATCAGGCCTCACACCTGCCCCGGCCCCCCACCTCCACCCGGGGAAAACACCTGCCATTTATGCAGGCAGCACTGGTGTGTCTGTGTGGGGGGTGGGCTGCAAGGAGCTTACCCTCACTTACTCAGAGCCCAAAGGCATCCCAGCGCCAGCTGAGGGTCACCTGGATCAGGCCCCCTACCTGCCCCGGCCCCCCACCTCCACCCGGGAAAACACCTGTCATTTATGCAGGCAGCACCGGTGCGTCTGTGTGTATGTGTGGGGGGTGGGCTGCAAGGAGCAGCAGGCTGAACGCCGTCCCAACTGCACAGCAGGCAGGGAGGCGAACCAGTTCCCGAAGTGCAAATGAAACACTTACAAAAACACACCATGCGAAAGTCAGTCCCTCCAACTGAAGATAGCAAACATTGCCTAAAACGAAAAGTCAGACTCATTAACACTTCCCAGGGCGAAACGCACGCTAGAGACATTTAAATAATTCCACAGAAAGGTGACTTTCTGGCAGCAGTTAGGGGAGTGGAAAGCAGGCCGCAGGAAGACGTTGGGACCCCTCAGTGTTTAGTGTGAAAGGATGGCATCCTCCGGGGCTGAGCCTAACCCAGAGCCCGCTTTCCTTCCTGCCTCCTCACATGCCCCGGCGGGGTCCCCATCCAGCACAGAGACGCTATGTCCTTCCTTCTAGAGCAGCGGTTCTCAACCTGTGGGTCTCGACCCTTTGGGGGTCGCCTAAGACCATTGGAAAACACAGATACGATTTGTAACAGTTGCAAAGTGACAGTTATGAAGTAGCAACAAAAATAATTTTATGGTTGGGGGTCACCACATGAGGAACTGTCTTAAAGGGTCGCGGCATTAGAAAGGTTGAGAAAGGCAAGTAGGACGAGAGGCTATGGCCTGGCTGAGCACGTGGGGGGTCCCCATCCCAGGAAAGTCACTGAAATCCAACTCAGCAGACTTTACCAAATGCCAAGTGTGTACTGGGATCCACAGTTACCCACGTACCCCCCAAACCCCCCCAAAATGTGGACCAGGTCCTGTGTGTGAGCTTCTGCTGTGTATTCGTCTGCCTGGGCAATTGACCGAGTTCTCATCACGTGCTATGGTCTGAGAAAGGGTGATGAAGG
>JAAGEH010000357.1:3819424-3850050 GCA_011751065.1 Lasiurus cinereus
CCCCGGCGGAAGTGACGGCACCGGAAGCCGGAGGGCGGGCCCGCGCCGCCGAGGGGGCGTGGCCGGGAGGGTGCCGCCGCGCCGGGAGGCCCCCCGCGGCGGGTGAGGCGAAGGCGGCGGGTCCGGGGGTGCGGCGGCCGCGGGGCCGGCGGGCGAGAGCGTGCGGGGGCCGCCGGGGTTGCGTGGGGGCAGCGGCCCGCGAGGAGGCGGGCGGGGCGGGGAGCCGCCTGCCCCGCATCCCGGGCTCCGCGAGGGCGCGGCGCCCCCTGCCGGTCGTGCGGGATCCGGCGGCGGCGGCGGCTTCCGGGGCGCGGGCCCCGTGTCGCCCCTGCAGCGCCGGGGCCGCCGCCTCGAGCCGCTTCTTGGGCCTGGGACCCCCCCACCCGCTCCCCCCGCCCCCCTTCCCGGCCTGGCGCGGGGCGTTTGCGGGCCCCGGAGGTGCCGGGCCTGGAAGAGCAGGCGGATCCCCGCGGGCTCCGGGAGGGGCAGGTCCACGGCCCCCGGGCGGGCCGGGGGGGGCTCCTCTTGGCCGGTGGGTCCCCCCGCCCCGTGCGGTCTGTCCGCCCCTGGTCCTTCCTGGGCTGGAGCTCCCCCCGGGGGGCGGGGTGGGGGGGGGGGGGGGGGGGGGGGGGGGGGGGACTCTGTGTCCACGTTTCCTCCTCCTCCTCCACGGGCATCAGGCAGCCTGGATGGGGGGGTTCACTGAGTCACCCCTTTATTTTATTTTTATTTTATTTTTATTATTTTATTTTTTATTGATAGGAAGGGAGAGGCAGAGAGAGCCAGAAACCTCGATGAGAGAGAGAGACATCCATCAGCCGCCTCCTGCACGCCCCCCACTGGGGATGTGCCCGCCACCAAGGTGCATGCCCCCCCACCCCCGACCGGAATCGAACCCGGGACCCTTCAGTCCGCAGGCCGACGCTCTGTCCGCGGAGCCACACCAGTCTCGGCTGAAACACCCCTTTCAAGGGCCCCATTTGCAGACACACTGCTGTGGATTAGGGGCAGAGGCTGCTCAGATTGGGGGGGGGTGGAGGGGGGGTGTGTTGGGGGGGGGTGCAGGGAGGATCAGCTGCCGCTTCCCTTGGAGGAGTGAAGGCCTGGGGCCATCCGCCGCCCGCCCGCCCGCAGGCGCCTCGCCCGCCCCCCTCTGCAGAGTGAGGTGACAGTTGGGCCTCTCGTGACTGGGACTCTGATGGTTAGGTGAGGTGACTTGTAAAAGGGCTCCGGGTAGTGCCTGGTAGCGTGCAGGAAACATTTTACGCGTGTTTGGGGTTATGATTGTGTTTATTAGGTAGGTACATGGTGACTTAAGACATCCTCTATAATAAAGAGCTAATATGCAAATGGTCATCACGCCCTCATGCCGTGATGGGTCAGACGCTCGACACTGGGGAGAGAGGAACGGGGACCAGCCGGGCACAGATGAGCTCACGAGAGAGGAATGGGGACCAGTCGGGGTGCGCCCGGGAGAAGGACAAGCCACCTGCCCTGCAGTCCTAGGTGCCAGCGGCTGGGGCCCAGGCAGAGCCGCCCGCCCACGGTCCCCTGTGGCTGCAGCCGGCCCAGGTCCTTGGGTGCCTGCGCCCAGCCAGAGGGAGAGAATCTTGGGTTCTGGGTGCTGGGCAAGGCAGAGGCAGTTAAGAGCAATTAGGCCAGCAGGGGAGCAGTTAGGGGCTCTCAGGCAGGCAGGCAGAGGTGGTTAGGGGCAATCAAGCAGGCAGGCAGGCGAGCAGTTAGGAGCCAGCGGTCTCGGGTTGCAAGAGGCATTCGGACATCTCCCCATATTGGAGAGGGTGCAGGCTGGGCTGAGGGATCCCCCTCCCCTCCAACCCTCTCATGCACGAATTTCATGCACCGGGCCTCTAGTAAGAAATATAAATTACCAATTCTTTTTCTAGAGGCTTTTTATAAGGGACTTACAGGATTAACGTGGTGAAACTATTAGATTTAAAAATATTTTTAGTGATTTCAGAGAGGAAAGGTAGGGAGAGAGAGAAACATCAATGATGAGAGAGAAGTATTGATTGGCTGCCTCCTGCATGTCCCCTACTGGGGATCGAGCCCACAACCCAAGAATATGCCCTTGACCGGAATCGAAATTGGGACATTTCAGTCTTCCGGCTGATGCTCTATCCACTGAGCCAAACTGGCCAGGGCAGATTGATTATGATTTTTATTGTCAAAGTAAATTATGGAATAGTTCGCGATTGCGCAGGTCATCATAACTCTGAGGGTCATTCCGAAGAATGGTTCCCCTTGTCACCTCTGTATAGCTAGAAACGTCCAGCGTCCACTCAGAACATTTGCTGCGTTTCAGCACTGAAGTCTGGAGGCGGGCTTTGTGTTGTGTTTTCTAACATCCTTTTTCTCACGGGCAATAGCATCGCCCATGGGTGCTGACTGCCGGAACCAGGATTTCAATGCTGGCGTTGGAACGCAAGTTTTATGATCACGGGCATGTTGCTTAAACTCCCATTTCTTAGTTTCCTGACTTGTGAAATGGCCATACTGGTTCTTAGCGCATTATCTGAGTTAACGTACACAATATGCTTAGCACAGAGCCGGCCCGCAGTAAGCAGTCAATGGACGACACTAACCACAGTAAAGCAGGAAGCCTTTTCTTCCCTGGCAGCCAGGGGGTAGGGTGGGTGGTGACGACTAGGTCATGTGGCTGCTCCGTGCCTCTGAGGATTCAGCACTAGGGACAGTGCCCCGCTTCCTGACCTAGGCCCCCTTCCCGTGTCCCCTCTGGGAAATAGCCGCGCCCTGCCCTGCAGTGTGGCTCCTTGTAGATGACATCGCCTCTCCCCGCAGTGTCCTCTGAATGCCACCCTGATCTCAAACCAGGAGATCATGCCAGCACCCCAAATCCACATAGAGAAACTGAGCTTTCCGTAATGCAATAGAGGGCTGAAACCAGTGTGGCTCGGCGGATAGAGCGTCGGCCTGCGGACTGAAAGGTCCCAGGTTCGATTCTGGTCAAGAGCATGTACCTTTGTTGCAGGCACCTCCCCAGGAGGAGGCATGCAGGAGGTAGCTGATCAATGACACTCTCATCGATGTTTCTAACTTTCTATCCTCCCTTCCTCTGTGTAAAAAAACAATAAGATATATTAAAAAAAAAAAGCAATAGGAATCAGAATAAGGTGCCGAGCTGAGGGCGAGATAATGGGGGATGAGTTTTGGAGATTCTTAGTTGGGGGGTCATCCAGTTACAGATGTTGGGCAGAAAGTTGGACATTTGCAACTGGCGGTTGAAGTTACAGTTTCAAATTTAGGGCTTGTCTGCCTAGAACAGATGACCAGAGGTAGATGTGATTGCCGAGGAAAAGCAAGATAGCTCAGGGCTGAGCTAAGGGGCAGCGGAGGCAGTATGGCAGATTAGGGCCATCGTTGGAGGAGCAGAAGCGTCCTGGGACATTTCTGTCTTCACAGGGAGTCCCCTTGAACAGCACTGGTGAAGATGCTTAAGAATCTACGTTTTTGTTTTTTTTAGGCTACGGTGACAGGGACTCATGACAGTGAACCACAGATCAGTCCATGGACTTGGTGCCGTTCAGTTCCCAGTCTTGTCATCGAAACGCATGTTTGATCTGCGTCCGTGTGCCCGTCTCCTGAGTGCCCGAGCATGGACCCGGTGGCCACGCACAGCTGCCACCTCCTGCAGCAGCTGCACGAGCAGCGCATCCAGGGCCTGCTCTGCGACTGCATGCTGGTGGTGAACGGCGTCTGCTTCAAAGCGCACAAGAACGTCCTCGCAGCCTTCAGCCAGTACTTCAGGTGCGGTTCCGCTCCTCGTTCCTCTCACTGTGCGGAGAGCATGTTTTACTGGCTTTGGAAAGAGGAGGGGAGAGAGAGAGACATCCATCAGTTGCCTCCCGTATGCACCCCAGCTGGGGATCGAACCCACAACCCAGGCTGTTGGGGGAAGCAGGTGACTGTAACTGGTAAAATGTCTCCCACAACGTTACAATACAACTTAGCTAACTTAGCTTGGTATTGTACACCGTACAGAGTCCTTGCCCGGTGAGTTTGACTTGTGCCCAGAACAAAGTGTGTGGGCTTTGTGGAAGTGTGCCCTTTGCTCCCCGCATTAACCCATAGGGCTGGTCTCACTGCTGGTGTATGGACCATTGGGTTGCTAGGCAGCTAGAGGAACGACTAAGTGCGAGATGAGCGTGTCTCAGAGTCCTAGCGCAGTCACCTTCAGAGAGACAAAGCAGAACGGTGGTGCCAGGGGTGGGAGAAAGGGGGAGTTAGTGTCTGATGGGAACAGAGTTTCTGTTTGGGATGATGAAAAGGGTCTAAGAATGAATGCATAAAGGTGGTGGTTGCACAACATCATGAATGTCCTTTATGCCACTGAACGTACCATTTGAACCATAACTAAGTGTTTAATATTATATACTTTTTCCACAATTAAAAATTAAGATTAAAAAAGTGAGTGTGGCCCAGCTGGTGTGGCTCAGTGGTTGAGCATCGACCTATGAATCAGGAGGTCACCGTTGGATTCCTGGTCAGGGCACATGTCCAGGTTACAGGCTCAATCCCCGGTAGAGGGCATGCAAGAGGCACCTGATCGATTCTTTCTCATCATTGATGTTTTTACCTCCCCCTCCCTCTCTGAAATGAATAAAAAGGAATTTAATAAACAAAATGAATGTATACCGAGGGTTAGTTTATCATAGCTATTTTTACTTTTAGACTTTCTAAGGCACTTAGATATGGAAATATTTTTATGTGTGTTTTATGTCTAAAATAAAATACATGATTTGTCAGACTACAAACAGGAAGTAGTGAAAAATGTGTGTCTCTTAGTTTTCTGTACTCTATATGCTATTAATACAGATGGGTAATTACAGTTGATAAAAGAGCCAGGAGTATATTGCAAAATCTTCTTTGGATATCTACTTGGAAGTCTGGATATTCACCACACTCATTTATCCGAATGACTTTATTGGATGACTTGCCAGATTTTCGTAAAAGCGTTAAAGCTCACTTAGAAAATTCTGGCATTGACAGAAGTGTTGCGGTTTTGAATATTAGTCTGAGCGTTACTTGTAAGAGAAAGTCAGGAGCATGTCTGAAAGGTGAGCACTGAAACAGGCGTGTTTGTGTTATCAGGAGCCTCTTCCAGAACTCTCCGGGCCAGAAGAACGATGTTTTTCACTTGGATATTAAGAACGTGAGCGGCATCGGGCAGATCCTGGACTTCATGTACACGTCCCACCTGGACCTGAACCCGGACAACGTGCAGCTGATGCTGGACACGGCTCAGTGCCTGCAGGTGCAGAACGTGCTCAGCCTGTGCCACACGTTCCTGAAGTCCGCCCCTGCCGAGCAGCCGCCCGGCCCGCCTTGTGGGGGCGCGTTCTCCCTGCAGGGCGCCCCGGCTCCGGACCCCAGCTGTGCTCTCGGCGAAAGCTGCTCTCCGCACTCACCGCCGGCGTGTGCGGCGGACGGGCAGCAGGGCAAGGCCGTGGACGAGCCGCACTCTCAGGCTCCACCGGCGGGTCACCTTCCCCCCCCTGCAGGCGAGGCGTCGAAACTGGGCCCTGACGCTTTGGACGGCAGCTGCGCGGAAGTGCCGCTCAAACAGCCAGGTTACTACCATAAACTCAGAAACTTGTACAGCAAGCAGTACTACCGACAGGCCGCTTGTCCCGGCCACGACAGAGGGACCGAGCAGCCTTGCCCTGGCAGCCCGCCCACCGGCCCGGCTGCCCTGGACAACCAGCCCGCCGCTGTCAGTCACCCCGAGTGCGCCCTGCTGGCCGCCGAGCCCCTGCCCCCCAACTTCCTGGCCCTGCCTCTGAGCGAGCCTGCCCCGGACCCCGAGGCCGACAGCACGTGCCCGCCGCCCACCAAGCAGATGAGGCTCAAAAAGGCCATTCACCTGAAGAAGCTCAATTTCCTGAAGTCGCAGAAATCTGCAGAGCGCGTCGCTGCGCCGTCGGACGAGGGTCTACCCCAGCCGATCGGCCCTGCGAGTGACACCGTAGAGCCAGCCAGCAGCCAGAGCGCTGGGGAGAAGGAGCACGAGGAGCCGGCCACTTCGGACAGCCTTCCCTGCATCATCAAAACGGAGCAGCCCGAGGCCCCGGAGGCCCCCGAGGACCCGTCCCAGATGCCGCAGTCGCAGTGGCAGTACGCGTGTGACCTGTGTGGGAAGCCTTTCAAACACCCCAGCAACCTGGAGCTCCACAAACGGTCCCATACAGGTACACGCGGGCCCGGACGGGCGAGAGCGCAGGCGCACACGGCGCCCGCTCCTCTTTGCAAGAGGTTTTGCTGGGGCGTTGGCATTTGTACATGAAAATCATCAAGATTGAGAGCTAACTATTTTTTAACTCATAGTTTTGGTGATGCCTCTTAAAGCATAATCTAGACTTTCATAGAGCCAGTTTTAAAAGATGTCACACTTCATTTTTATTTGAATTAGGTTTTTATGACAAACTTGCCATCTCTAAAGAAGTATAGTAAATTATTTCGATGAACTGAAATGTTCAAGTTCTAAAACAGATAAGCTATATTTAGTTATCTCTTAAGTATTAGATTAAGTGTATTCTTTAAAAACGTAAAGTAGGTCAATTCAGACTAAAATAATTTAGTTTGAGTAATTCTATAAGTTCTCTGGAAAGTAATGTGAATATCAGATTTTAAAGATTGTGATTCGGAAGGTGGTAGGTAAACTTTTTAATAAGGATCGGCTTTAAGCATTTAATATTTTCAAATGAAAGTTCTTCCATTTTGAGCATTGAATTTTCCAATTTACTTCCTTAATTCATACCTCCTTCTCTTTCCAAGAAGTTTATTTTTTCCAAAAGCTTTTTTAAATGTTAGACAGCACATGCACGTTACCTTACACAGCATGCGTGTATTACTTCCTGGAACAGGATGGCTCTCGCACACACTGCGGTGAATGGCAGCTTCCTTACAGGCTGAGAGGTGATGGCCGCAGATGCTTCCAGAGTAGCTGTTTTTGAGGTGTTTGTGCGATCGCAATTACTGATATGACATTGTGCGGTCACTGACTCCTGGCGCAGCTAGGTGTTTTCCACCCCAGTGCATTGTGGAGAGAGACTTACTTAAATATTTATGAAAGCCCTTTATAAATTGTAATGCATTTGAATATGTAAAGCATTACCTTTATTGTTACTAGTAGTTCAGAAGTATTCTCCATATGAAGGCAGCATCACTGATTCAGTTTTGCCCTGAAAAATAATTTAGGTCATTCCATTGGCTTGAATTTCCTAGAGTCCCGTGATCAGTATAATTTTTGAGGAACGCATCTGTTTAGCTTTAAAAATTAAATTGTTTGTTCTTTGGAACAGTAATGTCATCCGTTATGGCAGAGATGCTCACTTGGATGTAAATGCTCTGTTGAGAGAGCCGTGGTCCTCGACTCAGGATCTGAGGGGCTCTCGCGGGGTGTGGGAGGCCGGACCATTTCTGTCTCCATGCAGGATGGTACTTGCCCCGTCTGTCTCCTCCCACAAGTGCCGTGGAGTCGGCTAAAGGCCGTCATCCCTCGGGGGCCAGGGAGATGTCTAGTCACGTGTTAAAAACCACTCCGTCTTCATTGCTAGTGTGCACTGTGCTGATGGGTGTAGCCCACATAAGCACACGCTTTAGGTTCTCAGCTAAGAGAGTGAAGGGATCCTGAGAGCCAAGCGTTAGAGAACCGCTGGAGGACGGTTATCAGTTCTGGTCACGTGGGAGTCTTAATAACCAGAGGCCTCATTTTTTCAAACACTTGGATCACATAATGGGGGCTTTAACTTAACAGTATCTATTCTCCCCATAATTCCCGACATAAATATTGTCCCAGAATACAGCAGTAATATGATTATGATGACTCCGTCCAAAGATTTCTGCCTGCTTCAGAAAGAAGCCATTAGACAGTTCCATGAAAAAGTCAAAAGTATCCTGGCAGGAGGCCGGAAAGCTAGCAGCCAGCAGTGAAGAAGGAGGGGTGCTGTCATTGTTAAAAGAGCGTGAACCACTTGTGGGAGGGGGAGGGGAACAGAGAAGGTTCTGGGTCTGCCCAGCCTGTTTATTAGTTACCTAGGTTCAAGGTGGCACTGGCAGTAGACTGTTAAAAGGAGAGCTGTATTCAGGGCTGCTGTGCTTCTTGGCACAGTTCCGTTCTCCGCAGGTTATTCTGTACCGAAGCATGATTACTTCGAGTTTCTAAAACCAGACGTGGCTCCCAGAATGTCCTCTGGTTTTCCCCTGGGGCATGACCCGCCACGGCCAGATGCAGGGGAAGGGCTTTGCTCAGTCCCGCCTTCAGCGGTCCCGCTCGGTTTGGGGCTGTGCCGTGGCCACACCTCACGAGTGTGAATGAGACCCAGTTCTGTTAGGAGCGGAGGAAGGGTAAAGGAGTCGGGCTGAGGGACAGGAAATGGCCCTTCAGCAAAGAAACTCACGGTTGATTTTCAAGCCCAAAACCTAGGCAGGGTTTGAATGCTAACAAGATAAGTTTGACTTCAACGTAGGTTTATATTTGGAGAACAATTTGATTTTTTAAAAATACATTTTTATTGACTTCAGAGAGGAAGGGAGAGAGAGAGATAAACATCAGTGATGAGAGAGAACCATGGATTGGCTTCTTCTTGCACACCCCACACAGGGGACCGAGCCCACAACCTGGGGATGTGCCCTTGGCTAGAATCAAACCCGGGACCCTGCAGGCCGATGCTCCATACACTGAACTAAACCAGCTAGGGCCCAGTTTGACTTTTTAGAGAAAACTAATCACAGATTTCAGTGTGCCATCCCTGCCCGCTACCTAAGGACAAGAGATGGAGAAGAGGTGTGGACTCCATTTTCATACTCATGATGAGGAACGTAGTCTCTGCTGTGAATGGTGGACACGGGATAGTTTAGACATTTTAAATAGAAAACGGTTGTGCCGATAACACAAATGATTTTACCAGCTGTTGTTTTGTTTTGTTTTAGGTGAGAAACCTTTTGAATGTAACATTTGTGGGAAACATTTCTCTCAGGTGGGAATACTTTTATTTATTGGTAATAATTGGAAACCTGAAACCTAGTGTTGATTTTTAGTATAAACTAGAGGCCCGATGCACGAAGATTCCTGCAAGAATGGGCCTTCCTTCCCCTGGCTGCTGGCACCGCCTTTGCTCCACTGGAGCTGCCTTCCTGCCTTCCCACACTGCACAGAGGCCCGGAGCGGCTGGGGCGATGCTGAAAGCCTGCATTGTCGCCATGGCGATGATGCAAGCATTCCACTCTACCCCTGGCCGCTTGGTGCCTGCATATGCAAATTAACTGCCATCTTTGTTGGGTTAATTTGCATACTCCTGATTGGCTGGTGGGTGTTGTGAAGGTATGGTCTGTTTGCATCTTTCTCTCTTATTAGTGTAGTTTAGTGGCTTGGTGCACAAAATTCGTGCACATTAAAAGGGGGTTAATTAGAGGAAATATTTTAATATATTGCTATTTGCCCTTTCTCTATAATAGAAGTGTCAGAGGTGAAAGGAAATTAGTAAAATGTATATGAAAATCTTCATCCTGTCAGTCAGGCGCACTGCAGGACCCAGAGTCAAGTCCCTGCCCTCCCGTGGTGCCTGAAAATCACACGAGACCCAGACCCAACCAACCCCACCCTGTCAAGCCCTGCCAGGCGGGGGTTGCAGCCTCAGGTCCCTTGGCCTGGCGTTGGGCAGGAGGTGCAGCCTCAAGTCCCCCGGTGCACCCTCAGGTCCCCCAGTGCCAGGATGGGAGGTGCAGCCTGAGGTCCCTTGGCTTGGCACTGGGGTTGGGAGGTGGAAGGGGGAAGAAGACACAGCCTGGGGTCCCCCATCAAGCCCTGCCGGGTGGGGGGTGCAGCCTGTGGTCTCCTGTAAAACCCTATTGGGTAGAGGCCACAGCCTCAGGTCTCCTGGCCCAGCACTGGGGTGGGGGAAGTGCAGCCTTAGGGCTCCTGGCTGGGGTGGGGATGTGGCCTGAGGTTTCCCGGCCTGGTACTGGGGTACAGCCTGAGGTCCCCTGTCAAGCCCCACCAGGCGGGGGTCACAGGCTCAGGTCCCCTGCCCCAGCCCAGCACCATGGAGCCTCAGGTCCCTGCTGATTGCTCCTTAAGGCTCATTATGGGAACTCGGCCTCCACTGCGGGTGCAGCCGTCTTGTGTTACAAAAACCCCACCTCTGCTGTTGGCGCTGCCACCTTTGTGATGGTCAATTTGCATATTCCTTCTTTATTATATACAGTGAGACATGCATTGGAGTTTGAGAGAAGCCTCTGAAGGTGTCTGTAACTTAAAGACTCTAGTCTACATCAGGAGAAAATCATTTTCAAGAAAACAAAATCCTAGTACATTGGGGAAAACATGCCATTTTTTTTAAGTGTGAGGACTCTGCACAGCCCACCCCTCCCCCAGTGGGTGCCATCCTAGTATCTCCTCTCGGGAATGCAGGAAACCCATCGGGACTGTAGATGTTGGATATGGGACAGCAGACCAAACAGTTTTCAGTCCCTGCTGTTGCCATCTTGTAGCTGATCTTTATTAGGATGGAGTTTTAAATCCCTCATCCAGCCAGTGTTTATTGTGTTGGATGGGCTGTGTGCTGACCTGGGCACTAGGCCTAAAGGATCCTAGAGATGCAGGTTGTGGAGAACATTTTGAATGCAGCTGTGGGAACCTCTTTTTCCTTCTGACACAAGATAACTGTTCAAACCACACCTCCCCCATTCTGGGCCTTGACACTGTCTGCAGCTCAGTCCTCCTCCCACCTGCTCTGTAAAATGGGACAGCACTCCTTTATAAGGACATTGTGATGATTACACGAAACAGTGCTTGCAACTTAGTCCAGAGCTTCATTCCTAGTAGCACCTTAGCATTGACAGCTATTGTTTTTACCTCTTGCCAGAGTTTTCATGGATCCAGCCATAATATATAGGTAATTTCTAAGCTGTGATCTATGTCCTTAGCATATAATTAGAGCACAGCAAAATTCACTACAACTAAAAACATAACAAAGGTCAAACAATCTGGGCCCCAGGTTGCCACATAATTTGGTATAAATTATCTGAATGCATTATTGGACATTTTTGCCTGAATTTTTCCATTATTTAATATACCTTTATATCATTTATTAGACTAATATGTGTTCCTTTTTGTGGGGAAAGATAATTATTTCCATTATTCATTTCCACTATTAAATACCTAAAGCAGTAGTCTGCAAACCGCAGCTCTCAAGCCACATGCGGCTCTTTGGCCCCTTGAGTGTGGCTCTTCCACAAAAGCCACAGCCTGGGCGAGTCTATTTTGAAGAAGTGGCGTTTGAAGAAGTTTAAGTTTAAAAAATTTGGCTCTCAAAAGAAATTTCAGTCATTGTACTGTTGCTATTTGGCTCTGTTGACTAATGAGTTTGCTGACTACTGACCTAAAGAAACATTGTAAAGTTTTTTTCACTATGCTTATTATAATATTGAGTGGAAAACCATTCGATTATATTTACTTGGAAAATAAGCAGTTGTTATGCTTGACTTAAAAAGGGGAAATGCAGCACTGCTAGGAATGATTCAGAGACAATTTCCATCTTAATACACAGTTTACAAAATAGCTGGAAAGGAGGGATCTCATTTAACAGCTGAGCAGACGGTGCTGTTTGAATGGTTACATGACTGATGAGCTTTTTTTGAAATTTGGCTGTGTCTAACACAGCCAGTGGTGTGTTATCTTAACTCCAGCAAGCTGTTTCCTCAGGGCACAGTGGCCTCTGTCACACTCAGTGTTCGACACAAGCTAGTTTAGCCACAGAAATGTACTGTCCTCAGATTTCCCCTCAGGTAAGATGGCAGCTCACAAACGACATTAATTCCTGGCCCAGCCGAGTAAGGAGCACCCACGTTAGCTGAACCCCGTTTTCATCTAGAAAATATATTTCAATGCCAGTTACTAAGGGTAACATGATAATGTGTGTGAAGGCCTAAGTAGACCAGATATATATTGCTGCTAGCATTTGTCACTTCATACTACTATTATTTTTTAAATATATTTTTATTGACTTTAGAGAGGAAGGGAAAGAGAGATAGAAACATCAATGATGAGAGAGAATCATTGATCAGCTGCCTCCTGCACAGTCCCTGTCATGTGCCCTGAACAGGAATCAAGCTGTGACCTCCTGGTTCATAGATCAACTCTCAACCACTGAGCCACACTGATCAGGCGGTCACTTTATTATTGTTATGCATAGTCATTCTGTTAAAAGCTGGATATTTCCCAATATTTTGCCAAGTTCTAAATAAACCTGAGATTTTGTGTAAACCATATGTATCATATTCTAAAAGGTAGGATGTAACACAGTGTTTATCAGTGTCTGACAGACAGAAAGACTTCCATGTCATAACAGAAAATCCTGACCAAAGTTTCTGTTCCTGTACGTTTGTATGTTTCCACCCACAGGTGGCCTTTAGACTCATTTTTGAACCTGTCATCATGGACTGTCTTTTGCATTTAATTTTTTTAAAAGCTGCAGATTTAGCCCTAGCTGGTTTTGCTCAATGGATAGAGCATTGGCCTGTGGACTGAAGAGTCCTGTTAAGGGCACACTCCCTAGAAGGGCACGTCCAGGAGGCAGCAGATCAGTATTTCTCTCTCATCGTTGATGTTTCTATCTCCCTTCCTCTCTGAAATCAATCTCTCTATATAAAAGCCTAATATGCAAATTGTCCCCTTGGGAGTTCGATCATTCACTGTGACGTGTGCTGACCAGCAGGGGGCAGTGCGGAACAAAGGGAGGCCCCAGCTGGCAGCCAGAAGGCCCCGATTGGCCCTGATCACCCACCAGGCCTAGGGACTCTACCTGTGCCCAGAATTTCGTGCACCAGGCCTCTAATAAAAAATATGTTTTTTAAAAACTGCAGCTTTACAAAGCCAGGCGTGTGAGTTGGATTACTGTTCACTCCCCCTTCTTGGCTCATTCTGTGCATAATGCCAGAGCGCTGTTTCCCGTGGGTATCCTCACATACGTCAGTGTTTGCTTCTAACAGAACTCTAAAATACTAAGTAGGGGTGTGACAGACTGCGACTGTTACCTGAAGTCTCCGCAGCGGGAATTCTGCCTCCGCGTCCAAGCTGGAAGCGGTAGCCAGAGTGCTTCACACTGGAGGCCTCTGCATCTCAGCTCCCGCAGGCAGTTTAATACTGATGGCCTGTGCGGAGCACTGGCGGTCTGCTCCGGCCTGCATTTCAATAAGGCGTTCTGTGTCAGAAACCAGGAGCCGGGGTCCCCGCCATGGAGGGCTGCAGGACCCCTGATTCATTTCTGCACACAGGACAGCATGACAGCTGCCTCGCAGAGCGGCCCCTGCAGAGGGCGTGCTGCCCGGGACAGTCCGGCCTCTATTAACCGAGGCGTGTGTCTCAGGGAGAACCACCGAGCAGGCGTAGCCATGGCCAAGCGCTGCTGCTGTTCTCACGTGCCACTTGCACATAGAGGGTCCACGTTAAACATGTGCGAAATAACACCTCGAGGGCTGTTTAAAGCCCTGCACTGTGTCGCCCATTTAAGAGCGAGGCGGCCCGGGCAGGCCTGCGATGGGACAGCCATGCAGCCTTGGCCCAGGAGCACAGCGGGGACACCAGGGCGGGGGCACCCCCGGTTAGAACTGGGCAGTCCTTCCTCTTGCATGTGGCTCCTCCTGAGCGGTGTGTCTAGCCTCCCTTGGGAGGGGCCGGGACTGACGGAAGCTGCCAGTCTTCCCTGTGAATGGCTGTGACCTGTTTTGCAAAAACCCTTTCATTACTGGGATGCCTTTGCTTCTCCTCTTTTGCAGGCAGGTAACTTGCAGACTCACTTGCGTCGGCATTCTGGCGAGAAACCCTACATCTGCGAAGTCTGTGGCAAGAGGTCAGTGCCGGGGCTGTCCCCCGCCCGTAGGGACCCCTCTGGTCTGGTCTCCGTGGAAAGCAGGGTGCTGCGGGCTCGCACACGAGCCGCGTAGGGCTCACTCCATGGAGGAGCGCAGGCCCATCAGACCCTGTGTGGAGCCGTGCATGTGACACCTGAGTAACAAAGGGGCAAGGGTGGTCCTTTAGAGAAGGAACACCCAGGAAGTCTTAGAAATGGGATTTTACATGACACAGATTTTACACTGAAATGGCCCTTCTCTCTAAAAGTGGCCAAGAAAACAGATGAACGCCCACGGAGGTGAGTGCCTGGCCGGGACGTGAGACTTGCAGCCTGGCTGCCCAGCCGGCCTCCGGCTGTGGGAACCGGCAGCGAGGAGGCAGGCGGAGCTGAGCCAGGCACTTGGCACCGCCTTGCTGTGGCATGAGGTGCACACAGCCGCACGCTGGCCGCCCCCCTCCCCCATGGGTCAGGTATCGGAGTCCACTGCCCTCCCCTGATGGTCACACTGGACAACAGGCACCAGCCAGGACCGTCCCAGTCACATGGCTTCATCGCCATCCATCCAGCAGCCCCTGACAGCCACCTGCTCTGATGCTGTGCTGGCTGCATGCAGAGTCTCGCGGGCCCTGGCGCAGTCAGCCGCCTGTGCAGGAAGCGGGGCGCAGTGCGAACACCAGAGGGCTGCTCGTGTCGCAGTCCCAGGAAAACGGGTGTCTCTGCCGGTGGTAGAAACAAGTCCAACCGTCCAGCTCACGTGCCTCCTGGTGTCATTCCTCCAGGTGGGAGGGAACATGCCTGGGTTTCTGGTCCCAGGCCGGCGGGAGTGACTTCTCAGCTGGGCCATCGTGGCCATCTCTGAGGAGGAGGGTGATGCAGCGAGGTGGAAAGTGTTTCACAAACACAGCTCTGCATTACCCACTGCTTTCCTGTAAAGGGGGGAAGGCGCTTTTAATGCCCGTTTCCACGAAGCCAGGCGCTCTGATTACACCCAGGAAGGCGGGCACTGCCCTCCGTGCCTCGCGCTGCCCGGCACAGGGACGCGGCCGGGCGCTCAGCCGCCTTTCGCACCCGTTGCAGGTTCGCAGCCTCCGGGGACGTGCAGCGCCACATCGTCATCCACTCGGGGGAGAAGCCGCACCTGTGTGACACCTGTGGCCGAGGTAGGTGCGCTGGCTCTCTCCCGGCGGGCACCGCCTGGGCACCGGCTGGGCGCGGCCTGCGCTGACCCTGTCCGGTCCCTCCAGGCTTTAGTAACTTCAGCAACCTGAAGGAGCACAAGAAGACGCACACGGCGGACAAGGTGTTCACCTGTGACGAGTGCGGGAAGTCCTTTAACATGCAGAGGAAGCTGGTGAGGCACCGCGTCCGGCACACGGGGGAGCGGCCCTACAGCTGCACGGCCTGCGGTGAGCGAGCACAGACCGGGCCGCCCGCCCGTCCCGTCCCGTCCCGTCCGGGGGGTAACTGCGGACGGGCCCCGGGCCACACTGTCCAGAGAACGGTTTGCAAAGGCAAGGACCCAGTTGTTCTAACTGCTGGTCTGATGACCACTGGACTGAAAATTAAAAACCTGGCTTAGAACTAGCGTCACGAAGTTTAAGTTCGCTGCTCTGCCTTCCCTCCGCTGTCACTGTCCCCTTCCCTTCCTCATACCCGCCCGCCGCCTCTGCCTCCCATCAACACAGGCAGGCGTCTGCCTCTCGGCGCTTCCTGAATCCTAACTGGTCTCGATTAAGTGCCAGCTGCCTCTCGCTTTGAAAGGCCTTTCATTCTTAGGTTAACAGGAAAAGTCCCCAAAATACAGCACGTGGGCAGCGACATTAGTGCTGTTCAGAGGCAGTTCTTTTAGAAAGCCCACCTTTGCCTGACCGGGCCCGGAGAGCCGAGAATCCAGCTAGAGCGACATGCAGGCGCGGGAGCAGTTAAACATTCATGTCCATCCGTGCGTCGTGTTCACTGTTTTGTAATGACGTCATGACTTCTGTAGGGTTATTGACCCCTTACCGACTCTGACTCTGGGAACAGATCCCCCCCTTGCTGCTGTGCGCAGGGAGAGGAACTAGGACCCGGGGAGATAGGGGAAGAATTTTAGTGCGAGCTGCGTGCACGGGGCCGCGAGGAAAGTGTTTCTTGGGACAGACCGGCCGCTCTGGGTTCGCAGAATTTAAACGGAACTGGCAGGTCTTCCCGCACCCACAGCCGCAGGGTGGGCAGCTGCTGAGCAGAGCTCTGTGCAGCGGACAGGGTCCCGGAGGCTGGCACTGAGAGGCCCGCGCCCCGGGGGCAGTGGGAGAGGGTGCTGGGGGCAGAGCGGGTGGTGGCAGGCTCCCCTCCACCCAATGCCCATTCTGAGACGACCCCTCTCTCTGCAGGGAAAAGTTTCGGGGGGTCCGGCGACCTCCGCAGGCACGTGCGCACGCACACCGGGGAGAAGCCATACACGTGTGAGATCTGTGACAAGTGCTTCACGCGCTCGGCCGTGCTGCGGCGCCACCGGCGGATGCACTGCCGCGCGGACGACGGGGGCCGCGACGCGCTGCGGGAGCTCGCCCGCGCCCTCAAGGCCTCCCGCCTGGACCGGGCCCCCGGCCCCGGCGCCCTCCCCCCGGCCGTGTCGGTGGCTCTGGTGCCCGTGTCCGCCAAGCTCCCCGGCCACGCGGGGGACGAGCCCGGGGCGGAATTGGACGGCCACCCGGCCGGCGCCTCCTGCAGGTTCCGGCCCCCGGCTCAGCCTCGCGGGGGCCACGCGGAGAAGCTCGGAGCGGAGCCCGGCAAACTGGCCAAGGCCGCCGGGCAGCCCGCGCAGCCTCAGCCATTCGCTTTCTCAGCCGCCGACGCCTCCGCCAGCGACGGGCCGCTGGCCCCGGACGGCCTGGCCGTGGTCCGCCCGTCTCTGGCCGCGCTGGACAACCACTGTGGCGACCCGCCGGGCGGCCGGGCGGCCGGCACCCCGCACAGGAACTCGGAGGCGCCCTTCTTCTCCAGCATGACTCTGTGGGGGCTGGCGATGAAGACGCTGCAGAACGAGGGCGAGCTGGACCAGTGATGCCCGCGCCTCCGTGTCACGCCAGCGATGCTGACGCCCGACGCTGACCCCAGGGACGCCAGCGCTGGACACTGCTCGGCTGCGGACACTTCTCCGGGAGCCGGAGGCCAGGAGGCAGCCGTCCCCTGCGCCGCCCTCTCACCAGCCTGACGGAGTCGGGGACGGGTCCCTCCGGATGTGGCCGGTAGCGGGAAGCTGCCTGGCGTGGGGGCTGGGAGGAAAGGCCCGCTCCCTGTGGCAGCAAACGCTGGAGGGGGAGCTGGCCAAGCCGTCCCTGACTGGCTGGCATGATGGCGTGTGGGCTTGGGGGCAACTGCTGTACATGGTGGTCATGCTAAAGGGAAAGCATATATGTCTATAGATATGTGTATATAACACATGTAAAATGCAATATTTTTACATGATTGAAATTTATAGCGTTTTCTATTTACAGATTTTATTTGTATATGAAACGCATACTCTAATTTAATTTGAGTAAATGAAACTTGCCTTGCTATATAACGTGTTGCCTCCAGCATGTGTATTAACCTGAAGGCCGCAGTAGTAACAAGAGGAAGGGTCCCCCTTTAAGGAAGGTCCTGGTTCTGCTCGGCCATCCTGGCCCAGTGGGTTCCAGACGCCATCAGAACAGCGCGTCCGGCTGCCCCTCGCTGGTCAGACGTGGCGGGCTCTGAGCTCCGCCTTCTCCGGCTTTCCCTTCTCGTCTGAGGAGCATCTCCGTTCCTCCACGGACCCCATAACCCCGTTCCTCCACGCAGCCCACGACCCCTCGCCCACGGCACTGCTGCCCTGTCCGGCCGCTGGTCAGCTTCCTAAACACCTCCCCCCCCGCCACCCCCCCGCCCCAGCACACCCGCTGCCTGTGCGGGAATGAGTCCCGCCCGTGATGGCAGAGCAGGATCTGCGTGTGAAAAGAGTTCCCTGTGGCACAGCAACGTAAAGCTGCCTGGAGGACCGGAATGGAAGCACCCAAGCCTGCACTCCTCGGGGACTCAGAATGAGCAGCCAGCAGTGAGGCGTGGGGCCAGGTTCGCGGAAAAGCAGGCTGGCTGCAGAGGAGAGGCAGCCGGGAGCCAGATTCAGGCTCTACTCCTGCTTTTCCCACCAGCCCTTGCCCTCAGCCCGGCGAGGCCCAGGCAGCAGACGGAGAGCCCGAGGTCAGGGGGCACAGTTAGGGGAGAGCCTAGGTCTCGTGTGAACCCATCCCTCCTTCCTTCTCCCACAGTGAGGCTGGCAGGTGTGCGGACGCCCCGTGGGGACAGCAAACTGTCAGATGCGCCATGTGCGTGCCCGCCTACCCCCTTCGACACCCGGGAGGCGATGCTGTTCCATCTGGGTATTTCCTTCCAGACAAGTCCTCTCCCCCAGACACCAATCAATGCGCCCCTCAAACACCTGCCAGTCACGTCTTGGCCTTTTCACAGCTAATTGTCTTTCCTTTAAAAAATAAAAAAATGAAAAGCGTTAACATCGACACTCTTGAGTCCCTGCACGCAGTCCCGGCGCTCCCCGCCCGGCTGTTTGTGAAGGCCCCGCATGTGCTAGGACGGGGGACAGGCACCGTGGGGCTCCCCAAACACACCCTCTTCTCCGGGACTTGACAGGAGACTTAGCCCGCCCATGGCTGTTTGGTGCGGCGTTTCCGTTCAGCCACCAGAGGGCGACACAGCCCTCCCCGTGAGCAGAGCGGGGCCTGGGCACCTGCATTTTCAAAGCACGGCCAGAGCACCCAGCTCCTTCACCCACCTGAGCCCCCCATGCTCCCCAAAAGCCTGACCAGGTAGCAGCAGCCTCCCCAGCGTGGAGGACGGGGCATGAGAGAGGGCGTCATTGCTCATTTACCTCCTCTCTGAGGTGGGACCACATCCCGGCCTCGGGTGTCCCAGGAAAGCGTGAGCAGACGGCCACAGCCCCGCCCTCCCCGGTTTTCGGACCTGTCTCACCACCGCACACCGGACACCTACCAGCGGGGGCTGCCCGCACCCACCGCTGCACGGAGACAGGAATGGATGCACAGCACCGCTGGGCACGGATGGCACGGATCGTGGCGGGCAAGGTGGGGGGAGGGCAGGACCCGGGGGCATAGTTCGCCATGAGGCCCCGCTGTGGGAAGCAGTCTCAGTCCTGGGGCCCAGGGCACCCCCCTGTGTAGGAAATTCTCGATCACGTTTCTGAGCCTCTGGGGAGGGGGGTACCGGGCTCCCTAAAGCCAGGCGGCCTGACCCCCAGGCGGGAGCACAGTGCACCGAGTGTATTGCCAGCGGCGCTGAGGGCGGTAGAAACCAGTCCACGCTTTCTCGCTTTCTCACGTCGCCCTTTGACCCGGCTCTGTGACCCCCCCACCCCTCCAAGGTCCTGCGGCTTCCCCGGTCACTCGGGAACAACCCAACACACACCCTTTCCGGCTGTTCAAGGGCCAGTCCGCCGGCGATCGAGGCTGCAACCCGACAGCTGATGCGAAGCGTCCCCGGCCCAGTTCCCGTGCGCAGGGTGTGGCCCAGGTCCCACGTTCCTGCCAGCCCTGCAGGCCTCAGGGCACCCTGAGGGGGGTGGGTGCTGATGGGGGGGCGGGGGAGGGACAGGCCTGTCTTCTAAGCTGGTGGAGCTGATGTCTGTTCTCAGCCGCGGGTGCCCTGGCCACGCAGACAGCCCAGGCCTCGCCTGCACTCATTCCGTGAGCACCCGTGTGGGTCCCGGGGCCTGTCCCCCAGCACCACCACCACCACCAGAGCCACCACCTGCCCGTCAGGCCACCGGCACAGCGGGGGGGCCTTGCAGGGTGGCTAATGAGGGTCTGGGTTGTGGGGGGACCTGCTGGGCCCAGTGGCCTCGCAGGGGGAGGCGGAGGATTTGGGGTGAGCTGTGCTTGGTTCAAACCTGTGTTTGATGACTTCCGCTGCTGCAAGACGGGCAACAGTCTGCACACGCCCACACCCCCCTCCTCCCCTGCCCACCCCGCCCCCCGCCAGGCTGTGGAGGCTGGGGAGAGGAAGGGTCCTGGGAACAGCACCGCCACCTGGTGAACCCAGGCAGACGCGTCCCCCTCTCCGCACTGGACAGGGGGGGCAGCTGGCTTTCCCCACCCCACGGTGCCCTGCCGTTGGCAGCGGGGACGCCGGGACTCAAGCGGAGGGTCCCATCGGCACCCGGGCTGCGGGCCGAAAGGTGAGCCGATCCTTAGAGAGAGCTCAGGGCGAGAGCTGAGACCTGTCCGCTGCCAGGGATTCAGGAGCGGGTAACAGGCAGCACGTCAACCGCAGGAAACCAGCTGAGTGTGAGCGGGAGCAGCCCCCCCTCCTCCCCCCCCCCACACACACACAGCCTCCCGCTCCCCGGAACGGTCGCTTCTTGTGCTGGGAACGTGCTTCCATTTCACACTCAGGGTCCTTGTCGGAGTTCAGAGACAGCCCGGAGGCACGAGGACAGAGGCACAAAACACATGTCTTGACCCTCGCGCGCCCCCCCCCCCACTCCCCACCTACTTCAAGTTGCGTCAAAGCCACTGAGGCAGAGGGTGCAGAAGTGTCTCACCAAGGCCGCCCTTGCCGGGACCAGTGCTGGGCAGCCCGCCCCTCTGCCCATCTCGCCCTCAGGGGATGGACGATGGAGCCAGTTTCTGCCCTCCCGGCGCTCAGAGGGCAGAGAGGAGGCACAGCCATACCCCACCCACCTGAGCCGGTGCCCACCCCCACCTCCCGGCCAGGCGACCTGGAGCGAGGACTTGACCTCGGTAAGCCTCTGTCTCCTCACAGGGAGTGTGCGGCTAATAAGGGTGCCTCTCTCTCTCTCTCCCACAGCCGGCCGGGGGGTGCAGGGGTGAGAGAGGCACCTGAGGGTCCTCACCCGTGGGCGTGGGTGCTGTCCGTGGCAGGCACCTTCTGGATTCTCGGGTGACGATCGCTCAGAGGAGGGCCCGGGAGTGGGAGAGGAATGGCTGGCCCCCAGCAGGGAGGGGACCAGCGCCAGGTGTGGCCGGCCTGGGCGGCCCAGAGCCCACGCCGGCTTCTGAAGCTGTTCTCTCGCGTGTCCCTGGCTGAGTTATGTACCCCACCCCGAACCTCACAGGTTCCCGTCCGAACCCGGACCCCAGGGTGCGGCTGCGTTTGGGGATGCGAGGCGGTTAAGTTAAAATGAGGTCACTAGGGTGGCCCTGATCCAGGCGACGGTGTCCTTAGAAGATGAAATGAGGGCACAGACACACCGGAGGGACGGCCACGTGAGGACACGGGAGAGACGAGAGATGATAGCCATCCACACGCCAAGGAGAGAGGCCTGGGGGGCCAGCCTGGCCTCAGCCTCCAGCCTGGTGGCGGGGGTGGGGATGGGGGATGAGGAGGGACCAGCCTGCCTCGTCTGGCCTCAGCCTCAGCCTCAGCCTCCAGGCTTTGCGCCTGAGCTGAGGACCTGGGAGCCTCAGGGGGGAGAGCCTGCCTGAGTGTGGGGGTCTCTCGGTGGAGCTGAGCCTCGGCTGATCTGGGAGCTCAGGTGGCGGGCCGGCTGGAGGGCTGCTTCCGGTGCTGACCCGTCTCCTGTCTCCCGTCTCCTGTCTCCCGACCCATCTGGCCCCGAGGGCAGGCGCAGCGGCTTCCGGGAAACTGCCATCCTCCAGCCAGCTCCCTCCCTCCCTCCCGGAACCGCCTAGAGCAGCCAGGACACAGAGCCTCCCCAGCAGGCGCACAGGCTCCTCTGAGGGTGTGTGAGACACGCACACACAGGCACACATGGCATGTGCATACGTACAACACACATGTACACAGATATACACATGGGCATGCACACACAGCACACACATGCATATACATATATGCACAACACACGCACGATGCAAAATCACACTTGCACCCACACACAAGTGCACACACAATAAACACACGTGCACACACATGTGCGCCCCCACATGCACACACAGCCCCAGTGTCTCCGAAGCTGGCTGCCACAGTGGCAGAGCAGGGGCTCCGGGTTCGAGTCTCGGCCGTGCCGCAGGTGGGAAGGGCCGTGACCAGGGCTGATTGCACACACCCATCTCGAGGCATCGAATCCCTGTAAAGTCTCACACGGAGCCTGTCCTGTGAAAGCCACTGAGTGTCAGCCTGAGCATCACGGGCCTCAGTCATTCTGCCCCCACACCCGCCACCTCCCACCGCCACCAACTGGCCACGAGCAGCCATTCGGGGAGCTGACGACGCCCCTTTTTCTGAGAGAGAGCTCACATGCCACAACACTCCCCGTGGAGCACACGAGGCACCGGGTTAATAATATTCCGGGCAGGGCCACTCTCATCCTCACTCTGCCTCAGGTGGCCCAGGGGTCGGCAAACTCATCCGTCCACAGAGCCAAATATCCACGGTACCACGATGGAAATTTCTTTTGAGAGCCACATTTCTTAAACTTAAACTTCTTCTAACGCCACTTCTTCAACACAGACTCGCCCAGGCCGTGGTGTTTTATGGAAGAGCCACGCTCCAGGGGCCAAAGAGCCGCCTGTGGCTGGCGAGCCGCAGTTTGCTGACCACGGGTGTGGGCTATCTCAGCGGCTCCCCTCCGCCTGCCCCGCCTCCTCTCCCCTCCCCCACCTCCTCCCTGTCTCCGTGGATCTGCCTGCTCCGGGGCCTCCCCTGCGGGCAGCGTGGCCTCCCAGCAGCACCACCCGTGGGGGTCGGCCGTGTCGTTGGGGTGTCCCATGCCGTTCTCTGGCCGCCTGTGCTCGCCCTCCGCCAGCTCGGACATTTGGGCTGTCTTCACATCCAGCTCTGTGACCAAGGCTGCCGTTGGCGTCCACGCCCCGTTTTGGGGGGAACGTGTGTTTAGTCCTGCCCCCAGGAGCGGCCCTGCGGGGCAGGCGGGCGCGCCCGTTTACATGCCCATCGGCAGTCACAGCGTCTTTCTTGGGCATCTTCTTCCCATCCCGTCGCCACGAATCACCGTCCTGGTGCTACAGCCCTCTCCGCCCCCCGTGTCTGCGGCCTCTCCTCCTCCACGGTCCTGCTCCCCTTCTCCCGCGGGGCGGGGCCTGAGGCCCGGTTCCTGACCTCAGCTGGTGGCTGCTCCCCTTTTCCTCCAACTCCTGCAAAGGCTTCTGGGCGGCGGGGAGAGGAAGCGGGGAGAGGGAGGGATGGGGAGGGGGGGTGCGGTACAAACATGCCGATGCTGTTTGGGGCCCAGGAACGTGCTCATCCCTGGTCTGTCCCTCAGTTTTCCCACCTGTAAAATGAGGTGCTGGATGCGATTAGGGTCTCATGCTCAAGGGCCTATAGGGGCCAAGCGGGTTAGGAATCCCCAGATGAGTGAGGCTCAGACCCATCCAAGGCAGGGGAGAGGCGGGCAGAGGCGGGCAGCATCATCCCGCTGCTGCTGGTGCTGCCCAGGGAACGCCTCGGTGTTGGCTAGCCCCCCTCTTCACAGGAAAGCAGGCGCCCCGGCCAGCAGCGTGGCGTGGCCGTCCTGCACCCCGAAAGGCTGCGGGTTCACTTCCTGCTCGGGCTGAGAGAAGCTGGTTTGTGCTTCTCTCTCCCGCCGATGTTTCTCTCTCCCTGTCTTCCTCTCTCTCTCCAATCAGCGAGCATCTCTTCCAGCGGGGATAAAAAAAAAAGAACGGACAGAAGAAAGTGGAAGTCTGGGTGAGCTGTGAGTTCTCCGGCTCTTACACGGTCCCCATCACGAAAAGCAACGAAAAGCTGCAAAGACACGAACCCCCTGCGCGTCCCGGGGAGCCCGTGTGCAGAACTCCAGTTTGCAAACGGGACCCCGAGCTTCTGAAACCCAAGTGTGCCGGAACCACCGGGGTTTGGCGAACTGAACCGAACCTCAGGCCCAGCGGGTCCAGGGCGGGGCCTGAGCCCCTGCAGGCCTATGTTCCAGGTGAAGCTGAGGCCACTGGTCCCGGCACCCCAGTTTGAGAACCAGGGCTCTGGATGGATGCTCTCTGAATCCCACCCCAGCTCTGAGATGCGGGCTCAGGCCCAGGAGCCCTGGGACAGCCCAGGGCAAGGACAGCGGCTGCCAGCAGGTGCCCGCACCTCAGCCACCAGCTCTAAGCCTGGAAATGCACGCCGGGGAGTTGCTGTGCGAGCTCTAAAGAGCGGTTTAAAAATGTGCGTGATGCCGAGACCGGTGTGGCTCAGTGGATAGAGCGTCGGTCTGCGGACTGAAAGGTCCCAGGTTCGATTCCGGTCGGGGGCATGTACCTTGCTTGCGGGCACATCTCCACTGTGGGGCGTGCAGGAGGCGGCTGATCGATGTCTCTCTCTCATCGATGTTTCTGACTTTCTATCTCTCTCCGTTCCTCTCTGTGAAAAATCAATAAAATATATTTAAAAATGTGTGTGATGCTGCCATATGGAATGGGTTAAGCTCTGCGGTGCAGAAGCGTTTTAAGTGAGAGGCGGGGCTGTGGGGTTTCTGTAACGGCTCCCCTGGGCTTTTCTCACCAAGGACCTCAAACGGGGTGCCTGAACCCACAGGAACACCTTCCCCGGGCTCCGGGGGCTGGCACCCCAAACCAGGTGTCACCGGAGCGGCCGGCGGCAGCCCTGGTCCCCCAGCTGCGGCTGTGCCCTGGCTCCGTCCACTCCTGCCTTCTCTGTGCCTCCATGTCCTCTCTGTCCCATGGGCAGACGCTGGACCAGTCATTGGACTTAGGGCTCATCCTACATCCAGGGTGATTTCACCCCAAGATCCTCAACAAATTTCATCTTCCAAGTCACACCCTGAGGTTCCAGGGGGACATGCATTTTTAGGGGACACGATTGCAGCCCCCTAACTCTTTGTTAAGAATACTAGAGGCCTGGTGCACAAATCCGTGCATGGGTGGGGTCCCTAGCCTGGCCTGTGATCCGGGCAGATCAGGTTCCCCGCCTCGCCGCCTCCTCCTTCCCTTCCCACCTGCGTCCGTCGCCACCCACCCCTGGCTCCCTGTCTCGATCAGGTGATGGGGACCTGCCGGCTGAGGGGAGGGCCCCCCGGAGGTTGGCTGGCAGGCCTCATTGGTGAGCGGGGCCTGTGGGCTGGCAGCAGCTCCTGCGTTGAGTGTCTGCCCCCTGGTGGTCAGTGCGTGTCATAGTGACCACTCATTCCGGTCGTCTGGTCTTTCCGTCATAACGGTGGCTTAGGCTTTTATCTCTAGAGATATCTTTATTGATTTCAGAGAGGAAGGGAGAGGGAGAGAGAGATACAAACAGCATTGATGCGGGCGAATCCTAGATTGGCTGCCTCGTGAATGCCACCCACTGGGGATCGAGCCTGCAGACCAGAATCAAACCCAGGACCTTTCAGTCTGCAGGCCGATGCTCTACCCACTGAGCCGCACCAGCCAGGGCCTTCCTCCTTTTTAAAAAAAAATATATTTTATTGATTTTTCACAGAGAGGAAGGGAGAGGGATAGAAAGCTAGAAACAACGATGTGAGAGAGAGACATCGACCAGCCGCCTCCTGCACGTCCCCTACTGGGGATGTGCCCACAACCAAGGTACATGCCCCCGACCGAAATCGAACCTGGGACCTTTCAGTCAGCAGGCCGATGCTCTATCCACTGAGCCACACCGGTTTGGGCCTTTTTTTTTTTTTTAACGTCATTCTAATACATTTGGCGAGTAGAGTCTCTGCTCACAGCAAACCGGAAGGAGCTGGTGGGGCCAGTGGCGAGGACGGCGGCAGTGACCCTGACTGGGACGGAGGTCACAGAGACGCCAGGGAAGGCATGTGCCCTGTGCCCTAGACAAGCCAGGAGCACGGGGACTCGGGTGGCGGTGCCCAGCCCTTCGCCCGGTCCCGCTGTGTTGCACGCCTTGCAGTACAGACGGACTCTGGTCCACAGTGAGGAGAACCAGGCCTCGCGGGGTAGAGGTTCGATCTTGGGGAAAACCCCACCTCCGCCCCCAGCTGGCCCCGAGGAACGGGACTGCCGCCGGGGAAGGACACGCAGGTGGACGTTGGAGAAAGGATCCCGCCCCGCCCGCAGCCAGAGCCCAGCTCAGCGGGGGCCAGACCAGCCTGGGGCTCTCTCACTCCTGTGTCTCCCCAAATCCCCGCCCGCCACAGGATGGAGGCAGTTCAGACAGAGAAGGCCCAGGAGGTCCCGCCCAGCTGCCCCCCGCCACCCCCTCATCTGCCAGCGCGGCTCAGCCCTGCAGAGAGCCGACTCCAGCATCCTCCCCCGCCTCCCGGGGGGCCCCCATGAATCTCAGCCACTCTCCCAGGGACCCTGGCTCCACGGAACGTGAATGAATTGCCTCCACCCCTCTGTGGGCTTTTAAAAATCCGATAATTAATTCAAGTGTTCAGCGATACCGCCGCTGTTAGGGCTGGGCCTTCCTGTGGCTCTTCGCTGTGGCAAAGAGCTTTCCATCATTTACCAGCTGAATAATTGAACGCGGCTGTGGCTGCGCGCAAACCCGGGGTTTAATTGGCCCGGGGGAGGCTGGGTAATTACACCAAGGCCCACGTTGCTCCCCCCAGTCCTGGGCAGCACCCTCGGACCTCCACCTGCCCTCCGTCCTCGGTTCTGATCCGTCGGGGTCGTACTTGTGGTGGTGACAGTGACCCAAGTCAGGGGGGTTTTCTCAGCTGGAGGGGAATTAAGTTATTGCAGCCCCACCCCTCATTTTATGGGAGGGGAAACGAAGGCCCGGAAGAGTCGGGGCGCTGCCCAAGGCCACCCTGCTGGGGTGACTCACCCACTCATGAGAAAGGCCTGAACTCAGGGCCGGGGGGTCGGGGGAGGAGAGGGCGTCAGGTTCAGTGCACCCTCCATTTGGGGGCCAGCGTGAACTTGGAGTCCAGAGGGGAATCAGGGGTTCAGCTGGGTTCCCCGTCACATGGTCTGAGTGTGGAGTGAGGGTGCAGGGCAGGGCCTGGAGCAGGGGGAGGAGCTGCGTCTGGGGCTGGGAGTCCCTCCTGTGACCAGCTCTCCACGCGTCTCCCCCTTCTGCTGCCAGCGCGTTCTCTGACCACCGCCTTCAGGACCAGGCGTCACCCCGGCCTCCGTCTCATCTGCGAGGTGAACCGTAACAGGACCCTCCCCAGACGGAGGTCTGAGCCCCGTCAGCACCCACACACGTTCGCCGTGATGGACACAGTGGCTGCGGCCGCTTCTGAGGGCTCCGCTCTCCGTAAAACGGGCCTAATCATGCCTCTCTTTCCTCTTTATTTTTTAAACATTTATTTTATTTTTTTAAAAAATATATTTTATTGATTTTTTCTTACAGAGAGGAAGGGAGAGAGATAGAGTCAGAAACATCGATCAGCTGCCTCCTGCACAACCCCTACTGGGGATGTGCCCGCCACCAAGGGTCATGCCCTTGATTGGAATTGAACCCAGGACCTTTCAGTCCGCAGGCCGGCGATCCATCCACTGAGCCACACCGGTTTCGGCTCTCTTTCCCCTTTAGACTTCGTACCAAGCTGGAAAGGAAAAAGGGTTTCTCCATCATCATCTTCACCCAACTTCTCCCTGCAGGAGGGTGGGAGGAGGGTGTCTTTCTGGAGGCGGCAGAGGGTGCGGGCAGGGCCCAAACATTCCCCCTCTGTCTGTCCCCCGCCATGGGGCCTCGGACAGCAGCTAGCCTGGGCCTTTGAGTGGCACTCGGTCAGGGAGAGGCTGCAGGGGTGTGGCCAGAGGTGGGCCGGAAGAGGCGGTGGGCTCCCTGAAGGGGCCAGCAGGAGGGCAGGGGAGGTGGCGGCTCTGGAGGACCTGAAGCTGCCACCGAGGAGATGGGACTTCCCTTGAGGGACAGGAAGGGCAGAGGGGGCCATTCCCACGGGCGGAGGGTGTGGAGTCCATGGAGGTGAGCATGGTGTCCGTCCGGGGACGGGGTGGCACGTGGAGGAGTGTGGAGGGCGCCCGGGGAACCGGCACCACAGACTCCTCGTCACTCGGAGCACGAATCCTGCCAGGACACGGCCCGCCACCTCGTCCCGGCTCCGGCCTGCGCTGCCAATAGAAGCCACAGGGAATGGCATGGGAGGTCAGAGCCGTGATCACAGCCCGAGCCGGTGCTATGTTGGGTTTGGTTTTAAAGATGCAATAATCGCTGAAACCGGTGTGGCTCAGTGGATAGAGCGTCGGCCTGTGGACTGAAAGGTCCCAAGTTCGATTCCGGTCAAAGACATGTACCTTAGTGGCGGGCACATCTCCAGTAGGGGGCGTGCAGGAGGCAGCTGACCGATGTCTCTCTCTCATCGATGTTTCTTTCTCTCTCTCTCTCTTCCTCTCTGTAAAAAATAAATTATATATATATATATATATATATATAAATATATACAGTGGCACCTCGAGATACGAGTTTAATTTGTTCCGTAACCTTGAGGCGTGGGAAACTATGAGACGCTCGAGTCGCAGTAAACTGGTGGGTCGTGTGCAGCCGGCCGATCCGCGCGATGACTCCTCTCTCAACTGTTGCTCGTATTTCAAAGCAAAAATCGCTCGCTCGACGGCTCGTATCTCAAAAATCTCGTATGTTAGGGCACTCGTATCTCGAGGTACCACTGTGTGTATATATATATATATATATGATGTAATAACTCATGGGATCCTCATAACACCACTCTGATGGAGGTCTTCTCATCTCCATTCTAAAGATGGGGAAACTGGGGCACAGAGACGTTACACAACTTGTCTAAAGTCACACCGCGAGGAAGGGGGGGAGAGAGGACTGGACATCAGACCAAGTCCCTCTGCCTCCTGCTGTGGCGGTCAGCACTCCCACTGAGGCTGGGGAGCAGGGGCAGCTGCCGGTGGCGGTGGCTGGGCCGGGTTGCGGCTGTGGCTCCAGCAGCGCTCGGTCTGTCCCCGGATCGGTCAGCCTAGCAGAGCCTCTCAGAGTCGCTCAGAAAAGCCCAGCGCGTGTCAAAAGCCCGGCGAGGTTCGGAGGTTACAGACCGGGGGTGCTGGGCCAGAACCAGGGTCCAGCGGGAGCCGGGGCCTGTCGACCACGCGCTGTCGCTGCAGATGCCCAGTGTCCGCTGTCCCCACTCCTGGGACTGTGGCCTCTTCGACCGAGCCTCTGGCCCAGACCCTGCCCCTCTGAGAGCCATCTGCAACCCCGAGGTCCCCCAACCCCTGCACCCACGCGGGCTGTGCCCACAATGAGCTCCATGTGCCCGGGACCTGGAGCCTCAGCGAATCGGCAGAAGATGGGATTAGATTCCGGACGCCGAGGACAGAGCCGGATCCTGCGTGACCTGCGTGGGCCCGCAGCCCGAGTGCCTTGATAAGAGACGCTGTCTAAGGCGGCGTGTGACCGGGAGGCAGAGACTGGAGTGATGGGGCCACAAGCCAAGGCCTGCTGGGGGTCCCCCGAGGCGGGGAGAGGCAGGGACAGGCTCTCTCCACCGGCGGGGTGGCCTGCCACGCCCTCATTTCGGATCTCTGGCCTCCGGAACCTTGAGGCGACACATTTCTGCGGTTTTCGGCCTCCAGGTTTGGGGCGATGCCCTGCGCATTCTGCTCCCCACCCGGAAGGCCTTCCCTGAGCACCCGGTTGGCTCTGTTGTCCCTCAGGCCTCTCCAGGGGACTTCATCCTTTATCCACAGCCCCCGGCATGGGGGTGACCAGTCCCCCCACTCCCTCCAGGCTCACTGCTTCCCCCCAGGCCTGGCCAGCGATTTCATCTCCTTCCTTGAAACTCCTGGAGGGCGGGCTGCGTGCCACGCCTTGGCATTGCCGGTATGTCGCTGTCGCGGGGCCTGGCACAGTTCGGGCACCCCCAAAACCCACAGAACGGTGCCGAGTCCAATGAGCAGCACCAGTCAGAACCGGGGACAGCACCGTGACCGTCTGCCGTGGCCATCTGGGCACCGCCACGGCCCTGCTTGTCTCTGTGTCCTGGGTTGACAGAGGCAGAGGGGGAGAGGGGTCACGGGGTCAGGACAGCCTGCCCGCGGCGACCGGGGTGGGGTTCTGTGAGACGCTGGCACCTGTGACGGGGACACAGCCACTGCCTCCCGGAGGCCCCGGGCTCCTCCTGACCCCTGACCTCGTGTGCCAGGACATCACCCGGCCGGGCCCTGGGCAGCTTCTGGCTACCGGTCCTCGCCCGCTGCCTGGGCCCGCGTGACACCCACACGCGGAGCCGCTCCCCAGGGCCGAGTCCTCCCAGAGGGCCTCTGGGAAAGGATGCGATGCCGGCGGGGGCTGCTGGCGAGGCTGGCTGCTGGGACACCCCCCAACTCCCCGCCAGATGGCCAGGGGCGGTGTGCCGAGAGCCGAGAGCCGAGAGCCGCGGCCCTGCAGGCTGCCCTGTAGGGAAGGCCCTCTTGGGGCTGCTGGGGACCCAGGTGTCCAAAGGGAATCAGTGACCTCATCTGTGAGGGGGGGGGGGGGCGCCCCCTCTGGGGGGTTCTGAAATCGGCGCCCCAGCCAGGCGACTGCTGTCTTGGTTCCGGCTCAGGGCACAGCGGGCAGAACCAGCTCTCTGGGTTTAGAGAGAATGTGTGTGTGTGAGTGTGTGTGTGAGTGTGTGTGTGAGTGTGGCTGTGTGTGTGTGTTCGTGCGTGTGACTGTGTGTGTGAGTGTGCATGTGTGTGCGTGACTGTGTGTAACTGTGTGTAACTGTGTGTGTGACTGTGTGTGAGTGTGACTGTGTATGTGTGTGTGTGAGTGTGTGTGTGTGAGTGTGCGTGCACGTGTGTGTGAGTGAATGTGTGAGTGTGACTGTGTGTTCGTGCGTGAGTGTGTGTGACTGTGTGAGTG
>JAAGEH010000357.1:3855674-3868589 GCA_011751065.1 Lasiurus cinereus
TCCAAGACACCCCCTTCCCGCAGCGGAGCGGCTGCAGGCGGGCACCCGCCCCCCCCCTCTCCCCTCCGTCTCCCCTCCCCGCCCGGGCGCAGCGCGGGGTCCCCGGGGAGCGCCCCGTCCCCGCGCGCCCCGTGCGCCCCGCGCGCCTTTGTGCGCCGGACGCGCGCTCCGTCCGCCGCGCGCACCCCCCCAGCCCGCACCCCCTGCACCCCCTGCACCCCGGGAGCGGCAGGCAGGCTGGCAGGGAGGAGGCGGGGCGCAGAGGGGCGGGGAGAGGGGCGGGCAGAGGGGCGGGGAGGGGCGGGGAGGGGCCGCACCGCGCGCTCCCGCACGGCCCCGCGCCTCCGCCTTTGAGCGGGGACGCGGCGCGGGGCGCAGACCTGCGGGGACCGGCGCGGTGAGAGCGGGGCCGGGGCCGGGGTCTTGCATTCGGGGCGGGTTCGAGGGGTGCGGGTCCCCCCCGGTGCGTGGTGGAGGTGGAGGTGGAGGTGGAGGTGGTGGAGGTGCAGGGGGGTCTCCAGGCCCCGGGGCGCGCAGGCTCTCCAGCAAGAGCCGGGGCGCCCTGTCCAGACACTGCACCCCCAGCCCGGGAGGCCGTGGCCGCCGCGTCCTCCCCCGGGAAAAGGAGGGGTGCTGGCGAGTTTTGGGGGGCGGCGGCGGTGCGTGCGCTTCCCCACCCCCCGCGGTGACCCCGCCGCCCGGCACCCTCCTCCCCGCAGGCGGCAGGCAGCCTGGGTGCCCGGAGCCATGGTGAAGTTGGGGAGCCATTTCGCCGCCGAGAAGGGCGCCAAGCAGGCGCTGCTGGAGGACGGCTTCGACACCATCCCCCTGATGACGCCCCTGGATGTCAGCCAGCTGCAGTTCCCGCCCCCGGAGAAGGTGAGAGGACCCCCACCCCGCCCCCGCGGCGCACTCCCTCTCTCTCTCTCTCTCTGGTGGCTGCAGCGGCTGCAACAAAAGAAATGCGCCTCGTGCGCCGGGGGGGTGAGCTGGGGCGGGAGGAACCCCATCTCCATCTCCATCTCCATCTCCATCTCCATCTCCAGGGTGGGGGTTCCCGGCCAGGGATCCGAGCCCCGGGAGGACAGCTTCGTGCAGACAGCAGAGCCGCCCCACCCCTGCCCCCTGGAAAGGTCCCCGCCACCCTGTCCGGCCCTGCCCCGTGGTGCCCGGTGCCCGGGGCTCTGGGTCTGGGTGAGCGCAGGGTCCCTTTCAGCTGGATTTGCCCCTTTGCGGAGGGGAGGCCAATCTGAAGGGCGGGGGGCTGCGGGGGAAATGGGGTTCCCAGGGGCTGATCCCCTGCGCCCCCTCCTCTGCCCCTCCCACCGCTGAGGATGCTGAGGATGCTGAGGAGGATGCTGAGGAGGATGCTGAGGAGGATGCTGCGGCTGTGCTCCTGCCTCAGCCTCCTCCTTTGTTCCTTTGTGAGACCTCCCCGTCCGCGCCCCTGCTCCTCAGGGGGAGCACAGCCCCAGAGGCACACCCCCTCCCCTCCCCGAATTTAAAGAAACCCCGTCTTCTGCGAATGCAGCATCCGGTCAGTCCTTTGTGTTCCTCAGGGACCGTGTTGTCAGGAAGGAACGCTTAGGTGCAGAGGGGGTGCTTAAAAAAGCCGACACAATTGTAAGACGGTGAGCCAGGATCCATGCTCACCCCCTTGCTGCTGCTTCAGGCCACCCCGGCCACGGGCACAGGCACGGGCACGGGCACCACCGCCACGGCCGGGAGGGAGCACGCTGTGTTCCCGGCGAAGCACATTTGTATTTTCTGTGTCATCTCGTCCCTGGGGAGAGGTGCTGGCCGGGCTGGGCTGTTCCCTGGCCGTGGTGGTGGCGGCCCTGGGCGTGGGGATTCCTTGGGGATCCTCGCTTCCAGACCGCCCCCCGAGGGCCCTCTGAGAGGGGCGCTCAGCCCCCCCCGCCCAACCCAGGGGCTGACCCCCAGCTGCATTGTCTGTTAGGTGGGGGCGGGCAGGAGCGAGGTTGGCACAGGTGTGCCAGGTGAGGGAGGCCACATCTGGGCACCGGGGAGCCACCGGGGGTCCTGATGGTCCAGGAGGGGCCTGGTGGGAGGGGCCTGGCTGCCTGAGGCTCGGCCTCCAAGCGCCTCGACCCTATCCGGGCCCTATCCGGGCATCACGCCGGCCCGGTTAGCACAGTCTGGCCCCGCTGCCCCCGCCTCGCCCCGAGCAGCGGCCTCTGCCAGGACCGCCGGGCCCCAGGCAGCCTGTCAGGCGGCCCCCTGCCTTCAGCGGGCCTCCTCCTCCTCCCTCCGTCTGTCCCCTCCAGGACCGTGTGGCCAGCAAGTTGGCTTCTTGGAGGGAGGAGGGCAGGTAAGGCAGGATGTCCCGGACAACCGATGGCGTGGCATCGGCCCGCTAATGGGTCTCCCCTCTGCGCTGTTCAAACAAAGGAGGCCCCTGGCAGGGACACCCAGAGACGGGGATCGAGCAGGGACTGAGTGTGGGTCTCGCAGACTTCTGAGGCCACAGAGGAGGAAACTGAGTCTCAGAGAGTTACGTCCACTGGGCGGGGACAGGCCCTATGCCTGGAGTCAGCGGTCCGGCCGAGGCCTGCCAGCCGGCACCTCCTGGCCGTGTGGCCTCAGCCTCAGTTCCCACAGTCCTCCGGGGCTGCGGTCAGGGTCACTGAGCAGTCCCTTCTGGGCAAGGCCTGGCGCCCCGGGGGTGGCCAGGAGGAGGTGGCAGTTCTGGCTCTGCCTCGCGGTGGTGACCTGGGGCTCAACCATCCTCTTGGGCGTTGTGTCCAAAGGCCCCGGCGGCCCCGCTGACCACCGGTGTGCTTCCTCCCGGCCCAGGTGGTGGTGAAGACTAAGACTGACTATGAGCCCAGCCGCAAGAAGGGCAAAGGGCGCGTGCACAAGATCGCCGAGTTCACGGTCAGCGTCACTGAGAGCATGTCTGAGAGGTTCAAGGTGAGTGGCGGGCGGGCGAGGCGCGGCCACGACCCGGGCGGGGACTGGACCGAACGGGCCTGGGCTGCCCAGCTGGGCCAGACCCCCGGTGGCTTAAACAACGCCTTCCTCTCCCCAAACGGCCACCTGTTCCTGAGCTTCAGGAATGGGGGACCCCAGCCCTAAACGCCCCTTAGACAGAGGTCATACACGTGGAACCTCACCGTCCGCCAGGAGAAGCAGCAGCAGGAGGTGGTGGCTGTTGTCATATTCCCGGCCCCACACACTCCGCGCCCGCGCTTGCGCCAGCTCATCCACGCAGCCCTCCGCGGGCGGTCCCAGCGGGATGACCCTTTTGGCAGCTGGGGAGACCGAGGCACAGAGGGGTCACCGCTCTGCGTGGCAGAGCCCGGCCCAGAGCCCCGGGTTAGCCTCTCCTGGTCGCCCGCCCCCCTGGCACTGGCCCGGGGTGGAGGGGGAGGCCGGCTGGCCCTGCGGACACGCTTGGGGAGGGAGGTGGGGCTCTGGGCGGTTTCCCAGGGAGGCCCAGCTCCTGCACCCTGGGTCCCCCCCCCCGCACCCCCCAGGCCTGGGGTGCTGCTCTGAGGGTGCACATTTCAGTGCGGCTTGCGGGGCAGGTTGGGATGCTGGTCTGGACACTTGCTCTTTGGGGAACACAGGTGTGGAAGGGTGGCCCTCACTGGATTGAAAGGCGTCCTGGGCCCTGAGGGGTGGCCTGGGCGTGCGCCCCTGGTCGGTGAGCTCCCCGCTGGAGCGTCTGCTCAGGGAGCCCAGTCCCAGCACCGGGGGCTCTGGGGTTTGGTTCATAGTTGAGAGCGAAACAGAGGGGGTGAGGGGGCGTGGCGGGCGACCTTGCATCCCTCCCCTCCCCGTCCCTCCCTCCTTGCTGCCTCCCTGGGTGGAGAAAGGGGCTTCAGAGCCGGCCTGGTCCGGGGGTCCCATCGGAGTGGCCGGGGGGGGGGTGTTTCCCGGGGGAGCCCATCCCCTCCTCCCACCGCCCGCCCCGAGGTAAGTGCCGGGCGTCGGCCGTCCTGCAGGTGGGGAAGGAAGCTGGGTCCAGCGCCGTCCACAGCCATGACTCTGCGGGGGGGTCTGGGGGGCGGTGGCTGGCGCCCCGACAGCTGCTGGCAGACTCTGAGGCCCGTGACGGGACCCGGTGGCTCTGGGCCGGGTCACACCGCTTTCTCCCTGGCCCCGGCGTGGCCTCACCTGCTGCCCGGCTGTGCCTGGCACCGGCGCCCGGGTGAAGCAGACGTGACCTGGATCTGAAGGTCACGGCGGCCACCTTCCCCCGGTGGGACGCCACCTGCACGCCTGAGCGTCTGGGTTTCCCGTCCCCAGCTGGACCTTTGCCTCTCCGGGCCCGGCGTGTCAGGTCCACGGCGGGGGGCCAGGGGCGAGGAAGTGGGGGGAAGGAAGGGCAGTAAGAAAGGGGGGGCGCGCTTGAATGGCTGTCCCTTCACCCGCCGAGTGTCCCTGGGTGCCCGGCGGTCCCCCGGCGCCGGGCCCTTCGCGGTGCCTTTCCCACCCGTTGGGCCGGCGCGGGCCCCCAGGCCCCTGCGGAGGCCTGGCTGACGCACCTCGGCAGCAGGGCGCTCGGGAGCCGCGGGGGGGCCTCCGGGTGGTTACCGGGCTCCGAGGACCTCAGAGGCCGGGGCCATCCCGGGGGACCGGCCTCCTCTCTGCTCCCCCCCGGGGGGACGTGAAGGAGGCGATGCAGGCAGTGGGTGCTCGGCACCTGCGCAGTGAGCAGCCGCCCGTGTTCAGGCGCTGGCACGACGCCCAGCCATCACCAGGGCGCGCCAGGAGCCCCCTTTACCGTGAAACTGTTGGGCCCCAGGGGGTCCCCGCCGGGGGGAGGGGGTGCTCCCCACAACCCCTGCCTGGGAGCTCAGAGCTCAGGGCCGAACCACCCACCTCCTGCCACACACACCTCCCCCCGTCTCCCCTCCAGCCCAGGGACCCCGCCCCCAGGGAGCCGGAGGCTGACTCCCCTGCGCGCTGGGTCCAGCCTGTACCCGCGTGTCTCACCGGGTGCCCGTGACGTCCCCGTGGTACGGTGGAGGGGACACTGAGGCAGGCCCTGAACCCAGGCAGCCCCCCCTGGCTGGCGGGGATGCCCGAGGTCACTTGGCTCCAGGAGCACCGTTGGCCCGGAGGCTCTCGCCAGGCCCCCTGGGGTGACTGTTCTGCACGGGGGGCCCACCCCCTTTGCTGACTTGTCACTCGACGCGGAGCCCACAGAACCAGGTCACCGTCCTGCGCGCCTCCAGACGTGTGGCCGCCCCGAGGCCCTGAGCCCTCCCAGCGTGAGCTTCATCTTGCTGCCCGGCCAGGGGTCCCGGTCCCCCTCTCTGTGGGCCTGGCACCTCCTGCCGGGAGGCCTGTGACAGGGTCCTGGCGAGGTCCGTGCGGCCCTTGACGTGAAGGCCCTGGGAGTGGAGTCTGCGCGTTTTGAAGTCCTTTTTTTTTTTTTATAATATATTGTATTGATTTTTCACAGAGAGGAAGGGAGAGGGATAGAGAGTTAGAAACATCGATGAGAGAGAGACATCCATCAGCTGCCTCCTGCACGCCCCCTACTGGGGATGTGCCCGCCACCAAGATATATGCCCTCGACCGGAATCGAGCCTGGGACCTTTCAGTCTGCAGAGCAACGCTCTATCCACCGAGCCAAACCGGTTTTGGCAAGTCAGCCCATTTTGGCCCCTGCGGCCACATCCCCTCTCGACACCTTCCCCTCCGCACTGAAGCCCCCGCCCGTCCCAGAACCCCAGTCCCAGCGGGACCCCCGCTGATGACTCAGGCCGTGCCTGGCGCAGTGCTGGGGGGTGTGCGGGCCCCACAGAACCTCTGGGCCTCGCGGGCCTGTGAGCCCCTCACAGGTGACCCACCCAGGGCTGCATGGTCAGCCATCAGCGGTCAGCGAGCGGCCAGGCGGACCAGGAGGCACCGCTTGCCTCGGCTCCAGGCCTCGGGGCCGGGGGTGAGGAGCTGTGGGGGGAGGGGCAGAGTTACTTGGCTGCTCCCTGTGCACCTGCTGGGGGACTAGCTCAGGGGCCCGGCCGGGAAGGCCTGTCACTGGCTCTCCGGGTGACCCCTGTGGACGGGTGCGTCCTAGCCCCAGGTCAGGGCAGGCTCGGAGGGCTGGCGCTTTCTGGAAATGCCAAGTGCTCACCCTTCCGGAACATTCTCTCGGCCTTTCCCAGCTGTTCTGTTTCTGGCCTCTCTGGCAGGGAGGGTGGGGTGTGCTCCTTTGTTTCTCTGGTTAATCCTCACCCCAGGATATTTTTCCTTTGGTTTTTAGAGAGACTGTGAAGGGGGGTGGAGGGCGGAGAGAAACATCCGTGTGAGAGAGACTCACAGATTGGTTGCCTCCCTCCCACTCTGGCCCCTCCCGGGGCCGGGGTTGAGCCTGCAACTGAGGTGCCTGCCCTTGACTGGAGTCGAACCCGAGACCCTTCATGCCCAGGGCGGATGCTCTCTCCACTGAGCCACACCGGCCAGGGGGGGAGGGGGGGAGCGTTCTCTCTGATGCCGGGCTGCACCCCTCTTCTTCATCCTCTGGGTGTGGCCTCCGTGCCCCCAGCCCCGTGCCGCCTCGCTCCCCTCCCCACCTGTGTGTGTGGGTCTCCGGAGGGGCCGCCTCTCGCTGCGAAGCAACAAGGCCGTGCGTCCCTCTGCCCCTGAGCCGTGGCCCCGTCTCCCGGTCTCCCGGTCTCCCGGTCTCCGTGGGCCGCTGGCTGGCGTCCTCTGGGCCTCACTTCAAGGTGATCCCTCAGGGATGCATCCCTTGGCCGCCAGGTTGCTAGGCTGGTTGCTAGGTAACGGCAGGGCTTCCTCAGGCTCGGCCACTCTGGGATGGCAGGACGCATCCTGGCGGCGGCCAGATGTCTAGCTTCCGAGGACGGCGGTGCCAGCGGGAAAGCCGCCGTGTCTTCAGCTGGAGGAGGGGGTGAGTGCCGGGAATGAGCGCTTTGTGATTGCCCGCCTGGGCTCACCCACGCCCTCCCGTCTCGGACGAAGCGGGGCCACGGCTGGGCGGTCAGAGGCAGGTCCGCAGGATCCGCCAGCCCCTTTGTGCCCTCTGGCTGCCCCTCGGGCCTCCGAGGTCAGCTCGCCCTCTCTCTGTGAACTGCGGTTCTGGGGGAGCAAACCGCACCCTTACCGCCCACCCCCGCCGTGTGGCCGTCGGCTGTGATGAGATTCCAAGGTGGGCCTTGTGTGGCGTGAATGTCTTTCACGGTCCGCCCTGAGTGGGGGAATGTCTAGAACAGCGGTTCTCAACCTGTGGGTCGCGACCCCTTTGGGGGTTGAACGACCCTTTCATAGGGGTCGCCTAAAACCATCAGAAAACACATATTTCCCATGGTCTTAGGAGCCAACAGACGGCTCCTTGGTGTAGCCATGTAGTTTACTGTTGTCATAGGAAGACTGTTACCCATGCTACACCATGATTCAAGACAAAAAATCTCATTTATTTGTCATTAGAAATAAATATTTCACAATACATAATTACATATTGTTTTTGTGATTCATCCCTATGCTTTATGTTCCATTTGTAACAATGAAAATACATCCTGCCTATCAGATATTTACATTAGGATTCATTAACAGCAGCAAAATTACAGTGATGAAGCAGCAACGGAAATCATTTTATGGTTGGGGGTCACCACCACAGGAGGAGCTGTCTTAAAGGGTCGAGGCATTAGGAAGGTTGAGAATCACTGGTCTAGAAGGAAAGACCATGATGGTGCAGATGGTCCCCATTGTTGGGACTTCTTTTTAAAAAAAATAGATATTTTATTGATTTCAGAGAGGAAGGGAGAGGAAGGGAAAGATAGAAACATCTGTGATGAGAGAGAATCATGGATTGGCTGCCTCCTGCACGCCCCCTCCTGCGGATGGAGTCCGCAACCCAGACATGTGCCCTGAGTGGGAATCGAACCTGGGACCCTTCAGTCCACAGGCCAACGCGCTATCCACTGAGCCAGACCAGCCAGGGCCGTTGTTGGCACTTCAGTGGTGGCATCTTCCTCTCGCATCCCCCATGACCCTGAGCACCCTCTCAGGTAGCCCCGGGTGTGTTCAAGCTGCATCTGTTAAATATGCATGAACAGAAACCAAGATGGCGGCATAGGTAAACCCCTAAACTGCTGCCTCGCACAACAATTTCAAAACTACAACTAAAAGACAGAACGGACATCATCCAGAACCACAGGAAAGCTGGCTAAGTGGAAATTCTACAACTAGAAGGAAAGAGGAAAGCCACTGAGACTCAGAGGAGCTGCAGGAGGCAGAGGTACTGAGACGCGTGCGCCGAGCTCCAGTTCCGGGTGAGACTGTGGGGACCCAGACTCATTCCTGGAGAAACTGGACTGTCTGGCAGTGGGCAGAACTCAAGGGCGGCTTTCTCTCAGAGGTGCTTGCAGCGATTACCACGGGACACTGAGACCCAGGGGCCTGTTAGGGCAGGGCTGACGGGAAGCCAAGGCTGTTTGCTCCACCCCATCCAAGCTGAGCACAGAGGCTTTTGCAAGTCTTGTCTCATAAAGGTGTTTCCAGCCCAGAAGTTCTCCCCTCGTAGACACACCTGATCCTCACAGCTAATTGGCCTGGAGGTCAATTCCTCCCAGTGGGACCAACAACAACCAAATTAACTACAACAAGGCTGTGCATCCAGCCCACAAAGGGGTGCACCAAGAGGGTCAGAGCCACTGGGCCCTATAGGACTACTAGCACGCAAAGCCACTCTACCAACTCAGGGAAGCAGCCAAAATGAGGAGACAAGGAAAGAGATCACAAATGAAAGAAATGGAGGAAAGCAAACGACTGTATATAGAGTTCAAAATCACAGTTATAAGGTTTTTCCAAGAATTTTCTAGAAAAGGCCGATAAATTTAGTGAAACCCTCGAAGATATGAAAAAGGACCAAGTAGAAATTAAGCATACACTGACTGAAATAAAAAATGTTATACAGAGACCTAACAGCAGACTAGAGGATTGCAAGAATGGAGTCAAAGATTTGAAATACAAAGAAGCAAAAAACACTTCACTGGAAAAGCAAAAAGCATCCAAAAATATGAAGAAAGTGTAAGGAGCCTCTGGGGCAACTTCACGTGTACCAACATCAGAATTATTGGGGTGCCAGAAGAAGAGAGAGAGCAAGATACTGAAAACCCATTTAAAGAAATAATGACCGAAAACTTCCCCCACCTGGTGAAAGAAATAGACTTACAAGTCCAGGAAGCACACAGAACCCCAAACAACAGGAATCCAAAGAGGACTGCACCAAGACACATCATAATTAAAATGCTAAGGGCAAAAGACAGAGAATATTAAAAGCAGCAAGAGAAAAACGGTTATCTACAAGAGGGCATCCATATGACTGTCAGCTGATTTTTCAACAGAAACTGCAGACCAGACAGGAGTGGCAAGAAATATTCAAAGTGATGAAGAGCAAGAACCTACAACCAAGGTTACTCTACCCAGCAAAGCTATCATTCAAAACTGAAGGTCAGATAAAGAGCTTCACAGACAAGAAAAAGCTAAAGGAGTTCATCACCACCAAACCAGTATTATATGAAATGCTGAAGGATACTCTTGAAGAAGAGGAAGAAGAGAAAGGTGAAGATAAAAATTATGGACAAAAAATACATAACAAGTGAATCTAAGATCAGGTGAATAAAAAAATCCAATGAACAGAATAAACTTGTGAATATAATAGAATCAGGTCACTGCCCCTTGAGTCCGTCCCCTGTAGAACGGGAACCTTGTTGTCGTCCCCGCTCGTGGGACACGCAGGGCTGGTTCCAGCCAGGACCTCCTCGTGGGCGGCGGGGTCAGACGGGCAGGCTGAGTGAGCATGGGCACTGGCCTTTGGGGTGCCCGGCCAGGAGTCGTCAGCCACGCCTGGACACATTCCCTCCGCACAGACTCCCTGTCCGGGCTCCCAGGCCCGGGGCCTCTCTGCCATCCAGGTCTGGCTGTGCTTCCAGAAAACACCGAGACCGCTCTGCCCCCGGCCCCGGGCTGCTCTGGTTGGGCTCACCAGGAAGGAGCCTTAATGAGCAATCAGCAGGGACCCGAGGCTGCACCTTCCTCCGCCCCCATGGGCCTTAGCAGGGACCTGAGGCCATGCCTCCCACCCCCACCCCGGCGCCAGGCTGGGGGACCTCAAGGTGTGCACTCCTGCCCCAGTGGTGGGCCAGGTGACCTCAGGCTGTGCCCTCTGCCTGGTGGGGCTTGACAAGGGTGAGACTGGCCGGGTCTGGATCTCTCGAGATTTCGAGGCACGCATGGGTGGGCGGGGACTGGACTCTGGGTCCCGTGGCGTGCCCCAGACTCTGACAGGAGGAAGGTTTTCATATTCATTTTACTCATTTCCTGTCACCTCTGACACTTCTACTAGAGAGAAAGGGCAAAGAGCAATATTAAAATATTTCCTCTTAATTCGTCCCCTTTCAGTGTGCACGGATTTCATGCACCGGGCCGCTAGTTTATTTACGTTGGTTGTTGCGTGTGCTTCGAGTGTCGTGTCTAAGGCACCAAATCCAAGGCCGTGAAGGTTTAATTCTTAGGATTCTTTCCTAAGAGTTTTATGGCTTTAGCTCTTCCATTCAGGGTCTTTTTTTTATCCCGTGGTGAGTTTCTCTCCATGCGTGGGGGGAGGGGAGGGTCCAGTCTCATTCTCCTGCGGGAAGAGGCCTGTGGTCCCCACACCGTCTGTGGAGGAGGCTGCTCAGTCCCCCCGGCTGGGCGGGGCCCTGGAGCCGCAGGTCATGGGCCGAGGACACGCGTGTATTTTGAATCCTTGGCCGGGGACTGCCTTTTGTGAGGGCGAGGAAGGGCTCAGTACAGCGGGGGTTTTCTTTGCACGTCCAGGCCCAGGCGCAGCCTCCGGCGTGGGGAGCCGGCTGCTGGTGGCCAGGATGGCACTGCACACCCCCCGCCCGGCGCTGCGGGTGCTTTAACGCTGTGGGGTAGGCCCACCTGCCAGCTTCAGCTCCGCCACAGCTGGGAAGCCCCTCGTTCCACACAAAGGTGGTCCCCGGGGGGTGAGGACTTCTGAGGTTTGGGGAAACCGCTCTCCGCACATGCTGTCCACCCATCACTCTCCTGATACACGCGTGAGAGCGGGAGGCCTTGCCCTCGTGGGCGACCTGCTGTCCCTCCCCTGGCAGGGGGCAGCGGGCAGGGGGCAGGTGATGGTGTCGGGACCCAGTGCTGAGCCCCGGGCTCCTTTTGCAGCGGCCTGCGCCCTCCCCTCGGACCCCAGTAGCCACAGGGGGACTCCACGCCCTCCTCTTCCCACCGCCGGCTTCCTAGGCCCCCCAGGGTTTGCAGAGTGGGGGGGGGAGGGAAGCGAGGGTACCGGCTGCAGGGAAGGGCTGTGCCCCCCGCTGCCTCCTGCGGCCTCGGGGATTTATTTCCTTGCCCTTCTCCCTCCCGTTCTGGGGCCTGTCCCGCTCTCACTCCTGGGCTCCATGAGCTCCTGGGCCATGAGACCTAGGTTCCCGGATGGCAGGCCCAGGCTGGGCTCCGGGAGGAGAGGCCCAGGACGTGGTTCCTGACAGCCGGCGGGGAGAGCTGGGGCTGCTTTTATTATCTTAGAGAGATTTTTATTGCTTTCAGCTGAAACCGGTGTGGCTCAGTGGATAGAGCGTCGGCCTGCGGACTGAAAGGTCCCAGGTGCAATTCCGGTCAAGGGCATGTATCTTGGTTGAGGGCACATCCCCAGTTGGGGGCGTGCAGGAGGCGGCTGATTGATGTGTCTGTCTCATCGATGTTTCTAGCTCTCTATCTCTCTCCCTTCCTCTCTGTAAAAAAATCAATAAAATATATTTTGAAAAAAAAAGATGTTTATTGCTTTCAGAGGGAGAAGGGGTAAGAGGGAGGGAGGAAGGGGGGAGAAAGAGAGAGAGAGAGAGAGAGAGAGAGAGAGAGAGAGATCGATCAACAATGAGAGAGAATCATGGAGAGAGAGAGAGAGAGATATCAACGATGAGAGAGGATCATGGACCGGCTATCTCCTGCACACCGAGCCCACAACCTGGGCCTGTGCCCTGCCAGGGAATCGCACTGCCACCTGGTTCGTAGGTTGATGCTCAGCCCCTGAGCCACGCCGGCCGGGCAAGCTCGGGTTATTTTTAAACCCAAACAGCTGGGGTCCCCGAACTGAACTCTGGCGAGGCTCCCAGGTTCCCGGAACCGGTTTAAGGGTGCCCCTGCAGGACGGGAGGCCGGATCCCATGTGGCTGTGGGTGGAGATGGAGTTGACAGGAAGCGCGCTGTCAGCTCAGGAGTGCAGGGTGAGGCTCAGTGTGTGCACCCCGCTCAGTCCAGCCAACATCCATCCGTCGCCTCCCTTTTCTTTCCTGGTGACGAGAGCTTTTGAGATCTGCGCTCTCTGCGACCTTCAAACTCACGTACCGTGCTGTCACCGTGTCCCCATCTGCCCGTCACATCCCCGGAACGCGCGCCAGTTTCCCCCCCAAAATCACGGGTTCCGGTGGAACCACCTGTGCACTGCAGTGGCCTGAGGCCGAGGCGGTGACTGTTAGCTTACACGGCCAATTTCCGAGCGTCGCCGAGACCCCAAGTCAACGCACTCGTGGTGTCTCTGGTTCATGGCGCTTGCGATGCCGATCACATCTAGTCGCACGCCGACCGTAACACCCCGCGAGCGTGGGCTTTCCGACGGCTCAGACGCGCCTGCTAACAGACGCACCGTGTCCCCCGAGATGGGGCCGCCGCTCAGCCAGCGCACAGCTCAGGGCTGCGTGTGGAGCTGGCCCGGTTCTGGGGAAGTTGCTTGCTGGGTGCGGAGCTGGCCCGGTTCTGGGGAAGTTGCTTGCTGGGTGCGGAGCTGGCCCGGTTCTGGGGAAGGAGCTTGCTGGGTGCGGAGCTGGCCCGGCTCTGGGGAAGTTGCTTGCTGGGTGCGGAGCTGGCCCGGCTCTGGGGAAGTTGCTTGCTGGGTGC
>JAAGEH010000357.1:3868599-3883730 GCA_011751065.1 Lasiurus cinereus
CTGGGTGCGGAGCTGGCCCGGCTCTGGGGAAGTTGCTTGCTGGGTGCTGAGCTGGCCCGGTTCTGGGGAAGTTGCTTGCTGGGTGCGGAGCTGGCCTGGTTCTGGGGAAGTTGCTTGCTGGGTGCGGAGCTGGCCCGGTTCTGGGGAAGGAGCTTGCTGGGTGCGGGGCTGGCCCGGTTCTGGGGAAGGAGCCCGCGGGCCCTCTTGCTTGCGTCCTGGCCGCTGCACAACGAACGCGGTGCTTTTTCCGCTTTTCCTGGCTCCCGGAAGTGAGAAGCCTCTTCCGATGGCTTTCCGTCGGTGAAGACAGACAGGCACGGGTGCAGGCTTTGGTAAAAGCCACGTGTGTAACGTGGACTTTCAGAACCTATGGGAACGCCGGTAACCGGCAGTTTGAACCTGCGACCCCATCGACGTGTAATTCTGTGTCTTCCCTGAATTGTGGTCGAATTGGAACAGCGTTCGGCGGAGTCTTTGGGGTTTTCGGGGTGGACTGTGATGCCACCTGCAGAGAGCTTTCCTGCTTCCGTTCCCATTTGGATGCCTTCACTTCTCTTTCTGGCCCAGAGGCTCTGGCTGGGCCTTCCCACACGGTGTTGAGTGAGAGGGCAAGCGTGGCATCTGGCCTTGCTCCTGCTCTCAGGGGAGAAGCTCTGAGCATTTTACTGTTGGGTATGATGCCAGCTGTGGGCATGTCACAGACCTTTGTGACTATCTTGAGGTGTGCGTCCTCCAGACCCCCATGGTTGAGTTTTTAGCATAAATGTATGTTGAGCTGAAACCGGTGTGGCTCAGTGGATAGAGCATCGGCCTGCGGACTGAAAGTATCCCAGGTGCGATTCCGGTCAAGGGCATGTATCTTGGTGGCGGGCACATCCCCAGTGGGGCGTGCAGGAGGCAGCTGATGGATGTCTCATCGATATTTCTCTCTCCCTTCCTCTCTGTGAAAAATCAATAAAATATATTAAAAAAAGAGACGAGGATGAAGAAGAAAAAGGTAAAGATAGAAATTATAAAAAAATATGTGTGTGGGCTTTTGTCAGAGGTTTTTCCCCCATATCCTTTGAGGTGATCCTTTAGTTCAGCGGTTCTCAACCTGTGGGTCGCGACCCCTTTGGGGTCGAACGACCCTTTCGGGGTCGAACGACCCTTTCGCAGGGGTTGCCTAAGACCATCGGAAAACACCTATTTCCCATGGTCTTAGGAACCAGCACACCGCTCCTCAGTGTAGCAAAGTGTAGCCATGTAGTTTACTGTTGTCCTATGAAGACTGTTACCCATGCTACACCACGATTCAAGACAAAATTTCATTTATTTGTCATAGAAATAAATATTTCACAATATATAATTACATATTGTTTTTGTGATTAATCACTATGCTTTAATTATGTTCCATTTGTAACAATGGAAATACATCCTGCATATCAGATATTGACATGACAGTTCATAACAGTAGCAACATTACAGCGATGAAGTAGCCACGGAAATAATTGTATGGTTGGGGTCACCACCCCATGAGGAGCTGTCTTACAGGGTCGCGGCCTTAGGAAGGTTAAGAACCGCTGCTTTAGTTGTTATCCTCATTCTGGTTAAGGTGCCCCCCGCCCCTCTCAGCTCCTGGCCTACAGGGTCCCTGCTTGCTGCTCCCTCTGGGACCACATGCCCCTGGGGCACTGCCCCCCCGCCCCATTTATGGACAACTCGACCTCCTTTGTCAGCCAGCCTCCCGTTCTGCGCCCTCTGCAGCCTCCCTGGGCTGCCTGGGGCCAGTGGCTGTGTCCCCGCCCCCGGAACTGGATTGCACGTCCCTGGACCCAGCCCCGGCTCCATCCTGCCAGCCTCCCCGTGCCAGGCACAGGGTTCAATATGTGCAATAGAGTCTGGGCCCTCAGGGAGGCACAGCCTGACCGCGAGCAGTTGCCAGGCCCAGCTGGGCAGGACCTTCCCCCTCTGTGCTCTGCCCACACGCCTTGTGCATTTCTCTGCAGACGTTAGCTGAGCATATACTACATGCCTGCCGGCTGGGCACGCGGCCTGCAGCGGGAATGGAGCCGTGTCCTGGCTCTGTGGCAGGGACAGACGCCGAGGGAGCGGGCAGGACCCTGTGGCGGGCAGAGGGTGGGGCCCGGGGCTGCCTCCCGCTCGCTGGGGCTGCTCAGGGCACGGCCGGGGCCAGGCCGCAGGAGACGTTCGAGGACAGCTGACGGGTGGCTGCTGCGTCACCTGGTGAAGGCGGCAGACAGGCAGCCTCCCTCACAGGCCTGAGTGTCCACGAGGCTTAATCTTCTCCGTGCCCGCAGCTCTCACGGAGGGGCCTGGCATACTAACCAACCTAATTTATAAAGTGGAGGTGACAGATGGTCTGCTGAGAACGAACGCGTATGCAAGGCTGTTCAAGTGAAAATGGGTTCTGATGACCTCCTTCCGAGCGAGACAGTCTGCACACGCTGGTGTGAGTGTGTGTGCGTGAGACTGTGCGTGTGTGTGTGTGTGTGTGTGTGAGATTGTGCATGTGTGTGCGTGTGTGACTGCATCTGTGATGGTCTCTGTGCCTACGTGTGTGCGTGAGACTGCGTGCGTGTGTGTCAGTGTGCGTGAGACTGTGTTTGAGTGTGTGTGTGTGACTGTCTCTGTGCCTACGTGTGTGCGTGAGTGTGTGTGCATGTGTATCTATGTGCGTGAGACTGTGACTATCTCTGTGTCTACATGTGTAGATGAGACTGTGTGTGTGACTGTGTGTGTGTGACTGTGTCTGTGACTGTCTGTGCCTACATGTGTGCGTGAGACTGCGTGTGTGTGTGTCTATGCGTGAGACTGTGCGCGTGTGTGACTGTGTCTGTGATTGTCTCCGTAACTGTGTATGTGCATGAGACTGTGTGCGTGTGTGCGGATGTGTCTGTCTCTGTGCCTGTGTATGTGCATGAGACTGTGTGCGTGTGTGTGTGTGTGTGTGTGTATGTGTGAGAGAGACTGTGTGCATGTGTGCATGTGTGCGTGTGTGTGAGACACACCATGGTGCCTCTGTCTGCCTGCCTGGCCCCGGCCTCTGACGCCGCCCCGCCCGCAGGTGTCCGTGCTGGTCTTCATCGCCCTGGCCTTCCTCACCTGCGTCGTCTTCCTGGTCGTCTACAAGGTGTACAAGTACGAGCGCCTCTGCCCTGACGGCTTCATCCTCAAGGTAAGCCGCACCCCCCCGGGGCCCCGGGCCTGTCTCACTCGCAGGCCCCTGGGGAGGTGGTGGGGGAGGCCTGCTGGGGGGGGGGCGGGGCCGGCAGGCGGGACCTGGAGGCAGAGACACCTGGGAGGCTGGGGAAGGGGCGGGCCCGCTTCGGGCCAGGGGAGGTGAGGCCAGAGAGGGAGGCTGCCCACGGCCACGAGGAGGTGGGGGGTGAGGGTTGGGCTGGCACAGAAGGGGCTCCGACTGTGTCCCCCGTCCGCCTGCTGCGTCCTGGCCCACGCTCCTGGGTGCTCACGGTGCTGGTGTGGTGCCTCCTTCCACAACGTCAGTGCGTGGCATGCAGCGTGCGTGGTACACACACACACACACACACACACACACACACACACACGGACAACGAGGCAGGGGGGCAGGCCTGAGTGATGTGGTGAGAGGGGAGCCGGGGAAGGCCAGGGTCCACGTTTGGTCCTGAACCTTCTGGAGCCAGAGCACCGAGGAAGCGCCGTGATTTCCAGGGCGTGGGTGCCCAAGTCGCCGCAGGAGAGCCCAGCACACACAGTCCCTTGGGTCAGGGTGTCGCGGGCCTGAGGGGTGCAGAGGGGTGCAGGGCCCTCACCCAGGTGGCAGGCTGGGCTGGACCACATTCCTGGTCCGCCCCGTTCCTGTGCTGTCCAGACTGCGGGCTCCATGGGCTCCCACAGGCCCTTCTCCCACTGGCACCCGCCCCTGCCTGCCAGCCTCCTGCCTGGTGGAGGGGCGGGGTGTGTGTGTGGCCGCTGTCCCAGGTGCTGAGCACAGCAGGAGTCCCCGGGAAAGCCTGCGTGAGGTCCCCCCAACCAACTCCCAAGAAACCTGAAGGCAGTTGTATTGAGTTACAGGGTTGTAAGCGCTGGAAAACGCAAAAGCAAAACAGTGTGGGGCGCGGCTTCCAGAAGGGGGTCACCTTGGAGCAAGGCTGGTAGGAAGCCGGGAGAGGGGAAGCGCCTCCAGGCAGGGGTGGGGGAAGCCCCATCCACCCCCTGGGCCGGGGCTGAGATTATAGGCTGGCTGAGCTCAGAAGCCTCCGTGGTGTAAAGCAGGGCTGGGCGCCGCAGCCGGTGTGGCCCAGTGGATAGAGCGTCGGCCTGGTGACTGAAGGGTCCCAGTTTCGATTCCGGTCAAGGGCACAGGCCCGGGTTGTGGTCTTGATCCCCAGTGGGGGGCGTGCAGGAGGCAGCCCATCAGTGCTTTTCTTTCACTGATGTTTCTCCCTCCCTCGCCCTTAGTCTCTGAAATCAATAAAAAAACATACATATAAAAAAGCAGGGTGGGGAACACGGACTGGCAGGCCGTATAAGGCCCGCAAATGGTTCTGTCTGGCCCTGCCAAGGCCTTAGGGTGAGTCAATGAAACGGCCGGATTCAGCGGCTGATGTTTGAGGTGACGGTTCTGGAAGGCCTGAAGATGGTGCAATAAAAACCCAGTGGCCCGGGCAGAAAAAGCTCCCCGTCCTGGTTTCCGGGGGGAAGGCTGGCCTGACCCACGAGCTGGGGAGCAGACCCTGCGCTGAACCGGTGACTGGGAGAGGAGCAGCCACATAGGTGACGGACAGCAGGGCGCTGGGGCCAGGCCGGGTTGCCAGGCGGAGGCCCCTGGAGGAGGGGAAGTGACGGGTGGTCCTCGGTGGCCTGGGAGGCTGCGGTTGGAAGCCAGCGACAGGAGGAGGCAAGATGTCAGGGTGGGGGTTGGGGAGAGGGGTCTGCTGCTGTGGACCAGGAGGAGGTGGGGTCTGGACTGGCCGTGTGCTGGGCACAGAGGAGACTCGGGTGACAGGGGCCTGGACGGAACCTGGAGGCGGGGGGTGGGGGGGGGAAGGGCAGGAGGTGGCCCCTGGTCAGAGCTGGGGGCTCGGAGGGACAGAGATTTCATGGGAGCCGTGGCCTGGGGACCCCATGCCCAGAGGACAGCCAGTCCCCAGCCAGCCAGGCGGCTCACAGCGAGCAGGGCGTCTGGTCTCCTTTCTGCTCCTGCTCCCGGGGCTGCGACGCTCCCTGCGGGGGGAGGGCTGACTCCTGCCTGGCATGATCCGCCGGGTGCGGCCGGTGATGTTGGCGCCCAGCCAGCCTGGGCACGCGGAGGCCGCCCTGAGGCTTGTTCTGCGGCTGTCTCGGGACTGGCATCTTCCACTGGCATCTCCTGGGGAGGCGCCTTCCTGGAGAACACAGTGGGGGGCAGGGAGGAGCTGCTGGTCCTAACCCCATGCCCTGGAAAAGCTGGGGAGGGGAGGGGCGAGTGTGGAGAAAGGGCCCTTCGCCCCTTTCTGCGTGTTTGAGTGCAGGCTGCCCAGGCCTTTGTCCCAGATCTCCGAGGGCTGCCAGACACGGTGGGGGAGCTGGACACCCCACTTAACGCAGGGGGACGCAGGCAGACGGCGCCCTCGTGTGCTCAGCCTCTGTGCCCGGAGTGTGGCCTCCTGTGGTCTGGGAGTATGTACCTGGGCGGTCAGCCGGGGCCCACCCTGGGGACGCAGCTGCTCAGGAGGACCCCGATCTCCCGCAGGGGGTCAGAGAGCGGCGTTCGCTACCCTGCCTGGCCGGGCTGCGGGGACAGAGCCTCTGCCTTGCCGGGAGCTGTGTGTCCTCCTGGGGACCTCGGTGGCTCTCCGCTGGGCTCTGGACGGCAGCTCTCACACCGCCCTGCCCAGCAGGCCCTGCCGGGGTGGCCTCACCCTCCGACCCTCACCTGGGCTCTCTCTGCTCTCCCTTCAGTCCCTTCACTCCTCTCTCTCCTCTCGCCACACCTCCCCCCCACTTCCCGCCTCAGAGGCCTCCTTTGCTTATAAACCACCCCCCCAAGGCTGCTGAGAGCCCAGCTGTTTGCATGCTACTTCTGGTGGACGCGTCAAAAGCTTTGTTTTCCAGATTTAAAATACAGTGGTACCTCGAGATACGAGTGCCCTAACATACGAGACTTTTGAGATACGAGCCATCGAGCGAGCGATTTTTGCTTTGAAATACGAGCCACATTTGAGACAGGAGTCATCGTGCGGATCGGCCGGCTGCACACGACCCACCCGTTTACCGCGACTCGAGCGTCTCCTAGTTTCCCACGCCTCAAGGTGACGGAACGAATTAAACTCGTATCTCGAGGTGCCACTGTATATGACAACTAGTAAGATCTTCCGTGAAGTGGGAGGGCCCGTCTACCTGGTGACACGTGTCCCGGGGCCCACGCACCTCTGGGTCCTGCCTTTAGGTCAGCTGTCACGGTGACCGGGCCGCGTGCCCAGGGCGGGGAGCCCACGGAGGCGCCCCCGGCTCCCGGGCGTGCACGCGGCTCAGCCCCCTTGTCTTGCAGAACACCCAGTGCATCCCCAACGGCCTGGCGGCCTACTACGCGGAGCAGGACCCGCACTCCCCGGACAAGTTCTACGCGGTGGTGAACCACTACAACCTGGCCAAGCAGAGCATCACCCGCTCCGTGTCGCCCTGGATGTCCGTGCTGTCGGAGGAGAAGCTGTCGGAGCAGGAGACCGAGGCCGCGGAGAAGGCCGCCTAGCGGGGGGCAGCGTCGCACGGGGCCGCCGGGAGGCGCAGAGGGACTCGGAGGGACATGTCATTAATAATCTAACTTCCGGTAATTTAGAGGTCACTCATCATGGTGCAACCGCTTCCGTCTGCTACGCTGCTTTGCAAATACGACTCGCTGCAGCCCAGCCCCGGCCTCCCTGGTCCGCGCCGCGCTGCCTGGCGTGCGGGTGCCCCTTCCCGCGGGAGGAACCTGCCCGCGGCTGGACGTGGCCAACACACACACTGACCCTGGGCGTGCGCGGGGTTTGGGTTTCAGACAGTTAGTGCGTTTGCGGGTTTTTTTTTAATCCTCACCTGAGGATGTGCTTCTTAAATTGATTTTTAGAGGGAGAGGGAGAGGGAGGGAGAGAGAGACAAGCATCGACGTGAGGCAGAAACATGGGCCAGTGCCCTCTAGTCCTCGCCCTGAATGGGAATCCGACCTGCAGCCTCTGGCGCACGGTGGGGCACTCCCACCAGCCGGGCCCCCGGCCGGGCTGGCACTGCCGAGACAGGCACCTCGCTGTGTCTGCACCCAATGCCCAGCCGCATTAGAGCGCGCCCCTGCTTTGCTCTGAGCAAGCTGCTCCCGCCCCCGTCAGACAGCACCAGGGGGGACCCCCGTGCGGAGAAGTCGGGCGCCACCAGGTCCTGCCAGGCCCGCTCTGCTTGAGTGCCTGTCGCTGAGTCGGTGTGGATGTGGGGGGAGGGACGCGGGAAGGGAGAGGGGGCCTGGGCTGGGAGGGCCGTGTCCCTGTGCGGTCTGCTTGTGCTGTATTCCACAGAAACACCGCCCCGCCCCGTTCACATCTGTCATGAAATCGCGTGCACCTTGGCCTGTTAGCCAGCGGGTGTAAACACGTCGCCGGGAGGGGACTGAGTGTCGCTGCCAGAGGCCGCGGCCTTTAATCCTGTGAGACATGTAGCTCCTTCCACGGCGAGCGGGCGGGCGGGCAGGCGGGGCGGGGCCGGGCACCTCGCATGTCCAGCTCTGACATCTCCACTCACGACCTCTGTAAGAATATTGTTTCAGCTCAACCTTGACATTGAAGTCTCTGTTTATAAAACTGCCAGTTAGGTAAGTCAGTGTGTAAGCGATTAAATAGAAGACATTCAGACATGCCTCCGTGTCACTGAGCGTGTTGTTTCTGGGGGGCGTGTCCCGGGGGCCGCTGTCAGGGGCTCAGAAATAAAGGACCGGGAGACCTGCGAGCACGTGGCTTCCGGAAGCGCTGACGCAGGCGACGCTTTCTCCCCAAGGGCCCCGGGGGACACTGCCTGGAGAGGGCCCGTGCCCGCAGGGCCTGGGCGTGGAGGTGTGGGGGCGCACAGGCTTGCACACACAGCGACGACCTTGGGGCAAAGGGCGCCACACCCGCTGTCTGTAGGCAAGGTCACGGCGAGGCAGCCCAGTGGCAGTTGGGGTACAGACTTTATTGGCTGCGGTTCGTTCACAGAGAGCACGAGGGTCCCGGACGGCCCAGCAGACTGTCTGCCCAGCACGCATTTCCCGGCCCGGGGCTGGGCCGTCCCACTGAGGGGCCCGGGCCCAGGACGCCGTGCAGATGGGGCTCTGTCCGTGCCCTGCTGGCCATCACACACGGGCCCACCACGTCCCCGAGGGCGTCGACACGCAGAGCAGCAGGCCTGGCCTCCGGGCCTTCCCTGCTCCGAACAGGAGCTCCGGGGCCCAGTGGCAGGAGGTCAGGCCAGGAGGCCGCCGCGCCTCCTCCGAGCCCCGAGAGGCTGGTGAGCGAGGCCTGTGGTGCCCTCGGGGTGCAGCCCCTCCACCGATGCCCTCTGTTGGACAGGACAGCCACCCTCTCATCCCCCTCCTGCCTCGTGTCCACGGTTTTCTCGTGCAGCTCCTCAGTGGGCTTGAAACTCCAGGCTGGTGTGTCCCGGTAGTGGAGCGGGTGTCCGGCGCCGCCTGCTGTGGTCAGACCTGGCCGGCCGGACCACAGGCCCACGGAGGCCAGGCCTGCGCGCCGGCCGGGGCCGGGATTAGCTGTCGTACCAGTCGAGGAAGAGCAGGGAGAAGGAGCACATCACCAGGAAGAAGAGCACCCACACGCGGAAGCCCGCGTTGTTCTTGATGGCCTGGGGACAGAGACGGGGTTCCTGGGTCCCGGGCGCAGGGCCGGGGCGCTCAGACTGCATCCCTCCTCCCCACCCCGACGGTGCGGTCCATCCTGCGCTCACCCTGATGATGACGCAAAACCACGGCCGGCCCTTCCCTCCCTGGTCGCCATCACCCAGAGGTCCTGCAAGACCCTCCTGGAGATCCGGCCCCCAGGGATGGCCCCCGAGCCAGGGTTGGGACTGCAGGCACGGACTACGCTCCTGGTTGGGGTCCCAGCAATGGGCGGCGTGGCCTCGGACCAGTCCATGCCGGCTCCAACCCAGCCACTCTCAGTGACCAGTCCCTCCGCGGTCGGCTGTGGCCTCCACACTCAGCGCCGGCTCCGCCCCTCGGTGGGGGTTTCTCCAGGAGCACCCACCTCCGGCTCAGGGAGGGTCAGACCCCTGGGGGAGCACCCGTGCTCCTCTGGGTAGCGGGGCCCTGGGCGTGAGGCCAGACAGCCGCGCCCGGGAGCCAGTGCTCCGCCGGCCAGGTCCTGCCGGCCCGGCCCGCAGCACCCACCTCGCGGATGTCCTCGTTGCCCTCCTTGATGTTCTCAGTGGCGCCCACGACCAGCTGGTGGATGCTGTCAATCTCCGTTTCCTGGAAGGAGAGGGCGGGTGAGCACCCCTCTACCCCCCCAACCCTCCATCCCCTCCCCTGCCAGCATGTCAGTATAGACAACGGTGGCCGCTCACAAAGCGCCGGTTTACACACACGAAGCCGTGCCCCCCACAGCACCGCCATGGTGCAGACAGGGAGCCTCAGGCTCCGAGAACCTGAGTAAGTGGCCCCAAGTCGCACAGCCCCCAGTGCAGGGCAGGATTGGCCCCCAGTTCTTGTGCCCCGCCTCCTCCCGCCCACGGCCAGGGGACAGGTAAGGGGCTCACGGAGCGGCCCCACGCCGGGTGCTCGGTCTCACTCGGGAAGTGCGGAGAAGCACTCTCAGCCACGCGCTGGCTTCACGCACACGCACTGTCCCACCGGCGGCTCAGAGGCCCCAACTGAGTATCTCAGTGGATGGAGGGTGTCTGCAAACTCCACCCCAACACTTGGGGCGCTTCAGAAAAGGGGGCCTGGGCTTCCCGGGGAGCCCTTGGCTCAGGAACCCCCGCACCACACAGCCAGGCACGACCGGGGGCTTGGGGCCGTGGGGCCGCCTTCCTTTGGGGGTGGGGGAGGGTGTGAGTGTGAATGTGTGTGTGAGCGTATGTACAGTGTATGTGTGAGTGTGTGTATAGTGTGTGTGTGTAAAGTGCGTGTATAAAGCATGAGTGTGTGTACAGTGTGTGTGTGAAGTGTGAGCGTGTGAAGTGAGAGGGAGGGGGGGACTGTCCAGAGCGCAGGTTTGGGCGGTCTGAGGGCGCTGTGCTGGGGGAGGCAGCCTCCAGCCCCCTGACCCGGCAGTGAGCGGAACACAGGACACGGGGCGCTGCCCGCTGCGGTCACCCTCTTAGAGTCAGGATGGGGGAGCTTGAGAGAATCAGCATGAGCACCTGGGCAGCACAGGTGAGCCCCCAGACAGAAACCCCCAGACAGACCCCACTTTCCCCTCCGAGGTGCCCGAGCGCTCAGGACCTTCCTCTCCTCCCCGACACCGCTGTGTCTCACCTGCTGTAAAACCTTCTCCGTGAAGATCTCCTGGAGTCTGGAAATTTCCACCACCTTCCCTTCGATCTGCCTTCAGGGAGAGATCACAGTGGACTGTTAGTGCCCGGCCATCTCATGGGAAGGTCACAGTTTCTGAAGAAATCTCCTTTAAGTGAAGATGTGAGGGAGGGGACCCTCTGTCACTGGTGAGAGGGGACGGGTCACCACGCCGGGCTGGGGAAGGGTGAGCAATCCCCCTGAATGTCTCCAGCCTCGTGGGGTGCTGATCCCACGTGCCGGAGAGTGGGGCAGGAGCGTGTGGCTGCACCAGTCACGACAGCAAAGCCTGGCAGGCCTGCCCTCGCCGGTGCCCAGTGGCCCACGGAGGGAGTCGGAGCAAACACGAGAAGCTGAGAACCCCTTCCTCCCAGGGGGTCGGGGAGGGTGTCTTTACCTTGGCCACTCCCTGTGGGAAGAGCAACCCCCTCTGGCCTGTCTGAGGGCACCCTGCCTGGGTGGCGCCTTCCCATGCCAGGGGCGCAGGGTGGGCTGGATGGACAGTAACTGAGGTAACGCTGTCCCAGCACAAGCAGTGACGGGGCAGGAGGCAGAGGCTGTGGGCAGCAAGCGGGCTCAGCCCGGGGAGCAGAGGTGCTCCTGGCTCCCCCACACCAGCTGAGGGCTGGGGGGGGGGGGGGGGGGGGGCCGGGGAAGCACAGGGGGAGCTGGGGAGTGGCCGGGAGAAGCCCGGAGGCCCCCAGGGAGTGGAGGGAGCCCCGGCTCTGGAGTGGCAGATGGGCACGCGTACCTCACTTCGTCAAACAGGCTGTTCATTTCGCCGATGAGGCGCTGGTTTTCCTGTTCAAACTGCAAGGAAACGAACACTAACCGTGAAGTCATTCTCAGCCTAAGGCCTGTGCCGGCGGGGCCTGCACCAAAGCCTGGTGCCCGATGCCCCTGGGGAACAGCTTGCCGCGGGAGCAGGGGGCAGGACGGGGGCGTCTGCCAGGGGCCAGCGCCTGTCTGGCCAGCGGCCCGCAGCCCCGCCTCCCCAGCTGAGCAAGGGCAGCCCCTCCGTGAGGCCTGGTGGCGCTGCGGATAGCACCCTCTGACACCGGGTCTCAGGCCGGCCTCCCAGCATTTCCCTGGGAACTGGCTCAGGGCGGGCAAACTGGCAGCCAGAGGACAGTCACTGACAGTCACTGAGAGATGTTACCCCGCCTCGCTCAGCCGTTACTGTGCTTGCTGCCCGTTACCATAGCAACGGCGGTCCACACAACGAAGTGGCACCGGAGCACCAGCTACAAAGGACATTTTGTCGGGAGGACGCCCTGCGCTGAAAGGCGCCTCATGTCAGTGCCGCTTTCCCAGGGCAACGGCTCCTGGGCGTGCCCGCTGCAGATGCGAACTGTCCGAAAGCACAGGGGCGCTGGGCAATGTGGGGGCGGCTGTGTCTAAAGTAATCGGGACGTTTAAAGCCTGGGGTGCGGGCGCAGAAGCCTCGCTAACGACCGGCGGAAACGGGGCGCGGAGGCCCGAGCCGCTTTACCATCTGTATCTCCTCCGGGGAGAGCTCGTCCTCGCCTCGGCCGTCTCCCCAGCGCCCCCACTCGGGCTGCGCTTCAGCGGGGGCCTTTTCTGTGGACAAGAATGAGAAACAAAGAGAAGGCGAACGTCATTTCCCCGCAGGCGGCGTGGGACGCAGCATGAGGCCGGGAGGAGCAGCCTCACGCGCGCCCTCTTCACTACCTGCCGGCCACCACGCGGGCCCGAGCTGGCTCCTGGATGGTGTTTAGGGCCCCCCCACCCCCCTAGAACTCAGGCGTGCTTCTGAGTGGTGTTCACTGAGAGACAGTGGCCACACCGCTCCGCAGCCTGCCTCCCGCACTCAGCATGTGCCTCGCAGCGCCGCGCAGGTCCACACCGACGGCCGCCCGCTTTAACTCGCCGCGCAGGGTCCACGGCAAGGACCCGGTTCCAGGCCACCGCGGCTCCCTCCCCGCACCACTTCCCGCTGCTTCTCCTGGGAAGACGCACCCGTGCCGGTCCACGCGCTCAGCACGGACCTGGCGTGGCTGCCGGGGAACTGCGTCCTCCACGGAGCATGGAGCACGGGCTCCTGGACAGGGCTGCCCGCCCGGGCCGGGTCCGAGGACGGGCCGTTCACACGGGCGGACGAGAGACGGGAGGGGACGGAAGGGCCCACCCTCCTGGCTGGAGACCACGATGGGGACTGTTTCCAGAGGGCACTGGGCCAGCGGTGGCCCTGAGGCTGCCAGTCCTCGAAGGCTGGCCTCAGCCCTCACGGTGGACAGAGGCAGGGCTTCCTCGGAGACCAGCGGGCAGAGGAGCACCGGGCACACAAAGCCAAGAAGCCGAGGGGGCAGACCACGCGCAGGGCGGGGACTGGGGTTACATCCCAAAAAAACACGGGGCCTGCGACTCTGTGCAAGGTTTACGATGATGGCTGCACGGCTGTTTCTGCTGGACTCTTATCAGATCGATAAGAGACACATTTATATATAATTGTCTATAATATATAAGTTAAATATCTACACAATCTCTATATAAAAGACATTTCTAGAAGACAGGCTGGAAGCAGCTTTGGAAACCGATGTGTCTGAGATAATACCTTCAGGTAAGAATCCTGTGATTGCCCTCCCCCCACCTGTCCCCAGAGCCTGCGGTCCCGGCTGGCCTCATTACCGTATCCATGTCAAGCTTTTACTCCTATGCTTTTAAGGATAAGGACAAAAATTAGGAGCACAGAAGCCAGCCAGAGCCAGCGAGAGCCAGCGAGAGCCAGCTCTGAGCGGGACTGGCCAGCGCCTTCAGGAGGCCGCTGCTCAGACATCAGCCAGCGCTCTGCCAGCCTCCGGCGGCCCAGCGCCAGCAGACAGGCCCCCACTCTCCGCCCCGTCCCCCGCACCGTCGTGGGTCTCACCGCCCAGAGTGTTTCTGCACCTGAGTGCAGCCACGCGTTCCCTCTGCCCCAGCAAACCGGGCCGCGCCTCAAAATAGGGGCTCCCACCACCCCTTGCGCTGCTCCACCCCGAGGCTGGAGGTCAGCTCCACGCAGGCCACCGCTGACAGTGGCCCCGGGCAGGGGGCCGTGCACAGCACCCCTTCCTGGGTCTGACACGCCAGCCCGGAGAAGAGACCTCGACGTCTCCTCCTCACAGAGCCCCGCCCCCCGGGGACGCAGTGCAGCTTCCTCCGGGCCCAGGAGTCCCCCCACCTCCCCCGAGCGGCCGTGGATCCGCGGTGACAGGGAAAGGCGATGCTCCCCGCTCCCTCTGCTCTAGGGCAGTAGCCGGCAAACTGCGGCTCTTTGGCCCCTGGAGTGTGGCTCTTCCTCAAACTACCACGGCCTGGGCGCGTCTATTTGAAGAGGTGGCGTCAGAAGACGTTTAAGTTTAAGAAATGTCAGTCGCTGTCCTGGTGCCATCTGGCCTGTGGACTGAGGAGTTTGCCGATCGCGGCTCTAGGGGATCATCAGCCCGCCTGTCGGGCTGTGCACCTGCGCCTGCGCTTTGTGTGTTTGCCGACAGGTCATCGAAGACCGAGCACGTGAGGGATGGGCCGCTACCTGCGTGCTCCTCGGCGGCAGGCTTCTCTCCGTGGCCCGGCGCAGGCTCCCGGGGAGCGTCCTCCGACCCGGGCTCCCTGGTCTTGGCGGCGGCTTCCGGCTCCAGCCTGGATCTGAAAGGAATCGCAGCCAGAGTTCACCTCCGCAACCGAATCCCACCGACAGCAGGAGGGCGTCCCGGCCGGCATCTCTGTTCCGCGCCCCCGAGAGCAAGCTCCCGCCTCTGGCCCAGGACCCCCCTGACGCCCTCCAGGGGCACTGATGCCAGGCCTGCTCAGGTCTGCAGGGTGCGGCAGGAAGGGGCGGTCAGCAGGTGCTGGAGCAAAGAGCGCAGAGACCCCCCCCCCCCCCATGCTGACACTCCCCGCAACACGTGGGCAGCAGGGCTGCCTCTTCCAGTGCACCAAGTGCCGCAATGCAGTGTCGCTGAACACACCGCACACGCACGCCTGTTACATGACACATATAATTCGTATAGGAACTTGAATGTAAAGGCCATCTGTGATATATTTTATTGATTTTTTTACAGAGAGGAAGGGAGAGAGATAGTTAGAAACATCGATGAGAGAGAGACATTGATCAGCTGCCTCCTGCACGCCCCCCACTGGGGATGTGCCTGCAATCAAGGTACATGCCCACGCTCTATCCACTGAGCCAAACGGAGTAGGGCTAAAGGCGATCTTTGAATGTCCGTCGGATGGACCAACCTGTCTGAGGAACCGCACCAGCACTGCCCGGCCCCCGACGCTGTGGTGTTCCACCTGCCGGGCTTGGCTACTCTCACCGCTCAGAGGCCCTCTCCTCCCTCTTTCCACCCCAAAAGGCCTCTGTCCACACCCGGCACCCGCCCCATTCACGGCTCCCGTTCACGGCCCGTCTCGCTCCAGCCACATGCCCTGAGAGCAGGGCGGGCTCTAGTCCTGTGGCTGTGCATCCAGGTCCCGATGAGGGCTGGCATGCAGCGTGTAATCGCTGAATACATCAATGCATATTGGAGGAGCAGACACTCTGTAGCTGTTAGTAACAGGCCAGTCCCAGAAACCATTTTGGTTGCGGTAGCTTCATGGAGCCACACGGCTCTATGGAAATCAGAGGCGGCTTCAT
>JAAGEH010000357.1:3901071-3933185 GCA_011751065.1 Lasiurus cinereus
TGACATTTTAGTAAAGGAAAGACACAATGACATTTTAGTAAAGGAAAACAACAGGAGAACTGATCCGACCAAACTAAAGTAGGGAGGAGGATGAGTGTTCATTCAGTTAGTTAAAAAGCTGGTTTTTTCCCCTTTAAGTGTCTCTGCCATGGACTTTGCACTATACTTATTAAAATATGACAATATTTTCATCTATCTGGGTACAACTTACCAGTTAGCATTATCTCCAGCCTGCAGGAGGAAGTACACTTCGGTAAGTAAAACACCAGAAACTCTTTTCGCTGCCCCGGTTCAACGCTGCTTAGAAAATGGCTCTGTGTGCGCTTTGGAAACAATCATGAAAAACCAGTCTGAAGGGGAACTGTGACATAGCTAATCCACACGCCAAGTGATGCCACTGAACGCCAGGGACAGAAATGTGTCTCTCAGAGGGGACCGAGGCCATCCATACAGTGGTACGCGTTAAAGTTCATAAAACTATAAAGAAATATCCTCCCAGAAGGGACATGCTTTAAAGTGCGTATGACTGGCAACAGAAACATTTTTTTTTTATCCTTTAAAAAAAGGTCTCCTGACAAGAGATGCTGGTTTTGAAGTCTGTCACACCCCAGCTCCCCGCCAGGACTCCCAGTTCATTTTTTAAAATGAGGTCTATTTCCTGTAATTTTCGATATTTTAGAGTACAATTATTTTACATTTTTATGATGCCTTTGGGGTATCATTACAAATATTTTTATGTGTTTAAACTTAGGAAAGTAAAATTAAGTAATAGCTTCTCTTAAAGGGAGCTGTCAACTCTCTCCTGAAGAAAAAATCTTTGTTTTAAAGCAATCTAGAGATTTATATCCCGAGTAACCATAGAAATTAATCTGAAGCTTTAGGGGGGAAAAAAATTGCATAAAATGCCCTTTATTTAATTAAAATCAGAGCTTTGCCCTTAGAAATAAGGACCCGCTTTTGAAGAGAAAGGACTTGCCACAGAGTAGGATTGTTTTAAGTCAAGGTGGCACTCTCCGTGATGAATTAATCCAACACGGTTAATTGGCTGGGATTTTTGTGCACAGAAAGTTAAATTCTTTGCGGCCAGGTTTTTGCGCAGGAAATCCACCCACTGAAGACTGAAAACTGCAGTGAGAAAAGCAAGCTCGGGGCCCGGGTCCACGCGGTGTTTGCAGGCGGGGTGAGCAGGAAAGGATGGAGGGAAGAAAAGACTTTAATAATGAGGAGGGAGCGCTCCCAGCGGAAGTCACTTTGTTTTCATTAGGAAACTAAAAATACCAGTCAGCGGCCTTAACACGAAGATCCATCAGCAGGTCGTAACTCAGCGCTTTCGGGGTGACTCTCACTTTCTGTTTCCCATGCGCTGAGAGAGAGAGACGTGGCGAATTCTGCTTATCGCCCTCATGACTCAGAAGTTCATTGCGGCGGCGAGAAGGCGAGGGCGGGTGGGGGGTGGGGGTTGGGGGTTAGGGGGGCGCGCTCTGGGGGGAATGGCAAGGCCCCTGGGCTGCACCACCCCCTCCCGGGACTGCAGGAATGCGTCCCCCGGGGAAGGGTGGTGAAGACAAACTCTCCCAGCGTCTTTAAACAGTCCAAGTTTCAAAGCTTGTAAAATTCAGGTTTTGATGAAATTTGTGTACTACCAAATTTGATTAACTTTTACAGCTTCAAGTTTTTCTCTACAGTGAATAATTTTAAAAGCTAAGCCACATTCTGTTCCCATTATATTTAAAAAAAAAAAAACCCAGACATTGGGCCTTTTCTGAAAAATTAAACAAAAAAATGAGATAAACACAAAAAAGCTCAGCGTAGCATCAGGAAGCAAAGATACTGAGGACCACGAGAAAGCAGATGCTCTTTATTTGTAACGCGCTCACACGGTGCATTGTAAGCACCAACTCAGTCCACACGCCGATGCTTCTGCTCGCAGAGGACCAGCCTTCAAAGAGCCAGGAAGAGGCTTCGGAGCTGGGAGGAAGGCTACACATCTACCATCCTCTTCGTGGAGCAGCCCCACTTTCTGGGAAAGACGGCATTTCCTTCCCACAGCGCCCGGGGCTGATTTTACGGTCCCACAAAGGAAGCAGCATTTAAGAGAATCACCACATCGTGGCATATGGAAGGAGCTGCAAGATGGGAGAGAGAGCGCCGAGGAATGGTAACTGAGAATGGGGAGCTTCCCCTGTGCTGACACGGTGCGCTCACCTGGGGGTTCTAAAACTATTCCTCTATGGAAAGCAAGAAAGAAAGCAGGAGCCAAGACCGAGATTCAGATATCAGGAAAGGACACCTCTGGCCTCTTCACTCCAGGCTGCACACTTCTCTGGCAATCAATCCCCACGGTTAACACCCTGTGTGTCAATGAAGCACCTTTCACTTTTAATTCAAATTAAATAAGCGAGGATAGAAATCTAAAAATATATTCTAAAGCACCACTAGGAAATGTTTATAATAGGTTAAAAATAATCTCAAACAATTATGCTGCTCTGAAAGTTTTACAATATGATGTGTAGTGAAAACAATATCAGTGTTCTTTTAAAAGCATCACTGGACCAAAACTCAATCAGGAAGATCTAAACATCTCAATCGGCTGATAACTATGGAAGACATTGAAGCAGTCATCAAAAAGCTTGCAGCAAACAAAAGCCCGGGGCCAGACGGCCTCACAGGGGAGTTTTACCAAATATTCGAGGAAGAGCTAAAACCTATCCTCCTCAGACTGTTCCAAAAACTTCAAGAGGAAGGAACACTTCCAAGCTCATTCTATGAAGCCAGCATCACCCTAATACCAAAGCCAGATAAAGACAACACAAGGAAAGAGAATTACAGGCCAATATCCCTCATGAACATAGATGCCAAAATCCTCAGAAAAATTTCAGCAAATCAGATCCAGCAGTACATCAGAAAGGTCATACACCATCATCAAGTAGGATTTATCCCAGGAATGCAAGGATGGTACAATATCCGCAAATCAAAAAACGTGATACATCACATAAACAAACTGAGAGATAAAAATGACAGTCATATCAATTGATGCAAAAAAAGCATTTGACAAAATCCCCAACACCCTTTCTTTATAAAAACTCTCAACAAGGTGGGAATAGAAGGATCATACCTCAACATCATAAAGGCCATATATGATAAACCCACAGCTAACATCATACTCAAAGGGCAAAAACTAAAACCATTTCCCCTAAGAACAGGAACAAGACAGGGATGCCCACTCTCACCTCTCCTGTTCAACATAGTACTGGAAGTATTAGCCATTGCAATTAGACAAGAAGAAGAAATAAAAGGCATCCAAATTGGAAAAGAAAAAGTTGTCCTTATTTGCAGATGACATGATATTGTACATAAAAAAACCCGAAAGACTCCATCAAAAAACTAATAGACTTAATAAATGAATTTGGCAATGTAGCGGGATACAAAATTAATGCCAAGAAATCTATGGCATTTCTATACACCAACACCAAACTTATAGAAAGAGAGACTAAAAAAGAAATCCCATTTACCATTGCACCAAAAAGATTAAGATAGCTAAGAATAAACTTAACTAAGGAGGTAAAAGACCTATATGCGGGAAACTACAGGACACTGAAAAAAGAGATAGAGGAAGACATAAATAGGTGGAAGAACATATCATGTTCATGGATTGCGAGAATCAACATCATTACTACTCAAAGCAATCTATAAATTCAATGCACTCCCCATTAAAATACCAACGGCATATTTCACAAACCTAGAAAGAACTTTCCAAAAATTCATCAGGAATAATAAAAGACCCCGAATAGCCACAGCAATCCTGAGAAAGAAGAACAAAGTAGGTGGGATCTCAATACCAGATTTCAAGCTATACTACAAAGCCCCGGTTCTCAAAACAGCCTGGTACTGGCACAAGAACAGACATATAGACCAATGGAATAGAATAGAGAACCCAGAAATCAACCCAAACCACTATGCTCAATTCATATTTGACAAAGGAGGCATGAACATACAATGGAGCCAAGATAGTGTCTTCAATAAATGGTGTTGGGAAAATTGGACAGATACATGCAAAAAAATGAAACTGGACCACCAACTTACACCATACACAAAAATTAACTCAAAATGGATACAGGACTTAAACATAAGATGGGAAACCATAAAAATACTAGCAGAATCCCACAGGCAGAGAAGTCTTAGACATATGTCGAAGCAATTTCTTCACTGATACTGCTCCTAGAGCAATGGAAGCTAAAGAGAAAATAAACAAATGGGACTACATCCAAATAAAAAGCTTTTGCACAGCAAAAGAAAGCATCAGCAAAACAACAAGAAAGCCCACTGTATAAGAAAACATTTGCAAATGTTACCACTGATAATGGTTTAATCGTCAACATCTATAGGGAACTTATACAACTTAATAAAAGGAAGATAAATGATCCAATACAAAAAATGGGCAACGGATCTAAATAGAATTATTTTGAATGAAGACAGAAGGAAGGCCAAGAGACATATGAAAACATGCTCAAAGTCACTAATTATTCGAGAGATGCAAATCAAAACGACAATGTGGTCCTATCTCACACCTGTCAGAATGGCAATCATCAACAAATCAATAAATGACAAGTGTTGGCGAGGATGCAGAGAAAAAGAAACCCTGTGCACTGCTGGTGGGAATGCAGACTGGTGCAGCCACTGTGGAGACCAGTATGGAGTTTCCTCACAAAACTAAAAATGGAACTCCCATCTGACCCAGGGATCCCACTTCTAGGAATACATCCCAAGAAACTAGAAACACCAATCAGAAAGGATATATGCACCCCTATGTTCATAGCAGCACAATCCACCATAGCTAAGATTTGGAAACAGCCTAGGTGCCCATCAGCAGGTGAGTGGATTAGAAAACAGTGGTCCATCTACACCATGGAATACTACGCTGCAGTAAAAAGGAAGGGACTCCTACCATTTGCAACAGCATGGATGGACCTGGAGAGCATTGTGCTAAGCAAATAAGTCAGTTGGAGAAAGATAAGTATCACATGATCTGGCCACTCAGTGTGTGTGTGTGTGTGTGTGTGTGTGTGTGTGTGTGTGTGTGTGTGTGTGTGTATTAGAGGCCTGATGCATGAAATAACGCATGGGTGGGGTCCAGCCAGCCTGGCCAGGGGGAGGGGACATGGGCGGTTGGCCGGCCTGCCTTGCTGGTCAAACTCCTGGCACAGGGGACAATTTGCATATTAGCCTTTTTTATAGAGGATACACACTGAATGGCCAGATTATTATGGTTCAGAGATCATCATCATCTGGCCACTCGGTGTATATGTTCTTTGGTTAATCCCTTCACCTTTCTTCATCCACTTCCCCTCTGACAGCTGTCAGTCTGTCCCATGTGTCCATGCCTGTTTCCATTGTGTTGAAACTTGTTTTGCTCCTTCCACATGTAAGTGGGATCACAGTGTCTGTCTTCCTCTGGCTGGCTTATTTCACCAGCATCACACCCTCCAGTCCCTCCATGCAGTCACAGAGGTCAGAGTTCCTTCTGTTTTACAGCCGGTGGTATCCCATTGTACAGATGTCCCACAGCTTTTTATCCGCTCATCTCTGATGGGCACCTGAGCTGTTTCCAGATCTTGGCTAGTGTACATAATGCTGCAGTGAACACAGGTCAGGTACATTCTTTCGAATGAGTATTTCAGGTTTCTTAGGATTTATTCCTAGAAGTGGGATCACTGGGTCAAAAGGCAGTTCCAGTTTTAATTTTTTGAGGAAACGCCATACTGTTTTCCACAGTGGCTGCACCAGTCTGCATTCCCATGAGTAGTATATTTTAAAGTGACTTTTCATATCCAAGTTTTATGTGTGACTGTACTTGAGTTACAAGGGGAAAATTAGCATGTATTTCTGACTACCTGCTCCATGACAAAGCATGTTCCGTATTTTCACCTATTTCACTGAACCTTCCTAACACCCTCTGATAGGATCGCCTTTCCCATTTCATAGGTAAGAAAGCTGACACAATCAGCTCTGTCCAGTGGACTCCCCACATGCTTGCACACATCCTGGGGTCTGCCCGATGCAGAATGCCAACAATGTGCTGACTCGGCACGGAGTGGTGTGTGTGTGTGTGTGTGTGTGTGTGTGTGTGTGTAACATGCTGTGCAGGGCACACGCAGGCAGGAGGCATGTCCCTCTCTCCACAGGCCCGACCTTACAGGGCCAAACCCGAAGACTATATGCCCTTGACTGCAAACCTACAGGTGCCATGGAGTCAGCGGAAGGAAAGGTATGAGACTAGAAAAACAGGGGGGAGTGGTGTGGGTGTGGGAGACGGCAGGAGAGGGCAGACTGGCCCAGGTGGGCCAGGTGACGTTTATCCGGTCTCTGGGTGCCTCTGGCGGACACGCAGAGCTGAGAACCCCTGGGGTGGGCACAGGAGAGCGAGCGCGCGGTGGAGGGGGACTGCCTGGCTCCGTGGACTGACAGCCGCCAGCGGCGTGGCCAGGCCCGTTACCCTCCCTCCGCCTCCTCCCCTGAAACGGGAAAGGCGGGGCCCCCCTCCCGGTGCCCGAGGGTGGCAGGAGCCAGTTCGGCGAAGGCCTCAGAGTAGGCTGCGTCCAAGTCCCGGGGAGGCGGGAGGCCTTGCGCCCCAGCCGGGGGTCCCCGCGAGCTGGCGGTGCGGGGTGCCCCTCAGCGGGTGCAGCTCCTCCCGCCCTCCATCTGTGCGCGGCGTGTTTCCGTGCGGAAAGCAACGCCAACTTTATGCCACGGCAGGCCCAGCTCCAGCTCTCCCACCCGTGTCTGCATTCTCAACAGGAAGAAGAACGCGATGCAAGTCACGTTGAGGCCCAGAAACCTGTGGCGTGGACTGGAACAGATTTTTGAAGGAGGCTCTCCAGGGGCCTGGGGTGAAGACAGGGAGCGGGCACCCTGGGCCCAGGAGCTGGCGATGCACGACAGGGCCCGGCGGTGCCACCTGTGACACACACCAGCTCCACGCATGTGCACAGCCAGAACCTTCTCCTAGCGCTGAATTCACTTCCTTCAGGCCGTGTAACCCCTCCGGATCGCGGTCGTACACACTTTCAAAGGCAAGATCCCCTCCTTACCTCCCCCCATGTGCTCTTTGCATCCCCGAGAGAGAGGCACAGCAAGGGACAGAGGGTCCTCCACTTAGGAATGAAGAAGCTGAGTCCCAGGGACGGCCAAGGTCACCGGTAAGTGAGACGAACACGGTTCCTTAAACAGCAGCGCAGGGGAGAGGCTGGGGGAGAGCAGAGCCTGGGCAGCAAAGCAGAGTGTCTGCTAACTGTGGAGGGCTCTCCCGCCGACACCCCTGCCCTGCCTGCCCACCCCCCCCCGCCTGCCTGCCCGCAACCTGCCCTGCCTGCCCACCCCTGCCCCGCCTGCCCACCCCCCCCCTAGCCCTCACAACAGACCCCGGGCCCGGGGCTGCCTTCCTGTGCTCGCTGCCGGGGCTGGAGACCACCGCTGTCCTCTTGGGCCGAGGCCTCCCGCCCCCGGCTGGTCCCCGCTGCCCACTGCGCTGACCAGTCACTCCGTCAGCCATCCCACGGACTCCATTGCCCAACGGCTCCTGGTTCCCGCCCCTTCCGCTCCTCCTTCGGCCTCGACGGTGGATTCCTAGGGCCGTGCCTGCCTGGCAGGTTCCCTCTTTGCCACCCCACGTGCCCCCGCGTGTCCCTCCCACCGCCGGCCGGCCCGCATGCCAGGGAGGAGGGGCCGGGCAGGGGTGCGTGCTGTTCCGCAGTCAGAGGACACTGCGGCGCAGAAAGGTTACAGGCTGAGCCCCACCCCGCGCACTAACCCAGCCCATCTGGCCCCTGCCAGGGCTCTTCCCTGCTGTCTGTCTGTCTGTCCTGCCTGTCCTACTAGGCCGCCAACACTGCCCACGGAAAGCCTCCTCGTCCTCCAGGCTCACAGACACCTATTAAGCCCCCAGGGAATCGGAGTGACATGTATGCTGGGCCTGCTGAGTTAAACTGGCATCAGCTTTATTTCCACACGCAGGCATGGAAGGGGACATGCTGTATGTGCACAGTGTACTGCAAGCATGTCAAACTCGCGGCCCACGGGCCACAGGCCTGCTTCATTGGCATGCGTCGGCCTGTGAGTTTGACATGCCTGTGCACTGTGAGGTGCCCACACCTGAAGGCACCGGGTGTCCGGAATGGGTACGATGCTGCTTACTGCAGCAAGCCCAGGTGCTTCGCTACCTGCCAGGAAAGTGACGTGAACTTTAATACACTATTAACCGAGACAATCATTTAACGGAATTCATGCTCCAGGGAACCTCAGTGCCTGCTGGCGGTCACCCCAAACTTACAGCTCGTTTATATAAGCCTTCCTTCCTTCGCTTGGGAAGATCCTTTTCTTCTTTTCAGGATAATTTTTCCCAGTAAAAGAAGCAAATATAGTCGAAGTGACTCTTCTACTTGTTTGCAAAATGTAATAAGCCCAATTAACCATCTTAATGGGCAGTGATATTGTTATTTGGGGGGACAATAGGCCCCAGATCACAATATTACTGTGAATGTGGCAGGACGGTCTCCCTGCCAGACGTGCTGGCCTTCGAGCCACTTCATCTCACCATGTTTTGGAGACACACGACAGGGCGCGGTGACTGGCACAGAGTTCCAGGGACCCAAAGTACTTTCTGAGTCACTGAGTGACAGGAGGACCTGTGTGGGGGCTCCTACACCACTGGTCCAACGCAAAGCCAGACTTCACGGCCCCCCAATGCAAACAGCTGGATGCTGCCGGTTCGCCGGACCTTCACACCGTTCACTGCTCGGACAGAACCAGCGGCTCACACAACCCAGGCGGCAGGATAATAAGAACCATTAGTTTATGTCCACACGGGTACAGACGAGTCCTCCAAAGTCCCACGCACCTAGCCGAGCGGTGTCAAACGTTAAGAAAGAATTCTGCGTGTCACAGGTCAGAGAAAACGAGACCATGGATGCGGTCAACGCTGGGCAGACGGTGGCCGTCCTTCCCCAGAGGCCTTTAATGCCCAGACGGCACCGGGCTCACGGGGCCGAGGGTCACCCCTGCAGGAGGGCAGAGGCTGCCTGGCCAGCCTTACACTGGCCCTGGCCATGGCGCTGGGAGAAAACACACAACCAGGCCAAGCGGCAAAGGAAGAGAGGGGGTGGCGCCTCTTAGCAGAAGGGCGACAATTCGAGGCTACCGTGAATGCACCCTAAAAACAGACCTTCCCCGAACGCATCCTGGTGCCTAACAAACCCTTTTCTCCTAAATTAGAAACAGTAGCTTTATGAAGGCGCCACCCATCCCCAACCTGAAACACAACGCTGGGCCGTAGCTCGCGGGATGGAAAGGCGTCATTGTGCTGTGGAACGAGACCGACTGAAATCCATCCCCGAAACGAGAAGCAAGCAGAGACCTGTTTTTCCCGCGGGAGCGGGAGGCGCGTGAAATCACAGCAGGGAATTATTCCTTTGCAATTACCGGGCGGACCCCGAGGACCTCCCAATGGCCGGGGAGTTTCCGAAGGAGCTGGAAGCTGGCAAACCGGCCCTGCTCCGGCGGCTGCTGACGGCTGGGTTCTCGGGTGCAGGGGGGGGGGCACACGGACTGGCTTCTGCACAGACCGCCGTGGGTAAGAGTGAGCCGGTTTAATCATTAAACCCGGACCAGGCGAGGGCACACGGGCGCAGGCCTGGCTGCAGACCGCTCCCTCCGGCCACCCGCGGAAGGAAGCGTAAAGAATGTTCGTTCAACACGGGGAGAGGCCTGCACATCCACTTGCCCCCCGAGCAGTGACTGCCCGCAGTCCAGCGGGTCTCTGTCCCCCGGGGCCAGGGGCCAAGCCGGGGGGGGGGTGGAGCAGGGCGGGCACGTGGCAGACTATGTCCTTGCCTCCGTGCGATTTTAAAGTGGTTTTTCCATCACTTGGCATAACAAACGAACAAACAAAAAAAAGGCCTCTTCAGCTACATTTAAAATGTATTACAGCCTCATTTTCTGCTCAGAGTGGAGAGTTTGTGAAACTGCACAATATAAAAAAGAAAATAAGTTCAACTCTGGCTATCCTCACCTAGAAATACTCTTTTACTACTCTGATGCCTGAGTGTCCGTTTGCTGTGTATGTAGCCTTTATACAACTGAAACCAGATTAGACGTGCATTCTATTTTCTGCTTATTTTAATTAACCTCGTACCAAGCCTTTCCCCATGTAATTAAAATTCTTCTGAAATTATTTCAATGGCTACATAACACTTTATTGCTGACGCTTACCACAATTTGACTAGTTCTGTACTGTGAAGACAAGTAGGTGGCTTCTTCTCATCCTTCATGTGAATAAAGTGTGCGGTGATGAACATCTTTTTTTTTTTTAATATATTTTCTTATTGATTTTTCACAGAGAGGAAGGGAGAGAGATAGAAAGTCAGAAACAGCGATGAGAGAGAGACATCGATCAGCCGCCTTCCTGCACGCCCCACAGTGGAGATGTGCCCGCAAGCAAGGTCCATGCCCCCGACCGGAATCGAACCCGGGACCTTTCAGTCCGCAGGCCGACGCTCTGTCCACTGAGCCACACCGGTCTCGGCAATGAACATCTTTTTGCTAAACCACACTGCAGTACTTTTGTATACGAAACCTTTATCTGATTTTGTCAGGCCTTAAGATGAAGTCCTAAGGGGAGAATTACGAGGTAACAAGTCACACACATTTCAGGATCTCGACACCGAGGTGGAAACACGGTCCCGGACAGGGAAGGGCCACTGTCCCTGACCGGTGCGGCCCGGACCCCTCCCGTTGGGGTGCCCGTGGAGTCGGCCTGTGTTTTAAAACAGCCAACAACAGCTGTCTGAAGACCATTAGATCCCGTTCCTCCTGCCTCCAGTCAGTGATGGTTTCCGTGGTAGAATCCGGGGCAGAAAAATCAGATGCAGTTTCCTCGCCGGGAAAACGAGGCCACTGTCCGGAGGATAAAACGCAGCCAACGCACTTCAAGCCGTGCAGCTGCTCCTCAATCTGGTTTCTCTTGGAGCAAATCACGAACAATAACTCTGCAAATTGGAAATACTTAAATACAATTGCCATACTGTTTTATAAAGAGCAAGATAACATTCACTTCGGGTGCTTAAGCACAAGCTACTTTTTGATTCGCAATTCAGGCTCCATAAAACGAGATGCCGCAGCTGGAAATTCTGATTCAAAATTATGACTTCACCGAAAACCAGACGCTGCCTGGGAGATAAGGTTTCCCGGAGAAGTGTAGCATTTTAAGAGGCCATCAACAATCTGTATTAGATTTTCTGCAGAAACCTCCGGGACGCTACCGAGCGTTAAGAATCTACACATTCGCAGCAAGATAAGGCCGCCAATCTGCTTTATATTTCTTCACAGCCATGTAACACATTTATCTGATGCGTGCACACAAACCCCGGTTACCCTATAGGTGAAACGCGCTGAAGAGTAGTCACCAGATTCCTCAAAACCACTGGACAAAAAGGAAACAAATAACAACACTTTTTTTTTTTTAAATCTTTGAAGATTAAATCAGTATAAAAAGCACCAAAAATACCTTAAACATTGTTTCAGTGGAGAATTAAAGCAGAACCTTGTTACTTGAAAAACAGTAAATTACCTAAAACAATGTAATTGGCACAACAGAGAAAGCTACCGCGTCAGAAAGTTAACTTGTAAAATAAAATAGCATTTTTATTCTTGAAAATAAAAAATTAACTTTCCAGCATCCAATACTATTCGGGTATTTAAAAATGATCCCTTTCGTGTATTTTCAACAGAAACTGAAAAGGTTCATAGATCTGGAGTCGAACTTTACGTGAAAAGTTTTCCCTTGGACTCAGCGCCAGTGAAACATATGCCCCGAGTTCTCACAAACGCCTTGAACTGAGGAAACGGACAGGAAAGAAACAAACAGCCCTCAGCCCTGGCCTCGTGGGGCTTGCACCCTAGTCTGTCCCCACGACGCGGGGCGCAGAAAGCCATCTCCGGACCCTCATCTGCCAGGTCCGCTGAGATCTGCGACCCCCCTGGTCTACTTTCTTCCCCGCATCACACCAGACAGACGTAGCTCTCACCAAACCTGCGTTGACCGAAGGGACACCGAGAAAGTGATGACTCTCACGGCTGGACAACAAATCCCTTCACAGGGCTGGGGAGGGGTCCCAGTGGTTTCCACAAAATTTGAGGGGATCTACCTAAGTTGTCATCTGACAGTCATCAGGAAAACGTTTTGATGGCGGTTTATGTAAACAAGGTTTCTTATGTCATAAGAAATAAAAACTAAGAATGGAGCTGATATTGAACCCTGTCGTGTTCTAGAAAAAAGTAATAGCCATCTACTTGCAATAATCTAGTTAGAAAACAACAAACGCATCCATTGTCTTAAGGGGCTTTTCTAATACAAAAACTATTTATTGTTTTAATTCATGTACACTAATAATAACTGCAAAGGTTCAACACAGAACAACTCAACACGGTATCAGGGGACAATTACAGCCTTTAGTGATCACTAGAAATTTTTTTAAAAATTAAATTTCAACTTGCATACCTATTTTTGTGCATAGAAGTATGATAGAAGAGAGGATACTATTATGTGGGGAGCAGAATAGAAATCAAGTTCAAGGAGAAAAGTTTTTTCAGGGATATTTTTTCCCAACAAATGATGGTTATCAAACAGAGTGTTAAGATTCTATGGGATACATTTTAAAAAGTGATAAAAAGTTTCAGCTTAAAATGTCAAGTTTTATAGTATACTGGAAAGCAGAGCCTTTGCAGCTATTTAAATTTATGATGAAGAATTACAGCTGTCAGCTTGAAATATATATGTGAGCAATTACCCTGTGTTTTTCAAAAATTCTTTTAGAGAGCAAATGAACAAAAATACTTAAGGGGCACTGGCTCATGGTCTGGTGGGGTAAAGGCACTGAACATACATAATTACCAATAATTACAGTTCTGTGAAGCAAAAGCAGGGTTGCTACATGAGCAGAAGACAGAAGTGCCAGCCTGGTCTGGGGCGAGGGGCAGAGAGGGCTCCTGTGACTGTGAGTAAACCTCCAGAGGATAAGGACTGGGTCTGTCCTGTTCTCTGTGACATTCCCAGGGTGAGAATGAATGATTAAAAATGACGTGTCAGCTAGGACATAACAATAAGGAGTTGGGTGGCAGAGAGCGGAGGAAAGGTGTTTCAGACAGAGGGAACAGTATGTGCAAAGGCTACGAGGAAGAAGAGAACGTGAAATGTTCAAGGAACCAAGAAAAGCTGGACCATGCTATGCTTAACAATCTACATTAAAGATTTTTTTTTCTTGAGTGGTAACTGGAAAGAAACATTTTAATCAGAGAAGTGACCTAATCAGGTTTCCTCTTATATATTTATTATCTCTCAGAGGGAAAAAAAAAAGTCTGCTACTAATCAGTAAGAAGCATGGACTCATTCATTCATCCATCAAATGTGCACTGAGATTCTGTTTGGTGCCAGATACTGTATTAGGCTCTGAAGCTACAGGAATAAACACACAACCAAGCCCTCACAGAACTTACAAACCATCAAGAAGTATTTATTTTAAGAGAGTTAAAGCACAAGCTAAATTAGGGACTGAGAGAAAATACCTGAAAATCATACATCTGACACAGGACTTGTGCCCCGGACACATAAAGAACTCTCCAACTTAACCCTCAGCAAACAGCTCAGTTTTAAACTGGGCAGAAGACCGGCACGGACACTCATTATGGAAGGCGAGTACCTGGGCAAACGAAAGGTATCACACCGCTGGCCACAGGGATGCAAACTGGCAATGCACCCTTGCCACACACCTACTAAGCCAGCTACACAAACCGGTGCCAATGCCAGGTGCTGGGGGGCTAGGAACCCCCGGAACTCTCCACGTGGCTGCTGGGCGTACAAAAGGGGACGACTGCTCTGGGAATAAGTGAGGTTATTAAAAACAAAACGAAACAAAAAGCGGTCTTGCCTGGCAGGTGTGGCTCAGTGGTTGAGTGCTGACCCAGGAACCAGGAGGTCATGGTTGGATTTCCAGTCAGGGCACGTTCTCGGGCTGCAGGCTCCATCCCCAGTGGGGAGTGTGCAGGAGGCAGCCAATCAGCGATTCTCTCTCATCACTGATTTCTCTCTCTCTCTCTCTCCCTCTCTCTCTGAAATCAATAAAAGCGTATTTTTAAAAGTAACAGCCTTACCCTACATAATAAAAGCCTAGTATGCAAACTGTCCCCTGAGGCGGTCATTCGACCACTCGCTATGACGTGTACTGACCACCAGGGGGTGGCATGGAACATGGCAGACCTCAGACGGCAACCGGTGTGTGTGGGGGGGTGCTAGGGGAGGAAGGGGGGGAAGGTAGGCCGCCGCCCAACTCCCAGGCACCGAGGGAGCCGGCGGGGGGCCAGGCCCTGATCTATCTACCTCCCTGCAGACTGGGACCAGCAGCCGGCAGGCCCTGACTGCCCAGTCGGGGCTGGTCCAGGCTGGGACAGGGAACTGAGGGTGGGTGGTGGCGACCAACCTCCCGCAGCACCTGGGTGGAGAGCTGTGACCTCTCCCGGCTACCTGGGGCGGGGTGATGGGACGGAGGTGCATGAGAATGCGGGGTGTCTGCCGAGCTTGCTCTCCCCTGAGACGCCAGGGCTCGCGCTCAGTGCCGGCGCCTGCGAGGAGCCCGCCCACCCGCACCCACGCAGGCTCTTCTGAATGAGCCAGGCAGCAGTGCTCACAGCATCTCCGTGTGGGGACTCGGGGTCAGAGGTCAGCGGGGACCTACCCTTCCAGGGCAGACACTCACGCTCTGATCACCAGCCAGGCCTAGGGATTGCACCAGTGCACAAATTTTGTGCACTGGGCCTCTAGTTAAAATACAATTTAGGTAGCATCTCCTTTACCCATTTAAAGGGTGCTTTTCAGTGGTTTCCAGGATATTTACAAGTTGTGCAACCATCACCCTTAGGACACTTTGGTCACTCCCCAAACCCCCCACCCATTAGCTGTCACTCCCATTTCCCCCAGCCTCCCAGCCCAGGACAACCAATCCACTTCCTATCTCTGTGGATTTGCTTATCCTGTACGTTCCCTATAAATGGCGTCAGACAATGTGGCCCTGCGTATCTGGCTTCCTTCACTCTGCATGTTTTCAAGGTCCTTCCAGGTCGTAATATCAGCCCCTCATTCCCTTCTATGGCCAAACAGCCTCATGGCACCGATGTCACATAGCTGTCCATCACCAGCTGGTGGCCAGGGGATTTTCACTTTCTGGTCATTCTGAAGAACGCTGCTGTGAACACTTGTGAAGAAGTACTTTTTTAATAACTTTAAACACACAGTGCCCATAGGTCCCAGCAACCACTGCTGGGCACTGCCCTAGAGAAATGGAAATGTAAGCTCACACAGATACCTGTGCCCAACTGCTTATAGCAACTCTATGCAGAGCTGGGGCGCTTACAACTTCGGTCTCCTGACTGTGAAATGGGACACCAATAAAACGGAAAAATCCACAGAAATGTAGAGTGGGAAGGCCGATTTTGCTGTGTGTTAATTCTGAAATAAAGTTAATTCTGAAATAAAGTTAAAGTTAAAAAAAAGGACGCTAACTAGAAAGAGGCACATTCCTGTCCCGGCGCTTGTGCTCTGCCTGAAAGTAAACCTTCCATGGGTACTGGCGGGGGTTTGTCACCGGCCAGAGCAAGGGACCTGGCCAGCTCGACAGGACAGAGGGGTGCTGGGCCCAAACAAAGGTGCTGTGAAATGTCCACAGTGGCTGGCCTCCGTGGCCGCTGAGAACAGTCCCCGCGGAAGCACCTGCTTTTATGACTCCAGCTCTGGGCTCATGTCCCAGCGGCCGGTGGGGGTTTGGTTCTGGCCTGGTTCTGTCTGGTCACGGGGTCTCAGGGAGTCTCACCATACTCCCCCAGTTAAGCTACTCTGGGAGAAAATGGCCTCTTTATGCTCCGCAGCCCGCATTATACCTGAGACCACCCAAACATGACTGCCAATGCAGTGACAATCCAGGGGTTTTCTGTGTGGCAGAGAGGCACAGGCCACACCGGTTCAAACAGGTAGCAGACTGTATGTAAGAAGTTACACTCTGAAGCAAAGACTGAGCCCAGAACTTCAGGAGACCAGGGGGAGGATTATTCCGAAGGCAACGAGGAGGAGCTGGTTTGTACAAACACTGGATTGAACTTGGAATCAAAAGACCCCCATCTGAGCCAGAGAATTGCTGTAGGGAGATTATTGGGGGGAAGCCGTCCTGTACATGGTAGGACGGTTGGCCACACCCTGGCCTCACCTTGCGGGCGCCAGCAGCCCCCCCTCACTGTGACAGACAAAAATCGCCAAATGGTCACCAGAGGCCATAGTGCCTCCAGGTCAGAACCTCTGGGTTAGAGGCTGAAACACGGCAGGGCTGTCGCGGCCGGTGTGGCTGGGCTGGGTGTCGTCCTGTGCACCGAAAGGCTGTCGGTTCAATTCCCGGTCAGAGCACATGCCCGGTTTCAGGCTTGGTCCCTTGTAGAGGGCGTGCAGGAGGCTGCCAACTGACGTTTCTCTCTCATATGGCAGTTTTTTTCTCTTTCTCTCTTTTCCTTCCTCTCTAAAAAGAAATTTTTTTTAAAGTGTTTTTTTGCCCTAACCAGTTTGGCTCAGTAGATAGAGTGTCGGCCTGTGGTTCGATTCCAGTCAAGGGCATGTACCTTGGTTGTGGGCACATCCCCAGTAGAGGGTGTGCAGGAGGCAGTTGATCTATGTTTCTCTCTCATTGATGTTTCTAACTCTCTATCCCTTACCTTTCCTCTCTGTAAAAAAAAACACACAATAAAATATACTTAAAAAAACAAGTTTTTTTTTTTTTGTTTTTTTTTTTGTTTTTTTAAGCATGGGAAAAGCGAAGGTACAGCAGGGCCCCTCAAATAAGTGGCAGCAGACACTTATAACTTCCCTATGGCTCCCTGGTTTCGAACCCTCTTTCCTCTGCATTCTAGATTCAAGTTTCTCATAGCAGCTCAGCAATGGGGACGTGGCTACCAACAGCTCCCGACTTTTGTTCAAATCCAGGCCTCCGGACAAAAAAAAAGACACTTTTTAAAAAAATTCCCATTTGTAAACAGTCCGAGGGGAGGCTTCTGATTGGCCTGACCTGAGTCTTGTACCGCCCAGCGCTGCGGCCTGGAGGAGGAGGAGGCTACATACATGGGGACAGTAGCGTCTGCCGAAGTGACAAGTTCACAGTCTGAGCAGGATATGTTCCCAAAGCAGGAAGGCGCTGCTCGTGACAGAAGGTGGTTTGGGGACAAAAAAAATAAATAAATAACAGGTAACCCCAAACCCTGTAATACTGAACCATAAGCAGGCAGGCCACTGATGGCTCTTCACACGTGAACAAGACTTACTTTCCCCGTCTCTGAGCCAGGTGTTCTGGAAGCATCTGAGGAACACAGAGACCGTTATTAATCTCTGGGTAACTGGGCCACACAGCACATAACATCCCCGCGTGGCCATTTTGTCCCTGAGGTATTTTCAAGTGACTTTCTGATGAAACATTCGCGGAATCCACAGGCGGCATTTGGGACTATTCCTGACGCGGTGATGCTACTGCCCGCAGTCAGACCGGACGAAGGGCTGACAGTGTATGCTTTGTGGGCCGCTGACAAAACACACTTTAAAACCGACCCTGCCTAAGTCAACAGCGGCCATCACTGAGCAGCCACTGCCCAATTTGTGGGCGGACAGAAAGCCGCCGTTTGCCTTGGAACTGTCCGCGCTCCGAATGAAAGCCGGGGGTACGATGACAAGCACATCAAACGGACACGAACGCGCCCAATGGCGAGTTTAAAGGAAGCGGCCCCCAATGAGAACGTCAAGACTTTCCCGAAGACTGAAAGGCGGGAGGAGACGGGAAGGCCTCCCGTTTCTCTCCTGTGTCTGTGCATTACAGAGAGGCGCACTCGCACCCCCAGTGCGCTCAGAGAGGGGGTGCGTTCTGGCTGGGCCTCACACCTCAGCTTTGCCTCACAGGGGCTCGCCCTGCATCTGTGACCTCCGGGAAGTGGGCTCACACCCCGATCACATGAGCCCAGAAGCGCCCGGCCTGGGGCCGGAGCCAGGCACAGGCCGAGAAAGGGCAGAGACGCAGGATGGAAAGCGGGAGGGACTTCAATGGCAGGCGCACCTCCGTCAGCTTCCTGCGAATCGGGGCTCACGGTCACCGCCCTCTGTGTTGTTTGGGGTTCCCTATGTTACAGCTGCTTTTAGGAGGTACACTCCCCAGTGAGGAACACACAGGAAGAGCGGTATTTTCCAAGTCCATCAATGGATTACACAACTGCGGCACCTCCAAGAATTCCAAAATCCCACTGTTAGTAAAAATCGCAGCCCTACATTTTAAACAGGCACGCGGCAAACAGAAACAAGCAACAAGATTATCAATCCTCCGCGGGGCAAGAAGTACCCCAGCATTCCCCTCCCTGCAAAGCCTGAGGTCAGTGTGCTAATTGGTGGCAATTAGCTAACCGTAAACTTCTATCGCTCTTTTTTTTTTTAAATATATTTTATTGATTTTTCACAGAGAGGAAGGGAAAGGGATAGAAAGCCAGAAACATCGATGAGAGAGAGACATCGATCAGCCGCCTCCTGCACGCCCCCTACTGGGGATGTGCCCGCAACCAAGATACATGCCCTTGACCGGAATCGAACCTGGGACCTTTCAGCTCGCAGGCCGATGCTCCATCCACTGAGCCACACCGGTTTCGGCTCTCGGTTCTTTTAAGAGGCTGATGTTCAGTCACTGCTTCTTCAATGAATGATTTCTTTCCATTCCACCGCCAGGGCCTGCAGGGACCCCACGCGGATATCTAAGGGTCAGCCCTGGAGGGAGGGCAGCGAGTCCACCTCGCACCGAGGGAGAGAACCAGCTTAAAGAGGCAGGACATCAACCCTCCGACTTCAATTCCACCTTCTGCCCCCACCGCGCCCCGAAGTCGCAGAGACCGTCTCCGGAGCGGTGGCTCCTGCGAGACCTCCCATGACGCGGGGACATGGCGATGTGCACCTCAGAGAACCGGACCTTCGCCCTGCAGGGGGGAGCAGCGCACGCACTCAGGGGTGTTAGCGACCGCGGTCACGCACGCAACAGCTCGGGCAGCCTCGTGGCAAACAGACGGCCTCCGGAATAAAAGGCGCTCCGTCGTGATCTTATTGTAAGAAATAAAAATAAAGTTCTTTCTGTCCTCGCTGGGGGCTCACTTAGTTAGAGCCGAGAACCACAGGCGGCTCTTTGGCCCCTTGAGTGTGGCTCTTCCACAAAATCCCATGGCCTGGGCGAGTCTGTTTGGAAGAAGCGGCATAGGAGAAGTTTAAGTTTTAAAAATGTGGCTCTCAAAAAAAATTTCAATTGTTGTACTGTTGATATTTGGCTCTGTGGACTAATGAGTTTGCCGACCCCTGGGTTAGAGCCTCATCCCGTACACCAAAGGGTTGCAGGTTCGATCCCCAGTCAGGGCACATACACATAGCGATGATGTTTCTCTCTCTCAAAAATCAATAAAACATCTTCTTGGGTGAGGATTAAAAATAATAACAATATCTAAAGTTCTTTCTTTCAGCTATGTGGATATGGCAAGAGAGCGCTTAAATTTTATTTAGATGTACTGTAATTTCTCTTTAGATTCTTCTCTCATGTTTTCAATACTAAGGACCCTAAATGAGCGATCCACTCTGTCCCTATTTTTCAACACATCATTTAATCCTAAACCCTTACAACCCGGCTCTCTCTCAACTCTTCACTGCAAGGACGCTCCACTGACAACCTTCTGGCCTGGCGAAGCCTCCTGATGGCCAATCACCAACTGAAACGCGCTCTTCCTGGGAGCGTGACATCCTGGCCTGGAGCCTTTGTTCTCTGAGGCTCAGCCCGGAACTGTCCTCAGCATCTTCCTCCTGTAAACCTGGCCTGTGGAGTCCATGCAGATCCACGAGGGGAGTGCACGGGACATGCTGCAGAGGTTTGGCTGGGTGGGTGCCCTCCTGAGTGGATGCACCGCGGCCTAGAAATGCCCTTCTCCCACACTAAGGGTTCAAGTTCACTCTTCAACGGGGCATGCTCACGCCGGCCTCACTTAGCCTTGGCCATCTGATTATTACAGCAACTCCTGAGTATTTATTTCTGTTTTATAGCTATACACAATTAGTTATATTTATGTTTATTTAGGGATGCCTACCTTTATGGCCAGTGACCTTATTGCTCTGTTAATAAAAGTTGATATTTATTGAGCACTTACCATGGGCCAAACACTGCTCTGTTAGTATGTTTTAGAACTGTTCATACGGAACACAATACAGTAATTAACAAGTTATAATACAAGGAAACTCGTGTCAACCTACTTTTGCCCCACCCTGTATATGAACAACCCCATGAGGCAGGTGCTGTGACCATGCCCATTTCACAGATGAGAAAACTGACGCCCACAGAGATAAAGTAGCTTATCTATCGCACGGACAGAAAGTGCCAAAGCCAGGGCTCGCAATCTAGGCTGACCGATCTCAGCATCTCTGTCCTCAACCGCCACACCGAAGCGCGTACCTGACCCGCTGTTTCATTTAGATTAGACACTCATAAAGGCAAGCGTGAATTCCCCCCCGACCCTTTTCCGGGGTCCAGCAGAGAGCTCTGAAAAAAATAAGGGGGTCTAATCCACACCAGTTAGGATTTCTACTTTGATTGCGTTCCTTTCATTTCTTTCACTTGATTCGTTTCAGTCTTTAATGTTTTTTGCATTACTGCTAGGCCCAGGCTCTGTGGGCTGGTAATCAAACAGGACGCGGCCGGTGCCCTCGAGAAGCGGAAGTGGGGAACAGTCAATGACGGCGCAGCGGCTCAGACACCAGCAGACACCGCTACCGGCCGCACAACAGCCACTGGCAGACAGATGCCACCTATGTGTCCAGACGCAGATCAAAATACGACTGAGAAGGTATTTACCAAGCATCCTGATGCGCCAGAAAGAACGAGGGCTAGAGTGGATTCTGGTCTGAGTTCTTGTCCTGGCGCTTTGGGGTTCGCGACTCAGTCGCGTCAACTTGGGGTCTCCGGAGCGGCCTCATTTCTCTCAGAAAGGAGGCCTTCCTCGGGGGACAGTGAGAATCAGAGAAAACGGCACACCGGACGGCTTTAAAGAGATCCTCGGTGTTACTTCATCCTCAGACCTCACGTGAGCCCATTGCCATGCAGCCCAGACTACACTGTCCATATCAACGGCTCAGAAAACGGGGTCACCGCCCAGACACAGCCCCTCCAGGCCATGTCCAGTGCAGGGCAGACCGGCAATGACGATGATAAAAAGGAGATGCGGCCTGCACAGCAAGGTTCCCGAGGGGTGGGCCGGCTTTTTTAAGGAAGAGGTGGGGGTGCTCTGGGCACACTGGCAGGGAAGGGCGATGCCACGGTGACAGGGTCCAGGGGAGAAGGAGAGGCAGACCCGCGCCGGGCCAGGAGGGCTGGGGGGTGAGGCAGCGCAGGGACAGGGTGACCTGGCCAGGAGCCTGGGTGAAAGCGGGCATTCATCCTGCGGCCGGGCCTGCCACGCCGGCATGTGTGGGTGCGGAGCGCAGGGGAGACACGTGGCAGCCTTCAATCCGGAGGGGCTTCCAGTTCTGTGGGAGTGGCCCCAACAGGTTCAGAAACACAGAAACATCCACACCACGTGAGGGGCCAGGAGGAGCAGCTTCGGGGCCACCGATGACACACGGAAGCAGAAACCGGGGGCCGCGCTGCCTGCGAAAAGGATTAGACGGGGGCGCGGATGAGACAGGACCCCGATGTGTCTCCCGCTCATCCTCAGGAAGACAGATCTCGCCTTCTCCCTGAAGAGGCAAAAAGATGGGGGCAGGAAGACAGCAGAGAAACCACACTGCCCTAGTGTTCTGGTGCAAAAGTCTCATGAAAACATGCAGCATTTGCAATCCCTTTTAAGTCTCCTTTTCCCCATATCATTTCTCAGAAAGTGATACTCGCGCTACTGAATAAACCGACTTTTCCCCCCCATGACCAAATCCACACAACTTTCCCAGGATGGCGAGACCTGAATGAACCCGACTTTTAAAAAATAACATAGCATGCCGGTCGTAAAACTTCTTGAAAAAATGCACGGTCCCTCTGCAATGATTACATCCAATAAATACCTCCAAACATTTGTTTCCAATGCTAATTGGAATGCGGATGACTTGAACACTGAAAAATGGGGCGAGGGGCGCGCTTTGACCGTGCCGTGAGCATTCTGAAAACCCGTGGTCATCGCTTGTTTGTTTTGTATTTGAAGAAAAACGTCAAATGCCAAGATTCCTCGATAAAATTGACATTCTTGAACTGGCTGCGGCTGTGCGTTGCAATCCTCACAGAGACCCCTCGAATCCCAAAAAGGCTGAGAAATGGTCTGAAGTGGGTTATGGATATTATCTGCAATATCTAACGGATACCATCCTGATGAGCAAATACAATAAAAAAAATGTGTAAGAGAGAAAAAAAAAGCTGTAAGACGTATGTAATCAGGAAGGCTTGTTTGAGCAGTCTGCAATGTATTTTATAAAACACAGTCTGAACCGTACGGAGGGACTGAAGATTTCTGAGTTTAAGAGGAAAATAAATGATTTTTTTCCTAACACAGAAAGAGCCCCAGTCGGCGGCAGCATTAAAGGCAACTTTTAAAAAGTCCTACTCCGGGTACAGACCCCTCCCCCGCCCCCCTCGGCCCTTGCTGCAGCGCAAATTATTGACTGGCAGACAAAAGCAGGTATTCAGAAAACAAACATCTGATTACGGCTCGAGCTTTTGCTGAGCCTCACGCTCCTCCCGTGACCAGAGAAGCCAGCATCTCGGCTCTCAGAAGGTAAAACACCAAGTAGCAAAAACGAGGACTTTAAGAGCGATCAAGCTAAACAAAAAAACAAAATTAGATATAAATTCAAGTTTTAGACTGTGGTCAATTGAGGTCTAGACAAAACCCTATGTTTGCTCACTGCCGAGTCTCCAGTCTGCTCCAAGTTTGAAAAGGTAATTGAACACAGTCTATAATTACTGGATTAGACACAGATGGGCTCTGTACATTGCGGGGGGAAAAAAGCACTGTTTTGATTCATTTTATGATTGCCTGTAAGGTCAGACTTTTCAAAATGTACTTTCATCTGTTAAATGGTTTCTCGGATTCCCTGGGGCCTATCTTCAATAACTGTGATGTTTTAAGCAATTTGGGCCGATCAGGTCCTGTCTTTGAATGTAACGAGTGGCCCATTTTCTAGTATTATAAATGTGCACGCAGGTTAATTGCTACATCTCTTACATATTTTCTGAAGTTGCAGTTTTGAGGGGGGAATACTGAAAAAAAAAAAACGGTGCCCCTTTTATGATAGGAATTGGTCCTATAAAATTTTCAGGTAAGAGAGAAAAAAAAAACACGTAGCTACTTAATAACAAATGGGTTAGTGTCATCTAAAGTCCATGAAAAATGTTTTCTAACCGATTCAAGTGAAAAATAGAAAGAGGAAAACAACACTTTGGATGAAAACTGTAAATAAAGTCAGTTTAGCTTCTTGCAACTGAATAATTTATAAAACATGCTTGACTCAAATCCTATACATTTTTACTTAATAGCTAAAATGACCAGAAGAATGTTGTCTGTGCTCAGACACACACACACACACACATACAAAAAAAACCCCACTATTTCCTAATCTAAAAGAAGAAAATCCCTAAAAATACCATTCTGTATCGCTTACAATAATAATGATGTCATTATGCAGCAACGAATTCTACATTCATAGGGAAAATGATACCTAACTTGGAGATTTCGGTATTCGTGCCTTCGGAGGAGAGCCTCTCCTATTTCCAAACATCTCCTATTAGAATAATTTATTCAGCAGGGCCAGACACAGAATGTTTAATTATGAGAACCTGTGGCACCCTCAGCAGCGTGGGTTCCGAGGCCAGAAAGGCCCTCTTTGCTTAGTGCCCGGAACCGCGGAGAGTGGCTCCTGGTGAAGCCGCCCCGGAGCGGGCTGCGGCCAGTCCCGGCCGCTGGGCCCGGCAGGCGACGCTCCGTCCGTCCGTCCATCTCACTCCCACGCCCATCACCGCGGCCTGACACAAGATCCTCCCGTTTTAAAACGTCTCCTTCCCAATGCAGCTTCGTCTCCCGGCCCCAGATTCACTTTGGTTAAGCTGCTCTCTGATCCTGATCGCCCAGAAACACCCCCAAACCAGAAAAGTAAAAAGACTGCAGAACAGGGAACCATTTCAAAAAGTGTTTTTAGATGTTCTAGGAAGTTGGTTGTGTGTGTTTTAACACATATGGAAGAGGGGGATTTGTAGTCATATAAAACCCAAGTTGATATTCTTCAGGCAATTACACATGCAAGTATTTACACTCAAAGACGGCCACGTTCTAGAAAACACAGTTTTACCGATGCTCTGCAAGAGGCCTAATGTGATCTACTTACAGCCTCTTGTCCCAAACCACAGGTACTCTTGTGTTTTTAAAAACATGCCAATTTGAAAAGAAGAGAGAATTTGGGGGGAAACAAATGTTTATATCACTATTTACACGAACACAGCAATCACTTCATTTACAAGTTTTCATTTATAAAATGTTGTTGCAAATATAATGATCTCACATGTACTAAGAAAGTGGTTTTCAACATTAGATCCATCGTATATGTTGTATCTTTATACGAAATGAACAGCTGCTTCTTCTATTTTATATTTCACATGTAGGTGGACTTTCTTTGTTAAACAGAAGATAGATCTCTATTAAAGTGACTAGAAGCTCCGAGCAGCATGTAAATGCTGTTGAAAGTTATGAACAACTCCCACCCTTGCTCTCCTTGGAGCTCACACACAAAACCAAAACACAGCAGAGTAAGAAAACCATCCGGGAACCACGGCAGGGCTGTGGCCGGAAGCGGCTGCTTCATGCTTTCTTCGGGAGGGGTACGTACACGGAGTGCAACAGGCCAACCGACGTGATAAAACTGCAAGGAGGGAAGTTTCTAAAATCACTGGTGAATCTAAATATGAGTTTCTTAAGAAACTGGTCACCAAAAACTTCACCTTCTTATCGCTTCTAGACCCATAACTTCAAGGAACAGAAAGGTTTTTAAAAAAAGAAGCACATGCAATAAATGGCTTCTGTTCTTCCTTCCTCCCTCTCTTCCTTTCTTCCTTAATTTCATTTCCAAAGTCACAGGAAACAACATTTTCAAAGATGAGACTACAATGAATTTGACCTCCATTATTCTGAATCAACAACGGTTTCTGCCTAGCTGCAGCTCACAACCATCTTGATTTACAGACGCCACACACTTTATTTTTTAATATAAATGCTTTCGATAAATTGAGTTTAAAATCGTGAACATGAATATAAGAAACAAAAGAAAGCCTGAAAAGATTTTTCTCCTCGCCTTTCTCAAAAAAAGGCCCTTCCCTGTTTAAACAATTTACATGATGTTTTATGGTCCTTTTAGAAGAGAATTATAGTAAATGGCACTCCGAGTGGGTTGTGTGAACCCACAAACCACTCCTCATAAAAACTGCTATAATTTTCTAGGACAGGGACAATAAAATATCATACATAAGCCAAAGCTAAATCACGGTGTGACCACAGTAACAAACACATTATTTTCACAAAAATTAAGCATGATACAGCTAACGGAGAGATGAGGGGGGAAAAGTCCTCACAGACTTTCCCAAGCACTCACACACGCGTTTACAGAATTCTCCTGCCTTCCTAAGTGGCTTGAGATCAGGTGCTAATCTCAGACCCACGTTTTTATATGTAGCTCATCTACTTTCAGTAAGAGATGAGGAAAATAAGTAACGTCAACCGTTACTCACAGAACACTTTCAATAAACTCATCAGCCTGCCTCAAAATTGGTAACGTTTTTGTTTCTGATCCAATGTTAAGCTTTAGGGAGGGTTCTAGTGACATTTTCAAGAGGTGCATTTCCCACGTCGGACCACTAGGGACCAATAAGTGTCTTCCATTGCCAAGTCAGAGACATAATTGTTAATTAACATGCAGCAAACTCTAGCAACATCCCCCTTCTTCCTCCTAGAGCCAAATCCGTTATCTGTAAAAGAGCTGAGAAGGCCAGCCCCCAACACTGCACAGAAAAGGGGATGAGGGATAAAAACTTTAAAAGATGGAAGCAGTTCACACGGTGCACTTCTTTATCCATCGCTGCTCTGAAAAACTTCTGCTTTTCCTTCCCCTTCGAGTTGCTCAGCGTGGAAACTGCAAACAACACGCGAGCCCGCTTTTCTCACTCCGGGTGCGGGACTGCCATGGGCGTGATGGGGAAATACAGCCTGCCTAATACAATACTTACTGCTAAGTCAGGCATAATACTGAAATTAGGCCCGGTGAACCCCGCCAACATACCTCCGCAGGGATATCGCTCACAGACAGCTATCTTCCGGGGGCCGGCAGAGTGGTCCAACGACACGGCATGGTCTACCTAAATCTGCTATTATTCATCCTGGTGAGAGAGAACTATTTAAAATATTTGCAGCTCTCCTTTAGAGCGAGACATTGGGAGGGAACTGGAACGAAATAATCGCAAGCCCCCAAAACCAGTTAGCTGATGGGAACCTTAGATATGTTTTACTGCTTTTCGGATTCTTATGCTAAAATGGATGGCTCTTTTCTAGAGTAATAAGTGATGTTAAACTTGCAGGGTCTTTTTGCATATAAAGTTCCCGAGTCTTTCCAAAAGGGCCCCGTTAATTAGCATCTCAAATTTCTAGGAGAATATGGCAGTGATTCAGATAATCTGTAAGACATCGTGCACAGAAGTTTCCTCTCCCTTCTTTCACACACACAGTATAAAAGAAGAAGAATTCTAAAACAGTAAGCTAGAGAACAGACGTTAAACACTGGGAATGTATGCTTGTAAAATTCTTTCAAATAAAAATGCACTTTTCCTATCAAAAAGACTTCTGCTTCTAAAACAAACTTGAAGAAACAGGACACTTTAAAACATTGATACTATTAGATATAAAGAACAAATGAATCCCATTTAAAGAGTGTGCTATTGAAATGAATTCCGTATTCACACGGTGCCGGTTTTCTATGATAAAACATGTCGTGGTGTTTGTTCAGACAGTCTAGCGGGCCTTTGTTTGTGTTTATTGGAAATGCCTTCCATAGAGTTAGGCCCCAAATCAGAATCTGCAGAGAAAAAAACACTGATTCCAAAAAGAAGACTGTGCAAACAACAGCCAGTTCCAAGATAAATAAATCCCTCCCAACCACCACGCTGTCCCCCAGGTTAACCCACGGCTCTTTTCCTAGTGACACACAGCTTTCAGAAAACGGAGGCTGTCCGTATGTCACAACTGACCATTAAAATGGTCTTCAGCACTTAAACATTTTCATCAGCCCACACACAACCAGGAACAATGTATATCTAGTCTCGCAAAGAGATGAGAAGAATCTCTGAAGATGCAACACGCCTTCACCTCATCCTGCAAAATCCAACCTGCCTCGGGTGACCAGAATCTGCCCGCTCACCCACTCACCTTCTCCCCCACCCCGGCACCTTCTCTGGCCTCTGTGCGATCTGCCTACGAGGGCAAAATCCTTCTCAGCCAAGAGGAGGACTATTGAATCTCTTCTCACCCCTCGGCCTGGGGTCCTGCAGGTCCCCTCCCTGACATTCCTTTGGCCCCACCCCGGGGGCGCAGGCCATCTGCATGGCTGGCCCTCCCAACGTTCGCGAAGCCTTTCCAAGTGACCACACAAACACAATGCCACACTGCGGGTCAGCTGGGGCGCTCAGCCAGCGCGCAGCTTCCATGGAGGTAAACTAGAGACAGGCATTTAGCAGGCTAGAATTCCACCCAGGGATCCTAAAATTATTGCAAGAAATCAATCCCCAAGAATGCATCCTGAAATGAGAAGAGCCATCGGAGGGGACGGGAGGAAAAGCAGGCGAGAGGCTCTGGAAGAGCCATCGTGTCACTGGAAGGCCTCAGACGCCACGGGACTGCAGAAAGGGCATTTAAAATTATTAACTGATCAAAAATTTGTAGTTGTCATTAAAAAAAAAAAATACAACTTAGCAATCCAGTTCAGAAAGAAGAATATCCCCAGGAACACGCAACATCTGTTTAATATTACAAGCCGACTGTCAACATCCTAAGTGAAGTTTTAATTTAATATTTTTTCTTTCTTGATGTTTTACCTTTAATCAATGCCTCCTGAGAGTATCAGCTTTCTATAAGAAACTGTTAAATATAAAGAAATGTTATTGTAGCATGTTTATAAAATCATAGTTCGAGAACTTTTTATTTTTCCAAAGCCTGACCACAACTTAATTATCTGCAGGGCATTCCAGGCTCACAATTGCAAGCTCCAGTTCCCAAGCAATTTTAAACAATATCTACTGTACGGGACAGAGGGTACAGCAGACCGCAACATGGTTAGATTTCCAAAAGTCAGCATTAGGCCCTTTAGACATGGTTTTTATTTTCATTAAACAATATTTGTTTCCTCGCTAATCATTAAATGGTTTTCATCACTATGGCCCGTTTTCCTTTCACATGTCAGTTGCCAGTATCAGTGTTTGTGTTCATAATAAATAAAAAAAGTGACCCACCCAGCCATTTAACAATGAACACACACGAGGTCTGGTTCGATGATGGCACGAGTTCAGCCACACACTCGCACCCTGCACCCTGCACTACTGGAATCTCGACTTGGGCAAACTTGAACGGAGGAACAGGCTCTGTACAACGGTCCTTTAAATCAGACTTCAGCTCCGTGCCTGCTCATGTTATTGTGGGCAAACAGATCTAATCAGCGGTTCAAGACATTCACTTGGGAAAATGGAAGAGGAGGAAGAAAAGACGGCAAGTTCATACGCCTGACCAGAACAGGGAGGAGCCCAAGATACCGCCAGTTCCGCCAGAGGATGGGAAAAGTGGCCTGATTAAAAGTAACTGTGGGGAGCAGCTAACACGGCATTCCAGAAGGTTAGGGGCGATTCTGGGAAGGACGTTTTCAGACAGAAAGGAGCAAGCAGGAAAGCTGTGCGCTAGGAGGGATTCTGAAATCTTCACAAGTAGGTGCAGTGTACCAGAAACAAGGTCAGGGGCCCCATTAACAGCCATTAGAAAACATAGCCCCATCCACACTCTGCAAGACCCTCAGGAAGTCAGCGCCTGCGTGGTCAGGAGAGGAGAGTATTCAAGCTCAGATACGCTGACTGTGGCCTTCGGATGCCCTGGCCAGTGACCCAGAAACACAGAGGCAGGGCACACACATGCGTTTCTTGGTTTCTGGGTTGATTTGGCAAACGCTTTATAGCACTTCCTGTGGGCCACGCACTTTCAAAGCGCTTCACTCACCGAATCCTCCAAAATCAGAGACTCCTTGATTCCCATCCACAGGTCAGGAAGTGAAGTCCTTTTCCCACAAGCCACACACCAGTAGGTGGAAGAGTCCAGAGTCCAAACCCCAAACCATCCCAGCTGACGCTCCCTTTATCAAGGTCAGGAGAGGGGGGTTATAGGAAGGACCATATACCGAACTTGCCCACAGCCCCTTGCGCTGACGCCTTGGCCTCTGCCGGCCTCGCAAATGCCGTCGCCCAGGGTTACCGGCCATCGCTCCTTCCTCAAGCCTTCGCCCTCCACCTCCATGTCGCCCGATCTGCAGCTCCAGCTCAGAAACCGTTTCTACGTCTGTTTCTGTATTTACAGCTGCCTCATGCACATGTGCCCACGGTGTGCAGCAAGCATCTCAACCAACATAAAACTGAACGCATCTGCCCACCTAGTCACCACACTGGGGGAAGGAATCTAGAACCTTTGATGTTCATCTCCTACGCCCCACAAGTCCCAAATCCTGCCAAATGGCCTGGGAATCGGCCCTGTCGCTGCGGCCACTGGTGTAGCTCAGGCCTCTGCGTCGCGACTGGACTTGGTAACTCAGTAACTCGGCGGGCCTTCCTCCTTGCTGGTCCTCACCCCCGCTGAGCCCGCCACCGGCCAGCAGGATGCCTTTCCAGCACCACACCCGGTCCTGCCAGGCCCTGCTGAGAACTTCTGAGGGTTCACCATGGCCCTCAGGAGAAGGCCCTTCCTTCCCCATTCTAGAAAGTTCCTTTCACCCTTCAAGGCTCGCCTCAAAACTCACCTTTCCTCAGAAGCCCCCCTGTGAAGCCCTCCCAGGGAGGAAGTTCAGTTCTCCCACTGGATCCACTCCGACAGCAGCCCTGGCTCCCTCCCGCTGTAACTGCTTCCTGTCCGTCTGTCTGTCCACTGTCCAGTCAGGGACCGTCTCCCTGGGTTTGAGCACCAACACTGGTTGCAGGCCTGGCGAACGCTGTGCTCGATGAGGAGTGGTTGAGTGCATGAGTTTCATTCTCAGAAAGCCCTCAGTTCAAAGCGATGCTAACAACCTAGCGCGGCATGAGGGCACAGTTCAGAGCGGCAGTCGCCAGCCGGTGGGTGGTCCACGGACCATCGGTGGCCTGTGAGGTCCGAAAGGTTGGCGACCGCTGATTGAGAGAGCAATGCCATCCACTGTTGGCCACCCACGTCCACCTCCCTCCTTCCAGCAGCAGCCCCCCAGTCTCAGCCATGCGGCTGGCCCTCAGCAGGCCAGGCAGTGTGCCTGCCCCTCGGAGGCGGGTGGATTTCAGGACAGACACACACCACCGTGGGAGCCAGTGAGAATGACTGAGCCCGAGGTTCTGGTGGGCCCCCGGCGCCAGAGCCTCCCCCCTCGGGGGGGGGGGGGGCCCTGTGGGAAAGCAGGCCCTGGAGATGCTACTTTGTCCACGGGGCCCAGCCACCCGGAGGCTGAGTCGTACCCCTGGACTTTTCAGTGCTGTCAATCAACGCGTTCCCTTGATCACGGAAGCAATGGACTGTGGGCTCTCTGGAACCTGGAACCAGAAGACTCCGGATACAGCATGTTAGTGTTTGTGGGGAGAACACCACGCTACGCATTTAAAATGCTCGCACCCACACAAGGAGCAGGTGAGAGTGGACAAGTTACATCTTTACGGCAGGGGACATTTCTCAAAAAGTCAACAGCGTAGTCCAAAGCTCAACCAGAGAACAAGACTCGCCAGGCCCTCAGGGGGTTCCCTGTGGTACCCTGATGAAAAAATCAAGTCTTATAGAGAACTAGAGAAAGAAGTCATGAATGCTTATTTTAAAGAAGGCCTTTATGAAGAAAAAAGCGTCTGGGGATAATTTAATCTGGAGAAAGCCAGTAGAGGCTATTTCACTTGCGGAAAGGTTATTTATGAGGAGGTGACTAAACAGCTATTCTCCAAGTTCACAAGGAGAAGAATTAGAGGAAAATGATTTCCATTTAAGTCTGAAGTGAAGGCAAAGGAAGAAGTGGGTTAGAAAGAACTATTCATGGTGAAAAAGCTCAGAGGAAACATGGGTTTTATTGCTTTTAGAAGACGTAAAACCCCCTGTGTTGATTCTTTACTCAAGCCAGAAAACAAATGTTTGAGAATGTCCTTTACTCATGTATTCACGTACCACATCCCGAATGCCCACCACGGGCGGGCATGGCGCCAGGCGCTGGACATGCAGAATGATCCCGTGGTGCCAGGCCCCTCTAAAGCTGCCACACCAGCTCCAAGAGCCACTGAGGAAAACACCAACCAGCATCGAGTCCGAGTCCTCCCCTCCCCTTCCCCAGCCCCCTGTCAAGAGCAGGCAATATTGTTTGGGGACAACATACCGGGACTCTGAAAGGTAAGCCACAACGCAATCATTAAACAGCCACACAAAGCCACATGTGCAGGCTGTCACAGCTGTGCGTGGTCCCTGCTTACTGAGTAAGACCAGCAGCAAATGGCTGGACGCAGGAGACCACTATAGGCCACGCTGTCCCTTTGAAGATGGGAGAATGGGAGTAAGTATAGGGAAGCATGGCAGCCAAGCAAGAGACACAGCAGGAGACACAGAAGGAGGTAAGGACCAGAGGGGCGTGTTAAAGGTGGCGGGGGCATCTGGGAAGTGTGGATGTAAAAGGAAAAGTGGGCAGGACTTTCTACAGCTAAGGATGAAGACTCTGAGCACCAGCT
>JAAGEH010000357.1:3948935-3966614 GCA_011751065.1 Lasiurus cinereus
TCCGCCCGCCGCCGACGGGGACGCGAGCACCAAGGTTCCGGCCTCCGGCTCCTCCTACGGCGACGCGAGCAGATAGGTTCCGGCCTCTGCCTGCCTGCCTGCCTGCCCGCGGCGCCCCGAACCCCGAGATGCGCACGCCCGCGCCCCTTTCTCCCCCCATACAGCTTTCTTTTTGTCTATGGGAGAAGAGAGAAATGGCAGGTCTCTGCCAGTGAGTCTGTAGTGCAGGAATGGCCCTTTGGGTGATGGAGACAGTAGGGAGGAGTCTTTGCCTTTGGAGGTGAGGCTGGGGCGGAGGAGAAGGAGGGAAGGAAGACTCTGTGCAGTGTCGTGACCTGGGGGGAGAATTAGGGTGATAGAGGGACCCGAACCCAGGACGCAGGCCAGGTGTTAGGGGAGGGTTTTGTGGGGGAGAGGGCTGAGCTGCACACCAAACCTTCAATGTGCATAGTGTGTCTTTTTTTTTTGGTGCAATTGTGGTCTTTTTTTTTTTTTGGTGTTTTTTTTGGGGGGGAGGGGAGTGGGGGTGCAGGAGAGTCAGAACAAAAGGTCTGAGTGTGCTCTGGATCTGCAAGATTGCGGAGAGGACACCCAAGCGAGCTCAAAACATCAGGCCGTTACAAGGCGCATGCTGTCCCTGGGAAAGTCAGCGGGAGGCCATTCCCCGGTCTTCCCGCAGACCGTGGGCCTGTGAGATTTCACTCTCGTCCTTCTCTGCATTCTGTTCTCTCAACCTCAGAGCGCCAGGGACCTTCCGCTGACCGTGGGCTGTTTATTTATAATAAACCCCACAGAGCTGAGGGGAAGTGGATGCCAAGGAAGAGCGGGGTGGAGGGATGCTGCAGACGGCCCAGCCCCTTAAAGGAGGCTTCATCAGTAACAACATTTCACTCACGAGGCCGGGCGCTCTTCTGGAAGACAGTGAGGCATAGGGGAGTCCCTAAGTACAGCGCCCCACCACCACCCCCCGCCCCACCTCTGCACCATCGGGATAGATGCAGCCAGCGTGGACCCATTTGCGGACTTTCATAGAAGTCCTTACGTGCAGCCTCGGCCAGAAAGGGCATGTGTTGCAACCCATGAGAGACGTGTGCTGTGAGAGAGAAATGGCTGCCAGCCATCCAGAAGCCGTTGTCACATCCCTCAGGTTGCTTGGATGGCCCTGCTCCCTGGGGAAAGACGGCGTAAGCAGGCTTTGGCCACGTGGACGGTGTCCAGTGACCGGAAGCGGGGTAGCACGGGACGCCCGAGCTTTCTGGACCCCCGGAATCAGGAACGGGCCACGATAATGTAGACACTGGAGCCGTCTGCGGTGGTCTCTGCCGTTCCCGCAGCGGCGGGCTCTCTCCCAGGAGAGGGGGATAGTTGCTTGACCTGTGACTACTGGCTTGGCCCTCACAAGCAACGTGGGTTGCAAATGTAAGAAATCCCACGTGCGTCCCTGCCCTCTACCTTCTGCCAGGACAACCCCTCCTAGTCCAGTGCTCATCAGCCTGGTCCCCAGAGACGATGCCAGGGGGCACGGCAGTGCGGGCACCCTTTGTTCGCGCTGTCTGTGGAGATGTGTGGCGGGGGCTACTGCAGTATAACTAGACCATCCTGATGGGTAAAACCCACATCCAGATATCTGCCAGAGCAAGACCACTGGGCGCATCCTTCACTTACCACCCACCGTTCCTGCCGGGGAGCCGCACGCCCGGACAGGAGGCCGAGACAGGCCCACGGGCTGCTGGTGTGCGTCCCCAGGAGCCACAGAGAGTGGCTCAGAAGAGAATGGGAAGCTATCGTGTTAACCTTCGGCAGCTTCTGGACACTAGACATTTCCAGTTAAAAACTAAAAAAGGAGAAGAAGAATCCCAGGAAAGAGCCAAGAATAGGAAAAGCAAATGAGCAAACAGCCAGGTAGTCACCTGGCTGTGGGACAGCGGCCAGCGGCCTACATTGTTCGGTTGGCTGGAGCTGATCGCTCAACGTGTGTGAGCTGAGGACATGGGCTCTTTTGCAGATGTCAGCGGGAGGAAGGGATTGGGCGAGGGGTATCTTCTGCATATTGCACTTCACCTGGGGAGGGAGCTAGGCACTAGAACGCTGCCAGACCTCTCTCCACCTCTCTCTCTCTCCCTTAATATGATCATCTCTGCAAACCAGCCTTCTCTGGTTCTCACTTCCCGTGGCCGAACACGGGCCACCATCAGCTGCTGAGTTTATACGCTTTGGTCACAGCCTGGTCTACCCGTCAGCTGTGGCTCAGCATCCAGAGTCATGAGGTTCCGACGTGACTGTCAGGACATATTCTGACAGTCGGGGCTAGTTTTCCTGTAACACATGGGCACAAACAGAGTCGCTTAAAGCAATGCTCGTTTGCTAGCTTCTCGTTCTCCAGGTCAGAATCTCAAAATGGGTCTTGCTGGGCTCAAGTCAAGGTGTGGGCGGAGCTGTGTTCTTCCTGAAAACTGTAGTGGGGAGAATCCACTTGACCTTCTCTAGCTCCTAGAACAGTGGTTCTCAACCTTCCTAATGCTGTGACCATTTAATACAGTGGTGTGGTGAATCGTCGTGTAAATATCTGTGTTTTCTGATGGTCTTAGGCGACCCTGCTAGTGGTTCTCAACCTGTGGGTCACTGCTGTAGAGCCCAAGACCATCAGAAAACAGGTCACGACCCACAGGTTGAGAACCACTGTCCTAGAAGCTGCCTACCTTCCTCCACCTCCAAAGCCAGCCATAGCGGGCGAATCCTTCTTACAACCCATCAGCCTGACACCTGCTCTTCCACATGTAAGGCCCCCTGTGATGACATGGGTCCACCCAGGAGGTCCAGGATGATCTCTCTGGAGGCCAGCTGATGACTTGCACTGGCTCCGAGGGGAGGTGGACCATGTATTTAGGAGGAAATCGTTTCTCACAGAAGCAGAAGTGGTGTTTTTCATACATTTCCCAGATGAGGCTCAGAGAGGTAAAGCAGCTCACTTAACGTCACACAGCTGGTGAGCAGGGAAGCTGGGATTCAAACCCAGATCGTTCCATTTCCAAATCTCCAGTGTTTTTATTTGTTTGTTCCTTTGCTTTTCCTATCACTCATTCTTGGCTATTTCCTGGGATTCTTCTTCTCCTTTTCTAGTTTTTGAACTGGAAATGTCTAGTGTCCAGAAGCTGCCGGTACCATATGGCCAAAGGTTAACACGGTAGCTTCCCAGTCTCTTCCGAAGCCTTTTGCTCACTGGTGTCCACTCTCCGTGGCTCCTGGGGACGGCGCACCAGCAGGCACGGGGTTCTCTGCCGCCCCATTTGCCCTGGCCAGGTGTCATCGTGTTCACAGTTCCAGGTGTTGGGAGGAGGATGCCTTCTGCCTACCGCGGGGGGTCACTCCAGCAGAAAGGTGGGGTGATCACGAGCTGGGCTCGCACTCCGTGCGTGTGCCCCCAGATGAACGGAGAGACCCCCGCTTTTCCATTTCTCTCACAGCAGCCCCGGGCCTGCTCCTTGGAACACGCCGAGGGGCTGCAGAAACCGGGGGGACGGGAGCACCGCCCCTTAAAGGTTCCTCCGCAGAATTGAAGGGCAGATAAAGAACTTCACAGAGAAGAAAAAGCTAAAGGAGTTCATCAACTCCAAACCAGGATTCTATGAAATGCTGAAAGGCACTCTTTTAGAAGAGGAAGAAGAAAAAGGTAAAAGGCAAAAAAGTTATGAACAACAAATACATATCTATCAACAAGTGAATCTAAAAAATTAAGGGAATTAAAAATTTGATCCACAGAATAAACTGGTGAATATACTAGAATCGGGAGCACAGGAAGGCTGAGAAAGCAAGTAGCGGGCCCAGGATCACACCTTGAATTTGTTGGGGGGTGGGGATGGGGGAATGAGATTAGATTTTTTATCTCCCAATTGTTCATTGCTCTCAAACCAGGTTTTTTTTTGGGGGGTGGTGGTGGTGAGGGGGAGTAGGGTGAGTGACATGCATACAAAGGGACCCGTATGCATCTGTAACTACTTTTGAATTTGAGAATTGGGGTAATTAAGTGCGGACATCCATCCATCCATCGGTCCAAGGGAGTGGACCGATCATTCTCAGGAGGAAAGGGGTGAGGGGTGTACAGGGAGAGACTGGACAAAAATCATACACCTATGGATGAGGTCAATGGGAGGGAGGGAAGGGCAGAGGCAAGGGTGGGAGCCGGGTGGAGGGGAGCTATGGAGGGGAAAAAAAGAGAAACAAATGTAATCATCTGAATAATAAAGATTTAATTTTTTTTTTTAAATAGGTTCCTCCGGGAGGAGGCTTCCGCAGGCCCCTCTGACCTCTGACCTCTGACCCCTCCTGGGCCTGCCTGCCTCTCCTCAGGAGCCATCCGGCTTTGCCGAGCCCATCCGAAAAGGACACAGCTTGTAACGACGTCATTAACAGTTCCCAGAGTTCAAGTCCCCGCTCTCCCTCTCCTCCCGCCCCCCCCCGCCCCCCAAAACCGGTGTGGAAGTTGGTGCCACTCCTTCCCGGCACTCACTTCGTCCACCGCAGGAGTTTCATAAATCACCTCATAAAAACCCATTTACTGGTTTCCCCGACATAACGGCAGGAATAAACTGCTCGGTGCGCGCTGGGCAGCTCGCTCCAGAGAGCGTGTCCGGCCTTCGCCGGCCCTGGAGGCGGACGAAGGGCCCGGAGTCCTCCTGGTTCCCAGCCCGGGGTTCCTCCCCACCCCCCGGGGTTCCTTCCCCTCCCCTCCTTCCCCCATCCTCCCCCCCGCGCTTGCCGAGACAGTGTCCTCCATCATTAGGACGGCCGGGTCCTCGGCCTTTTATGGAGCTGGATGGCAAATCGCAGCATAAATGCTTTCCTTTGCACTTTCAAAAGGTTTTAATGGGAAAATATTTTTCCTACATCCTGTTTCCAGGGGAAAATGTGATTTTTAGGGGACCTTTTATAGTTCACAACAGGATATTGAAGGGCATTTGGTTTTGCTTAGTTTATTAGGGCTGTGTTGCTCCGGCACGAAGTGGTGTTTTTTCTGTGTGATGATTTAGGGAGAGTCTGATGGAGGCGGGGGGATCGGCCGGAGAATGATGGAAATGTGGGGCTGGGAAGGGCCTCAGATATCACCCCCACCCGGCGTCCTTGTACTTCCGATGAGAAAGCAAGTGGCGGGCCCAGGATCACACCTTGAATTTGTGGGGGGTGGGGGAATGAGATTAGATTTTTTTTAAAATATATATTTTATTGATTTTTTACAGAGAGGAAGGGAGAGGGATAGAGTTAGAAACATCGATGAGAGAGAGACATCGATCAGCCGCCTCCTGCACACCCCCCACTGGGGATGCGCCCACAACCAAGGTACATGCCCCTGAACGGAATCGAACCGGGGACCCTTCAGTCCGCAGGCCGACGCTCTATCCACTGAGCCAAACCAGTCTCAGCGAGATTAGATTTTTTAACTCTCAACTGTTCATTGCTCTCAAAATCAGGTTTTTTTTGGGGGGTGGGGAGAGGAGAGTAGGGGAAGTGACATGCATACAAAGGGACCCATATGCATCTGTAACTACTTTTAAATTTGAGTATTGGGGTAATTAAGTGTGGAAATCCATCCTTCCTCCCATCCATCCATCCATACATGCATCTACCTATCGATCCACCTATTGACCCACCATCCACTCAGCCATTGGCAGTCATGTGCTCATATTACAACACGTTTTGTCGGTACGTGGCACTGTGTGAGGCACTGAAAATACCAAAGCAGCCACCTGGGAACAGGTCACAGACTAACGCGGCAGACAGATGTGCTCATGGACCAGCATGACCACGACAGGTGCACGAATCGAGCTTGCTGTTCTCAGATGCTCTGAAGAATCACATGTAAGAACAGCTCTATGAATCTCCCGCCTGCTCTGCATAGGGAGGAGAAGACCATGAACTAGAGAGGGGTCCTGGCCCCAGAAATAAGGTTACTCTGGGGGTCATTTCAGCCATGCCAGCCTTGACGGGAGTCTGAGCGGCACCAGGGCCTCGCCCAGCGTGGTGGCCAGGGGGCTCCGAGCCAGCCCGACCTGAGTTGGAATCCCAGTCATGTCACGTATTGGTAGTGAGATCTTGGGAAGGTATTTCTTCATCCATGAACTAAGGATAAAAATATCCATCCATCTGAACATTGGCCTGGGGACTGAAGGGTCCCAGGTTCGATGCCAGTCAGGGGCACATGCCTGGGTTGTGGGCTTAGTCCCCACTGGGGGGCCTGCAGGAGGCAGCTGATCAGTGATTCTTTCTCATCGTTGATGTTTCTCTCTCTCTCTCTCTCTCTCTCTCTCTCTCTCTCTCTCCCCTTCCCCCACCCTTCCTCTCTGAACTCTCTCCCCCTTCCTTTCTGAAATCAATAAAAATATATTTAAAAATATATCCATCCAGCCGAAACCGGTTTGGCTCAGTGGATAGAGCGTCGGCCTGCGGACTGAAAGGTCCCAGGTTCGATTCCGGTCAAGGGCATGTACCTTGATTGTGGGCACATCTCCACTGTGGGGCGTGCAGGAGGCGGCTGATTGATGTCTCTCTCTCATCGATGTTTCTATCTCTCTATCCCTCTCCCTTCCTCTCTGTAAAAAATCAATAAAATATATTAAAAAATATATATATATCCATCCAACGGGGTTGTTGTGGGCATTAATGAGATGATGTGCAGAGCGCGTAGCAGCTCTGGCACTGAGCTGGTCCTACAAATGGAACCACTGCCGCCGAGGGTGCTGAGGACGGTAATAGATCACATGTCACAACCGGAAGGAGCCTTGTTTTACTTCCAGCCCCACATCACCCAGGAAACGTGGGGCGCTCCCGAGGAAGCTGCACCGGAGCCTGGGCGACTGTTGGAATGAAAGGGAGCGCTTCTTACTTGGCGGCCGTGGTTTGGGCCAGTCTCAGAGTCAGCGGTTCTCAACCTGTGGGTCACGACCCCTTTGGGGGTCGAACGACCCCTTTGGGGGTCGAACGACCCCTTCACAGGGGTCGCCTAAGACCAGCGGAAAACACCTATTTCCCATGGTCTTAGGAACCAACAGACCGCTCCTCCGTGTAGCAAAGTGCAGCCATGTCGTTGACTGTTGTCCTAGGAAGACTGTTGCCCATGCGACACCACGATTCAAGACAACATTTCATTTATTTGTCATTAGAAATAAATATTTCACAATATATAATTACATATTGTTTTTGTGATTCATCCCTATGCTTTAATGATGTTCCATTTGTAACAACGAAAATACATCCTGCCTATCAGATATTTACATTACAGTTCATCACAGTAGCAAAATGACAGCGATGAAGTAGCAATGAAAATCATTTTATGGTTGGGGGTCACCACAACATGAGGAGCTGTCTTAAAGGTCGAGGCATTAGGAAGGTTGAGAACCACTGCTCAGAGTGATTCTGGGAGACGAGATTCGGGCAGATGCAAGAAGGGCCCTCCCTCCCGTGTGAACCAGGGGGCGGAGAGCAGCTACCCTGTCCAGCTCTGGACCGGTTGGGAGGCACTGAGCTCACACTGGCGCTTAGGGGGTCCGGGCTGCCCGGTAAGAAGAATGTCCCGGATGCTGGTGGTGGTGTGCATCTTCACGTGAAGGAGCTTCACTGGCTGCGTGCAGGGATGGCCACACTCGCCAGCCCTTTTCTAACCGGATCCGGGCAGAACCCTCTGACTCGGGGCCAGGAGGCCCAGCCAGACGAAACCGCCGTCCCAGACACCAGCTGGCAGCCCGCTCCGGCCATCCCCGGGCTGAGCATTCCTCAGATGCCACCATCGCCATGGCGCTCCTCCGGCGAGCTCGCACCCCCTCCTGGAGGTTCATTAAGAGAGTCTCTGTAGGGCTGCTTTCACCGAAAGCGCGTTTAATAAAGCTTGGAATTTCCTCGCAGCCCGTGGATCCTGGCTGCTGGGTTTTCGGGTCTCCGTTATTACTTGTCCTCACCTCTCGGCTCGGTAGGCACGGGGCAGGCCAGCACAGCGGGTCCCCAACCTTGTCAATCACCAGGAGTCACCCCATGCCTGGGGTTCTCCCACCCCCTCTCAGAAAGGCCGAGTCTCTCCTGGTTCATCCGATTCCAGGAAGCTTTTAAAGCCAGCCGCTGGTTTTAATCATTATTCATTAAAAAGGCGGGCAACGTACAGCTCTGAGGGCAAAACTGAAGACGGAACTCAAACTGTGACCCTCGGTGGGAATAGTTTTGATTTCCTCCTCATTGCCCGCCCCCTCAAAAAAAAAAAGTAGCCTCTGATGGGTTAAGTTTGTGTTTTAAACATAGATTGGAAGTTGAGTGGCTGTAACTTGGAAGAGATTTTAAATATATATATACATATGTATATATATATACACATATGTATATATATGTATACATAGATATATGTGTATATATGTATATATATGTATATATATATTTAAATATATATATATATATTTAAAAAATATATATATATATTTAAATATATATATATTGACTTTTCTACAGAGAGGAAGGGAGAGGGATAGAGAGTTAGAAACACTGATGGGAGAGAAACATCGATCAGCTGCCTCCTGCAGAGAATAGGGATGTGCCCGCAACCAGGCTACATGCCCTTGACCGGAATCAAACCTGGGACCCTTCAGTTCGTAGGCCGACGCTCTGTCCACTGAGCCAAACCAGCTAGGACCCTTGGAAGAGATTTTAAACCAAGAGCCTGTATGTTGCTCATTCAGCAGTTACCAAATATGCCCCCACACCTTGAAGCACTCCGTTAGCAATGCCTGATTTATTACAGGAATGTGCTCATTGAAGTTACCGAAGTCCCTAATGACACCCAAAGGGCTCCCACGGGCTCGATGCCTCCGTGACAAGGCGTGGTTCCGAGTGAGCCCGGCCCGGCCTGTGGCCCTGGTGTGGCAGGAAGGCGCGGACGTTCCCGCACCAAACAGACATCTCTTCTCAGGCAGGTCTCCCTGAGCCCCGAAGAGCATCAGTCCTGGTGGCCCGTTCCTGTCCACACCAGGCTGTACCGGGGGGAGGCCAGGGCAGCTCGGCCCAGCACGGACCCAGCTCCCCGTTCCTGAGCAGCCCAGGGCGCCCTCTGGGAGGCCCTCAGACCTGTTCTTTTCTTCCCTTCTCCTCCTCTGACTCCTTGGGCTATGGAGGCCCTGGGTCCCACCATTGTTGGGTTCCATCCAAGCGCTCAGTGCACGCTCTGCTGCTTCCTTCTCTGTCCTACGTCTCCTCTTCCGCCCCTTCAGTTGTAGCCCCTCTATCTGTCTTCACCTCGGGGAGGATAAGTTCTGGAAAATGGCGGATGGCAGTGGAGTAGAACATCCCGTTCCCTGTAAGTAGATACAGTGGTACCTCGAGATACGAGTTTAATTCGTTCCGTCACCTTGAGGCGTGGGAAACTATGAGACGCTCGCGTCGCGGTAAACAGGTGGGCCGTGTGCAGCCGGCCGACCCGCGCGATGACTCCTATCTCAACTGTTGCTCCTATTTCAAAGCAAAAATCGCTCGCTCGACGGCTCGTATCTCAAAAATCTCGTATGTTAGGGCACTCGTATCTCAAGGTACCACTGTACTTTTGTTGCTACTTCATCACTGTCATTTTGCTGCTGTTATGAATCGTCATGTAAATAGCTGTGTTTTCCGATGGTCTTAGGCTCTACAGCGGCGGTCCTCAACCTGTGGGTCTGTAGAACCTAAGACCTTGGGAAAACACAGATCTTTACATGACGATCCATAACAGTAGCACAATGACAGTGATGAAGTAGCGACGGAAATAATTGTATGGTCGGGGGTCACCACAATACGAGGAGCTGTATTAGAGGGTCGCAGCCTTAGAAAGGTCGAGAAGCACGGGTTTAGAGTGGAGATGCAGTTACAAGAACCAGTCTCCTCACCAGAGCACTCTCCCAGCAGCTCTCTCTCTGCTCTGCTCTCCCCCTCTTCTCCCCACCCGCCCCCCGCACCCCCCAGCTGCTGGAGCAGGGAAACGCCACAGCCCCATTCAAAGAACACGCTCTACAGAGAACAGCTTCCAAAGGTACGAAGGGGTGCAGACAGCTAAAGGGCACGTAACCCCGAGTGTTCGCACACATTCGATACCTTCCCACCGGCTGAAGTATCACCTTCCTCAGTGAATGAGGTCTGGACAGAGCGGGAGCATAGAAGCATGCTCCCTCTGGGGAAACGTTCAAGGCTCGCATGTTTATCATCCTGGAGGGGGCAGGGGTGGGAACAGCCTTGGGACCGGGGTGGGGGGAGAGGGAAGGACAGGCCTGTTTGGTGAGGACGTGTGGTGAGGCTGAAATTGTAGGGCTGAGCCTGTGGGTACAGACAGGAGGAGGAGCCTCTGTTTGCGTGTAGCTGGCTATCTACTATCTACCCATCCATTTCATGGTCCCTCATGCGCCTCTCAGCTAGCTAACTTACTGGCCACCCATCCTGTCAACACGGAGAGTCCACCTTGTTTTCTTTCTTTCTTTTTTTAAAATATATTTTATTGATTTTTCACAGAGAGGAAGGGAGAGGGATAGAAAGTCAGAAACATCAATGAGAGAGAGACATCGATCAGCCGCCTCCCGCACGTCCCACAGTGGAGACGTGCCCGCAAGCAAGGTACATGCCCCTGACCGGAATCGAACCTGGGACATTCCAGTCTGCAGGCCAACGCTCTATCCACTGAGCCACACCGGTCTCGGCTCCACCTTGTTTTCAAAAGCCAGAGGCCTGGGCCCCAGCACAGCAGGGGGAGAGAAAGCCTGGCAGGAAGCAGGAAGAGCCCCTCAGTTTCACTGATCCCTGAGGACGAAGGGGGGACACGGGGTTTGGTGTCAGGCACGGCCGGTTTTGGATTCTGACCGCCATTGACTGGTCCCCATTTATTTGTCTTTAAGATCGGAATCACACTTAATCGCTGATGTGCTAGTAGGTGAGCAGCAGGGTTAGTAAGAGGCTCATTACCTGACCCCTGGCATCGGGCAGGGAGCGACCCCCTCAGCCCTCTTCTAAGTGTGTTCCGAGCACCCCCTGTAAGCCAGGCACTGCTCCAACTGCAGGATCTCCACCAGGGAGGAGGCTAGCCTGTCCGCCTTGAGATTTCTTCCCATGCCAAGGGGCCGTGGCTCACGAAAAACCCCAAGGTGCCAGACCACATACACTTTCCCCAAACCTCGGAGACGGAGCAAGACGGAGTCTCAGGACGCCGCATCTCAGAGACACGCTCAGATGTTTTCGTGACCGAGAGTCACAAGAGGTTTCGCTGTTGGTTCTTTGCTTAGAAGGAAACATCTAACTGTTTACAGAAAAGGAAAAGTAAATTTTCCGCCCCAGGCGTGTTTCTGAAACCCACACAGGGGCGTTTTTTCATTCCCCAGAATGTCTCCCCCACCCCACCTCCCCCCAGCTCTCGCCTGGCTTCCTTTTTCCTCCCGTGGAATCACACACACAAATTCTCCCCCAGGCATTTATATGGGAAACACCCCAGCCTCGAGCACACGCCATCCCCGTCGCAGCCTGAACAGTGCGGGATTCATTCATGGGTTCGCTCGCTCCTTGGAGAAGTGTTTACTGACAGGGACCCGGTGAGTGTTGGGAACAAACCCGCCCCGGACAAATGGCCCAGGCCTCAGGGAGGGGAGCTGGCACACAGAGGCGGTGAACGTGGGCCACAGTGACGTTCTAACGGGGTGACACCCCTAAGGCGGGGCCTCCTCCTTGGGGGTGTGGGGAGAGGGGAACCTGCTTCAGGGGGTCCAGGCCCTCACACCAGCCACTGTTCCTTTCTCCCCACTCCCTTCTCTTGGGACATCACGAGCAGAAAAGAACTAAGTGTCTGAGCGGCAGGCATGGTGAGGGCCTCGCTCTGTAGACGTACGGAGGAAGACCCTCAGCACTTGGCACTCAGCTTCTACTTCCAACATGTCGTCCGATGCTTGGCTCTCTCCTTGGGAGGCCGGAGAGTATGGGGCTGGGGAAACTCCTTGGCTGGGGAATGGGGAAACTGAGGCAGCTGGACACCCGGGCCCAGCACCTGGCGGCCAGATACAGACGTCCCCGGGCAGAACGGCGGCCCTCCTGCCCTGGCACCTCGCGGGTCCTGTGGTCTGACCCTGACCTCTGCTCCCTGGAGACCACAGCCAGGCTCGGGGGGTTCCGGCTCCGGGACCAGAAAGGCCCAGAGCCAGGGGGGCGATGGCGGACCAGCTGCGATGACGAATGACCCACTGGCGCCGACCAATCAGGGAGAGCACGGGCCTGAGGGGCACAGCTGATGGGCATTCTGAGACCCTCCCCACCTGCCCCGGTGCCTCCTCCCCTTCCCCTCCTCCCCCGCTGTGTGCGGCTCCTAAGCTCTGAGGCACCCACCAGACTGGAAGCCAGGGGAGCCTTGGGCAGCTGGGCGTCGTCCTGGGCGAACCCCCTGAACCTGTCCCCCAGACCCCATCCCTGGCTCCCCCGTGAGCTGACAGCAGCCTGTCGGGCTCACCTCCTTCCTCCGAGGTCCGAGGTTTCTAGACGGCGAAGCCGCCGCCTCCCTCTCTCTGCTGCTGCTCTGTCCTTGGGGTTGTGGGGGGGCTCCCCTTGTTTCGCTGTCCCAGCTCCCCTAAGCACCCCACCTCACCACCTGGGCCCTGCTGAGAGCTCTTTCCTGCTCCAAGTCAGGGGCCCCCTGAGGCAGGCCTGTTTGGCTAGTCTCCTCCCAGTATCACTGGAAACCCTCCGGCTTGCAAGCGGCTGTGTTGCACTTAATGCCCTCGGGGGTGGGGCCTCTCTCTTTCTGGGAAAGCTCCCCCTATTTCAGCGGTTCTCAACCCCTTTGGGGGTCGAATGACCCTTTCACAGAGGTCCCCTAAGACCATCAGAAAACACATATTCCCCATGGTCTTAGGAACCAACACACCGCTCTTCGGTGTCGCAAAGTGTGGCCATGTCGTTTACTGTTGTCCTATGAAGACTGTTACCCATGCTACACCACGATTCAAGACAAAATTTCATTTATTTGTAATTAGAAATATTTCACAATATGTAATTACATATTTTTGTGATTAATCACTGTGCTTTAATGATGTTCAATTTGTAACAACGAAAATACATCCTGCCTATCAGATATTTACATGACAGTTCCTAACAGTAGCAAGATTACAGCTATGAAGTAGCAACGGAAATAATTTTATGGTTGGGGGTCACCACCACATCAGGAGCTGTCTTAAGGGGTCTCGGCCTTAGGAAGGTTGAGAACCACTGCCCTATTTGGTGTGTGTGCAGCAGATACTCCTGAGCCTGGGGTGTGTTTCGGGGGGGGGGCGTGCAGGGAGATCCGAGGTGCTCCCCCCAACCCGGCCCTCCGGCTGCCCCAGCCCCTGGCTTCCTGTAGGCACGCTCCGCCCTCCTTTCCCTTCCCTCTCGGGGACTGGCCTTCTGTTTGGTCCCCGTTTGCCCGGTTTCTCCCCGGACGGAGCCCCAGCACCCGGTGTGGTCTGACCCACGTGGTCCTCGGGTCTCGGGTCTCTGTGCTGAGCCGCAGACTCGGGGGGCTCATGGGGCTCAGGTTCAAGGCTCAGGCGCTCATCACCGTGTAGGCGGCCGGGCCTGTGCTGCCGGAAGCCGCTCCCCCCGCCGCCGGGTGCGGGGCGGTTTGGGACAAATGTTCTGAGCCCCACACCTGCCCTCGTTAAACAGGCTGTTACATTCTCCCCTTGTTCTGGCTTCTCCGGCGGCGTTCGCGTTGTTTCTGTTTCCCAGGGAGACTCCGAGCGCCACACCCTCGCTGGTGAGAGAGAGCGAGCGAGTTTGCACCTCCACACGTGGGTGCAGCTTCGCGGAGCCCACACGAGGGAGGGAAAGAGGGATGGTCTTCCCTCTGTTAACGAGCCCCGGTGTCTGCTGTCAGCCCAAATGAGACCCTTACTGGGGGGCAGCTGACAGCAACCCCAGGGGTCCGTGGGCACGTGTTTCCAAGTGATCCCTCGGCTGTGAGGGATCTCTCAGCGCCCCTCCCCTAGTCCCCCTTCCTATCCCTTTACCCCCCTCCCCTCCCCCACCTCTTGCAGGAGCTCTGGAGAAGGGCCTGGCTACCCCGGGGACATAGAAACATTCAGGAGCCAAAACCGGTGTGGCTCAGTGGATAGAGCGTCGGCCTGCAGACTGGAATGTCCCAGGTTCGATTCAGGTCAAGGGGAATGTATCTTGGTTGCGGGCACATCCCTCGTACGGGGCGTGCAGGAGGCGGCTGATCGATGTCTCTCTCTCATCGATGTTTCTAACTCTCTATCCCTCCCCCTTCCTCTCTGTAAAAAATCAATAAAATATATTAAAAAAAAAAAAAAGAAAAGAAACGTTCAGGAGCCAAAACCGGTGTTGATCAGTGGATAGAGCGTTGGCCTGCGGACTGAAAGGTCCCGGGTTTGATTTCGGTCAAGGGCATGTATCTTGGTTGCGGCCACATCCCCACTGTGGGGCGTGCAGGAGGCGGCTGATGGATGTCTCTCTCTCATCGATGTTTCTAACTCTCTATCCCTCTACCTTCCTCTCTGTAAAATATCAATAAAATATATTAAAAAGAAAAGAAACGTTCAGGAAACCTCCAGCGGGCGCTCTGCTGGTCCCAGCCACCCACCAGTAAGCTGCGTTGAGCTCAGAAAGGCTGTGGGGAGCCCAGGAACCCCCACATTCTCAGGTCTTTCTCCAGCCTCAACTCACAACTTTTCTACCTCCGTATTGGAAGGCGCGGCAGACTCTGGCCAAAATCCGTCTCACAAGGCAACGTCCTGCCCAGACCATCCCCAGCTAGAGCACAACTCCTGCCCGCCATCATGTCGTGGCGAGTGCAAAGGGCCTGGGGTTGGTGCCTCCTGAGCCTTGAGTAGAGACGGAGCAGCAGAGGTCCGGCAGGTCCGCCTTTATCCGGGCTGTCTTCCTCAGAGGGCGTGCCTTTGGCTGGGTGAACAGAGCCACAGTGGGTACACAGCCAGAAGTGACCATGCTGGATCACGTAATAATTCTATAGTCCCATCTACTGTGTGCGAGGGTTCCAGTGACCCCACGTCCTTGTCACCACTTGTTCCTTTCTGGTCCATTTGTCTTTGTCATCCTAGCCTTCCTAAGCTGCTGCTTTTGGACATGCTATCTGCTTGGATGTTTCTCTTCTTTCACGAGAACTCGGGCTGGGGGCGGGGGGTGCACAAGAGACTTTTTTTTTTCGCTGTAGCTGAGCGCCCAGAAATGCGAGGTCAGTGGGGCGATGCCTGTGAACACTTGTGGGGGGATGGATGGCGAGGGGAGCGGAGGCTCAGGAGCACAGCCAGCAGAGCCGGGGGCTTGCGGGGGGGCCTTCCTGCGAGGCCCAGAGCGCCCCTCACTCAGGGCGCCGCTGGCTGTGCTGGGCGAGGTGGACCCAGAAATGAAACGGCAGGGGAGTGTTTCCCGGCTGTTTCAGGGGAGCCACTGCAATGGGCCTGTGGGTGCTCTGTCCAGATCCCCCCTCCGCCCACACCTCACAGCCCACCCAAGCGTCTGTGTGCTCTGCTCCTGAGGACGCACACCGCAGCCTGCAGGGGCTGCCCGGCTGGCTGCTGGGGTCATTTCTGCGCGGGCAGAGAGGCCAACCAGCAGCTCCCCCATCACCCCCTCCCGCACCCCCCAGTAGCCTGAGACTGCCAGGAGGGTGGGAGTAGCCTCCAGGCGGGACCAAGTCCGAGGTGAACCTTAGAGATGGGGGTCCCTGGAAGTCAGGCTGTGCCTGGGGTCCCACTGGAGAACCACCTCCCCCACGTGCCCAGCACCACCCCCGGCGTCCGCACGAGGGTCCCAGTGCCCAGACCCGTGTGTGTGCGGAGTTCCCTCCCACCAGGGACCCGCCCAGGAGAGTGGGAGTGGGGAGGGGGCTCAGGGGCTGCTTGGGCCTCAGGACTAACTAACCACGGGGCTCTTTTCCTCCCGAGAAGGAGGATCTGGAGGTGATCACGTGCTCGGGTTCATGGCTGGCCCTCTGGGGGGCAGGTGTCCCGCTGCCTCCGACCAAAGGAGCCGCACGCCCCTACGCCCACCCGAGCCTCCTCGGACTCTGGGCCCCGGCGCCCCACAGGCGTGACCCCGCGGAGATCGCCCTGGGGGGGGGGCTCGCGGGGCCTCAGGACCAGATGTCTGCGCGGGGGGATGGGGGGGCCGGGACAGAGGTGGACACGACCCCCAAGAGTTCTCGGGCACCCCACCCGCCGCAGGCTCGCGCCTTTGCCGGCCTCGGACAGAAGGAAACTGTGACAGTGGGACCCTGAGTTTCTGCCACGGAGGGTGGTGGTCCTTTCGTTGCTGGTAACAGTGAGGACCTGGTGTGCGGAATTGCTGGGCGCCCCTCTGGATCCTTTAGCTTTTTTTAAAAAATAAATTTATTCATTTTTTTTTTTTTTTACAGAGAGGAAGGGAGAGGGATAGAGAGCTAGAAACATCAATGAGAGAGAGACATCGAGCAGCTGCCTCCTGCACGCCCCCCACCAGGGACGTGCCCTCCACCAAGGTACATGCCGTTGACTGGAATCGAACCTGAGACCCTTCAGTCAGCAGACCCACTCTCTATCCACTGAGCCAAACCAGCTTTGGCTAAATCCCTTAACTTTGTAAACCAGGGTCCATCTCCCAGGAGGGGCCCCGAGGTTGGGGGTGGCAGCCCATTGTACAGATGAGGGAACTGAGGCTTGAGCTAGAAGTGGGGCTGGCTGCCCCACTGGTTCGCCCCAGGCCCCCCACATCAGGCTTTCATATTTGGTATTCTGCTTACCTGGAACCCCCTCCTTCACCTTGCTTCACACACACACACACACACACACACACACACACACACACACCCTCCCTTCATCAAGCTTTTGGGTCTCTTTAATTCTGCACCCCAAGAGAGCGGACCTGTCCTGCTGGAACCCCCTCGTCCCTCCCCTGGGCTTATGAGGCCTTTGGGTTCTCACAACCAGCTCCTGGAGTTGGGGTTACTACCCCCCCCCCGTGCCCAGGGAGTGTGGAAGGCCAGCCTGGCACCAGCGCTGGGCCAGGGCGGTACCAGGTTCTGGTAAGCCCGGCTCTCCTCGCAGCCAGCCACCTCACCCGCACCGCACGGAGCCTTTTTATTACCAGATTTTAAAGGACTTAAAAAAAATAATTTTAATTTTGCTTTCGCCTGGTTACAGGGCCCTCATTTACCAGGGCTGTGACTTCTCAGGACGGATTGGGCAGACTGGGAAATTCTTGCAAAGTGAGAAAATCTAAATCGTTTTCACGTGTCGTGAAACCGTTTTAGGGATAATTAATGTAGCCATTTGATGATGTTGACACGGTGCTACCTTCTGTGGACATTTAATTACGCCTTTATTAATTCTGACTTCGCAGTTTCCTTTTCCCGCCGTAGAGCCAAGAACGACTTTTCCAGGTCTCCCGCATTTTTGTTGGAAAGCCCTCCAAAGAGCTCGCGATTCCCAGGCAGTTTGCCCAAAAGTTCCCAACTCCTAGGTGAAGCCAGCCCACCGAGGCCCTGCCCACTCCCACACTGGTCGGGGGTACCTCCATCCTTCCAGGATTTGGCTTTCAAGGAAGCAGAACTGGAGCCTTCCCCAGGGCGGGGCCTACCTGTGATCAGGTCTCAATAACCCGCCTCATTCAAAGAGAGAGAGAGAGAGAGAGAGAGAGAGAGAGAGAGAGAGAGAGAGA
>JAAGEH010000357.1:3966624-4051919 GCA_011751065.1 Lasiurus cinereus
AGAGAGAGAGAGAGAGAGAGAGAGAGAGAGAGAGAGAGAGAGAGAGAAAAGACCCCGGTCCATATGGGCTGAACTGTGACTCTCTCAGGGGGAGAAGGGAAATGGATGTGGGAGAGGCCATGCCCCAGAAAAGGCGCAGGGAATCCGGGTGCTACTCATCCTGTGAGTCCCTCAGGCAGTCTCTGCCCCTCCCGGGTTCCATTTCCCCGCCGGGGCTGAGGATGGGCTAGCAATCTGCTGACTGGCCACAGCTTTCAGGTCTCCTCCTCACTCAGCCCCATTCCCCGCCAACCACCCGAATCAAAGGCTCCGGCCGAGACCGCTTTGGCTCAGTGGATAGAGCGTCGGCCTGCGGACTGAAAGGTCCCGGGTTCGATTCCGGTCGGGGGCATGGACCTTGCTTGCGGGCACATCTCCACTGTGGGGCGTGCAGGAGGCGGCTGATCGATGTCTCTCTCTCATCGATGTTTCTGACTTTCTATCCCTCTCCCTTCCTCTTTGTAAAAAATCAATAAAATATATTTTTTAAAAAAAAGGCTCTGGCAGAGGGCAGCTGTCTGTCGGGGAGCCTGGAGCCGGGTGCTGGTTGCAGCTCGGAGGCCACCATGCTGTGTGACAGAGGAGTCCCTCCCCGTCTCTGAGCTTTGTCTCCTGGCAGTACCCCGGAACGCTGGGCTGGAGCTGTGCCCATCATCCAAGGCCTCTGTTGAAGCACAGTCGGATTCCGGGGTTCAGGGCAGGCCGGAGGGTCTGCATGTCTAGCAGCTCCCAGGTAGCGCCCCTGCTCCTCCCAGTCTTGGGCCTGCTTGACACCCCAAGAACCTCGAGGACGTCCGAGGCTGCTTGTGGCTCCGAGGGCCAGGCCTGGGGCCCTGGCAGCAGGAACATGGGAAGGATGAGTAGAGTTGCCTAGGAGTGGGCCGCTCGCTCCGGGGGGGAAGGCGTGGGTGAGGCAGGAAGGGGTAACCCCCAATGGGGAATGATCCCCAGGGGTCCTTCCAACCAGCAGTTACAAAAATCGTCGCCCCCCTCGCCAGCGTCCCCGAACGTGGATGCCGGGCCCGCTCGCCGGCCAGGGCAGCTGTCACATCCTGGAACCCAGCTGACCCCGCGTGCACCCTGGCGGGAGGGGCGGAGCGGGCTGGCGCGTCCATTCAGTCTGGGCCGGAGGGTCTGGGCCCGAGCACAATAGCCTTCCCAACGAGGGTTCCCGGCGGCCCTTTGAGTCCCCCCAGCCTGTGTTCCTCTGGCGCCTGCTCCCTGACCCCTTCCCGCTTTGTCTCCCGTGCCCCGCCCCCTCCCGCCGCCTGCCCTCCCCCCGCACCCTCTTCCACACACAATGTCCGGGGAGAAAACCGGTGTATCCACCCCCAGATTTCCCACTTTTGATCCTCTCCCGGGAGAACCCGGCTCGGAGGCCGGGGTCCTGCCTCGTGGCGGGGTGAGCTGGGGGCAAATCCTCTCTGAAGGCCCGCGCGTCCCGTCTGTAACAGCGGTCCTTTCCCCTACGGGACGAGTGGAGGGTTTACAGGGTCAAGGACGCTGTGCTCAGTGACTCCAGCCCACCACAACCCTGCCCTGTTTCCCCGAAAATAAGACAGTGTCTTCTATTGATTTTTGCTCCCAAAGATGCGCGAGGTCTTGTTTTCAGGGGATGTCTTATTTTTCTATGAAGAAGAATACGGTACACATTTATTGTTGAACAACAAAAAAGAGGAAATTGCCGAAACCGGTTTAGCTCAGTGGATAGAGCGTCGGCCTGCAGACTGAAAGGTCCCAAGTTCGATTCCGATCAAGGGCATGTACCTTGGTGGCGGGCACATCCCCAGTGGGGGGTGTGCAGGAGGCGGCTGATCGATGTCTCTCTCTCTCATCGATGTTTCTAACTCTCTATCTCTCTCCCTTCCTCTCTGTAAAAAATCAATAAAATATATTGCCGAGACCGGTGTGGCTCAGTGGATAGAGCGTCGGCTTGCGGACTGAAAGGTCCCAGGTTCGATTCTGGTCCGGGGCACGTACCTTGCTTGCAGCACATTTCCACAGTGGGGAGTGCAGGAGACGGCTGATCGATGTCTCTCTCTCATCGATGTTTCTGACTTTCTATCTCTCTCCCTTTATGTAAAAAATCAATAAAAAAAATAAAAATATATATATATTTAAAAAAAAAGATGATGCCTCTAGGAAGACCCTGACCCCGTGTGACTGGGGTCCTTATGAGAAAACAAACACAGAGAGGAGAATGCTGTGGGAGGACACGAGGCAGGGGGACAGGGGAGGGGCCCCGTGAGATGGAGGCAGGGACTGGGGTGAGGCTGCCGCCGCCAGGAGCTGGAGGAGGCCGGGGAGGTGCTCCCCGAGAAGTTTCAGAGGGAGCACGGCCCTGCCAGTGCCTCAGACGTGGACTCCTGGCCTCCGGGGCTGCGAGAAGAAACTTCTTGGGGGGGGGGGGTCAAGCCTCCCCGTTGGTGGCCACTGGTCCCGGCAGCCCCAGGACGCTGCCCGCGGTTCAGAGGCACCACCGCGGGTTTGACCGTTGGCCCACTGAAGGCAGCCTGGCCCACCTCCCATTGGGGGCTGTTATGAATAACCCGCTATGTATTTTTTTTGTGTGTACAAATTCCTGCATGAAAAGACGTCTTCATTTCTCGGAGGGAAAAAAAAAAGAAAAAAAGAGTTTGTTTTTAAAGAAACAGTTCATCCAACGTAGGGAGGTTGCTTTTCTTGCTAGTTTGCTAAGACTTGCTGGGAATAGGTGCTGAATTTTCTCCAACACTATCTATTAAAGACCTTTCGCCCATATATTTTTAATAGAGTGAGTTATGGCGACCGATTATAGGACGGCGAAGCAATCCCGAATTCCTGAAATGAACCCAAGTCATTTATGATGGACTTTCTTTTTTCCTGCTAGGAAGCCCTGGGTTGACCTCTCTATAATTTCGTTCGGCATTTTTTTCCACATATGTTTTTATTTATTTATTTCAGAGAGAGGGGAGGGAGGGAGAAGGAGAGGAGATAGAAGCAGCGGTGAGATGAGAGGGAAAGGTTATCGGCTGGCTGCTTTCTGCACGCCCTCTCCTGAGGTTTGAGCCCTCGGCCCCAGCCTGCGCTCTGACCGGGAATCCAACCGGTGACTTCTGGGTTCCGGGGGTGGGGGGGGCGGGGGGTTGGGGGGCAGGGTGGAGAGACGCTCAACCGCCTCACTGCACGGGCCAGGCTGGTTCAGGATTTCCACATCGAGGTTCAGGGGTGAGATTGGCCTGTCGTTTTCCTTCCTTATATCGTCCCGGTAGGATTTGGGGGTCGCTGTAGCACAGGGAGTGCCCCCTGTCTTCCATTCCCTGCAAGCACTTGTCTAGACGGAGAGTATTTCTACCCCGTGTTGGTTAAGACGGACGGTGGCAGCCAGTGGGACCTGGAGGCTGTTGTGTGAAAAAGTTTCATTTACAGACTCAACCTCTTTAGTGAATACAGGCAATTCAGGCGTTCTGCATCTTCCTACACAACATCACCAAGTTTCAGTTTTCCATCTATTTGTTCCCAGATTTACTGGCATGAAGTTGTTCATGCTCTCTTTTATCTGTAAAAAAAAAAAAAAGCTGAAACCGGTGTGGCTCAGTGGACAGAGCGTCGGCCTGCAGACTGAAAGGTCCCAGGTTTGATTCTGGCAGAGGGCATGTACCTGGGTTGCAGGCACATCCCCAGTAGGAGGTGTGCAGGAGGCAGCTGATTGATGTTTCTCTCTCATCGATGTTTCTAACTCTCTATCCCTCTCTGTAAAAAATAAAAAAAAATTTTTTTTTAAATGGCAGACTTTGTGATAATGTCCCCTTTCAGGTAAATGGGACTGTGTGCCTTCTCTCCTGTTTTCCCTTCAAAATTCTTGCCTTGTCTACCAGCAAGAATTGGTCCTGGGACCAAAAAGTGAAAGATGCTGTGATCCAAGCTGAGAAACCGAGGCAGGCCAAGAGGGGAAGGTGTCGTAGTTTTCTCGGCGTTGTCATAACAAACTGCCACGGACGGGGCGGCTTCAGCGGCAGACTTATTTGTTACAGATCTGGAGGCCGGAAGTCCAAGGTCAAGGCGCCTGCCCGGTTGGGCCTGGGGAGGCCTCGCTTCCTGGCTTGCAGATGGTCGCCCTCCTGCTGGTGCTCCCTGGCCTCTGCTCTGTGCACACAGGAAGAGCGAGTGCTCTGGCTTCTCCTCCTCTTCTTCTAAGAACACAGTCCCATCGCCGAAACCGGTGTGGCGCAGTGGATAGAGCGTCGGCCTGCAGACCGAAAGGTCCCAGGTTCGATTCCTGTCAAGAGCATGTATCCTGGTTGCGGGCACATCCCCAGTAGGGGGCGTGCAGGAGGAAGCTGATCCATGTCTCTCTTTCATCGATGTTCCTAACTCTGTATCCCTCTCCCTTCCTCCCTGTAAAAAATCAATAAAATATATTTTTAAAAAAAGAACACAGTCCCATCAGAGAGAGTCCCACGCTCTGACCTCCTTCATTACCTCCTTAAAGACCCCGGGTCTCAACACAGTCCCCTTCGGAGCGAGGTTCTGGAAACCAGGACTTAGACACATGAGTTTAGGGAGGAGACGCTTCACCCGGTCACATAAGAGCTCTCCGGGGTCATGGTTAGTGACAGAAGCAAGACTGAAGGTGGCACAGCCCCTGGCCCCGCAGTGAGCGCCTCCCCAGGGGGCGAGTCTTCTCTGACGGAGCCGAGTGAAATGAAGAGTCCTAAGGGGGATCTCTTCTCACGATAGAGTGTGTTTTTTTTAAATATATTTTATTGATTTTTTACAGAGAGGAAGGGAGAGGAATAGAGAGTTAGAAACATCCATGAGAGAGAGACATGGATCATCTGCCTCCTGCACGCCCCCTACTGGGGATGTGCCTGCAATCAAGGCACATGCCCTTGACCGGAATTTAACCTGGGACCCTTCAGTCTGCAGGCCAATGCTCTATCCACTGAGCCAAACCGGTTTTGGCCAATATAGTATTTTTTAAAAGTATATATATTTTTTATTGATTTTTTACAGAGAGGAAAGGAGAGGGATAGAGAGTTAGAAACATCGATGAGAGAGAAACATCGATTAGCCACCTCCTCACACCCCCTACTGGGGATGTGCCCACAACCAAGGCACATGTCCTGGACCAAAATCAAACCCGGGACCCTTCAGTCCGCAGACCGATGTTCTATCCACTGAGCCAAACCGGTTTTGGCTCACGCCATAGTCCTTCCTCTTCCTAATGTGAGAACGGAGGCCTACAGAGGGCAAATGGCTTGCCCACGATCACACGGCGAGGTGGTGGCTAGAACCCGGGTCTGCGGCTCCCAAACTCAGTGCTCTCTCCCCCTGACACCCCCTCCTCCCCAAGGTGGGCACCCGCTAGTCCCCCGCCCCCCGTCAAAATCGGAGAAAAGGGAGCGAATTGGCGAGTTGGGAGCCGTCACCAACTCATTTCCTCTCGCAGGATGTTCGCGCTGAACTCCCAGATTGGGGTGGAGAAATCTCAGCCGTGTGCGGGCAGGGGGCTCTCTGTCCCCCAGGCGGGGAGGTGGGGGTGGGAGGCTGAGGCCACAGGCAGGGCCACCCCAGGGAAGACAGAGCTGCTTGGCCCAGTTTTCCTGCCCCCCGTCCCCGCCCCGGCCTCCTTGTCTGATGTGGATGTGAGGGTGCGTGCGTGTGAGTGTGTGCATGTGTGTGTGTGCGTGTGTGTGTGTGTGTGTGTGTGTGTGCGCGCGCTCAGAAAACTGGAAAGTTGGACTGTGTTTGTTTCTACATCCAGCACTGTGGTTTTCCAACCCAAATCCCCAGTCCCCAGTGAAAGGAGGGCCAAAGTAGCTGACGTCTCCAAGTCCAAGTTGTAACGTGGAACAATAAATGTTCAGGAAGAGAATGTCGGCTTGGGGGATGGAGTCGACACCCCGCTGCCCGGAGCGAGCCGCTCTCATGGAGCTGAGAAAGCTTCCGGAACATTCTGGGCCTTATTACTGCCCCACCCCTCCCCCCGGGGGTTGGCATTGGGCGTGCCCCGTGTCCCCTCGGGCTGTGACGTTCACCTGGTCTGGCTTGGTCTATGTGGGGTTGGTATTGGGGGTCCCTCCTTGCGTTACAGCGTGAGCTGGGCAGGAGAGCCGCATGACGGAGCAGCCGTCCCTGCGCCCTCCTCCACCCCTGCACCGTGCCTCAGTTTCCTCATCTGTAACGGGGACCCCGATTGTGTCCAGCTGAGAGGGCCTCTGGGAGGATGAAGGTAAGGAACTCTCGGGCGGCGGGCTCTCAGGGCCCAGGTCCAATGGCTCAGGACGTATTCTCGGCAGCTCGGACCCAGGGCAGGCGGAGAGCGGGCCTGCTGTTCTCAGACTGCCCCCGAGACGGAAGCAGTTCTTCCTTTCATTGTGAGCACTGCAGTCTGCTCGCTGCTGGCCTCACCCCTGGAGTCCCAGTCCGTTTGGCAGAAGGTAGAGCAAGGCCCTCTGGGGCTGAGCACCAAGCACCACGCCCGCCCCTTCGGCAGAGGAGCCCGCGGGAAGGCCGGGAGCGGGCCTGGAGGGAGGGGTGCAGGCACGGGAGCCCTGAGAGCAGCGCCAGCCGGGCCGCTGGCTGCTCAGACCGGAGTCTCGCCCTGGGACACGGCTGTCACGGGTTCCGACGGCCGCCGTCACACACACGCGTGCAGGGGGGAGCGGCAGTGCCCAGGGGTTTCAGGCCGGCGACACCGCAGCGCGATGGTGGATGGCGGGTGCCCGTCACTGCACACTGTCCCCACCTGGAGGGTGGGCCCCACCCGGAGGGACCTTCCCGGAGCCTGGGGCCTCGTGGCTGACCAGCTGGGTTCACGGGGCCGAAAGGACGTTGGTCAGAGCCCTGCGAGGCCCGGAGACACGGCGGCCGGCCCAGGTCCCGGCTTCCCTGCCGCCTTTGTGTCCCTGCGGATCCCCGGTGAGCTGCTGGTCCCGTCACACAGAGCCCGCGGCCCTGGGGGTGGAACTGCTCGGTCCCGGAACTCTCCCCGACAGCCCGCATAGGGTGGGAAGGGAAGTTTCCGGAAAGGTCACGGGAGGCAGGAGCCAGGAGACACGGCTGCCAGGGGGCAGGGGCGTCTCCGTCCAGAGTTTTCCTCTGGGAAAGTGTGTGACCCAGTCCGTGGGGGTGCGCTCAGGAATGAAGGGGGAGGGGAGGGGAGGGCAAGTGTGTGTGAGGAGGAGGCTGGGGGAGGTCAGTGCGGGGCGGGGGGGGGGAGGAATATATACTACTATTTGTAATACCTTAAACAATAAAATTGCCCTAATTGGTGTGGCTCAGTGGGTAGAGCATCGGCCTGTGGACTGAAGGGTCCCTGGTTCAATTCTGATTAAGAGCATGTGCCTTGGTTGTGGGCACATTTCCAGTAGGGGGCATGGGGAGGCAGCTGATCGATGTTTCTCATCGATGTTTCTCTCTATATTAAATAAAAAATATATATATTTTTAAAAAATACCATATTGGCTGAAACCGGTTTAGCTCAGTGGATAGAGCATTGGCCTGCGGACTGAAAGGTCCCAGGTTCAGTTCCGGTCGAGGCCATGTGCCTTGGTTGCGGGCACATCCCCAGTGAGGGGCGTGCAGGAGGCAGCTGATCCATGTCTCTCTCCCTTCCTCTCTGTTAAAAAAAAAAAAAAAATCAATAAAATATATTAAAAAACAAAAACCAAAAAACCAAAAAAACCAATAAATTAAAAAAACACCCTATGAAATAAACCCAAACAACTCATTAGAGAAGGGTGAGAACCTGAATAAAAGGGATTAAAAAAAATGACAGGGGTTTAGCAGAGGGCACAGTGGTCCTTGAGACCCAGGGGGCCTGGCCACACACCCTCCTGTGGGGACTGCAAACCAGGCGGCCCAGCGACGCCCCTGTGGGGACCCGTTTACCTGGGACTCGGAGCCAGACAGCCGCCATCGGCAGGATCTGCTTTTAATTCTGTGGCCCAGGAGCCGGGATCGGGTGACCCGGGACCGGCGGACCGGCCGGCCGGCTGCCTCCGGCGCGCGTCCCAGCGCTAATGATGTCCTGGCCCTGGGCGGTGGCGGCGGCGCTGGGGAGTGGGTGGCGGGCAATCAGCTCATGTTAACATGCTGATGATCATGAAATGAAGACGCCTGTCTCCAGGGGAGGCTCGGGGCCGAGGCGCTGGAGTGAAATCACAGGGACTCCGCGGAGGTCACGGTTGAAGGATCACACAACTTCCTTTACTGGAAGCAGATGCCTCTGAAGATTAATTTGGGGTGAAGAGCAAATCAGTGACTGTCCCCTCCGTGACGTCACGGGCACCTCCCTGTCCCTCCGGCCGGCCGCTGGCCACGCTCTTCCTCGGGGACGTCAGGCCACCCCCCAGTCGCCCGCAGTCCCTCTTTGCGGGAGTTTCCGTGAGATCTCCGTGTTCACACGCACACCGTGGGCACCAACAGAAGGGAGCATCGACCGGGAAAACGGGGGCCGAAGACGGAGCCCGTCTTCAGGCAAAAGCCACGTGGTCAGCCGTGCACAGGGACCGGCCTTGTCCAGAGGAGAAACACACACCTCCTTGTGAAGCCACGGGCGCTGTGTGAGGGGCGTGGTGGGGCTTGGAGAGTTGGGGTCCAGCCGAGGGGCGCTGAGAAGGGTGTCTGCAGCTAGCACCCCGGTCAGTGGCCGTGTCTTCCCTCTGGACCCTGCAGTGCAGGTCACCTCCACACGCCTTTCTCTTCTGCTCTAAGTAAAGAAGCGTCACTGCTTGGTTTGTTCCAAAACATTCCTTCTTCAAATTCTTTTTTAAAAATACATATCTGTATTTCAGAGAGGAAGGGAGAGAGAGCGAAACATCAATGATGAGTGAATCATGGGTCGGCTGCCTCCTGCATGTCCTCTTCTGGGGATTGAGCCCAGAACCCAGGCATGTGCCCTGACCTGGAATCGAACCCTGACCTCCTGGTTCATAGGTTGAAGTTCACCCCCTGAGCCACACCAGCCTGGCTCCCTCGTCTGTGGATGGACACGCCTGTTGTCGCCACCGTCCGGCTTGTGTGAATTACGCTGCGGTAACTGTGTCTGAGCCCGTCTCTATGGACACGTTTTCAGTTCATATATATATATATAAAATATAAATTTTTTACTGATTTTTTACAGAGAGGAAAGGGAAGGAATAGAGAATTAGAAACATCTATCAGCTGCCTCCTGCACACCTCCTACTGGGGATGTGCCTGCAACCAAGGTACATGCCCTTGACCAGAATTGAACCTGGGACCTTTCAGTCCACAGACCGACGCTCTATCCACCGAGCCAAACCGGTTTGGGCCGTTTTCAGTTCTTTGGGGTATACGCCTGGGCGTGGAATTGCTGAGTCCTGTTATAGCTCCGTGCTGACCGTTCTGAGGAGCCGCCAGCTTGTCCCCAGCAGCCGCCGCCCTTTGCATGCCCACCAGCCCTGCAGGAGGGCTCCGGGTCTCCATGTTCTCGCGGGCACTTGCCGTTTCCCACTGGAAAGAGTAGAGCCGTCCTCGTGGGTGCGCAGCGGCATCTGCCTGTGGTTTCCGCTCTGCGTGTCCCGGGGACCTCTCTTCCTGTGCTTGCTGGCCAGTGGCATGTCTTCTTTGGGGAAATGTCTGTCCCAGGCCTTTGCCCGTTTTAGGGAGTTGTCTGTCTGTGTGTTATTGATTACCAGTGTTCTCTCTACACGGGTCCTTATCTGCAGGGGACATGTCCCAAGACCCCCAAGGGAGGCTGGAAATCAGAGGAAGAAACAGGGGGAGGGACCTGGGAGGTTGGCCACCAGCACCAAAGAGAAAGCCGGCCCTCAGCCCCCCTAGGAAAAGGGCTGTGTCAGCCCCCCTCCCCCCACCAGTTCTTTGTCCAGCCCCGGGGCCTGGTCCTGACAGGGCAATCAGGCTTGCCAGCCTGGGGGAGGGACCAGGTGGCTGGCAGGCAGGCTCCACCAGCGACTGGGGCCTGTGGGCAGCTCCTGCATGGAGCCTCTGCCCCCTTGTGGTCAGGGCGCATCATAGCAACCGGACATTCCGGTTGTTCGGTCGTAACGGTCGCTGAGGCTTTTATAACTGCAGATGGGACGATGTGTGTGGCACGCGCCATCCTGTCAGCTGCCTTTCACTTTACACCATCCTTCCCACCCACAGAGGTGGGCCGGCATCTGCACTGTCAGCGCTGCACAGCGTGGCTGCTGCTGGCTCCTCCTTCCTCTGCCACCCTCAGCTGCTGGCACCGAGGTCCAAGGTGCAGGTGGACCCTCCGTGGCTGAGGGTGAGGGGCAGGGCTCTGGACAGACTGGGTGGGAATTAAGTAGCTTTATTCTTGAGCCTTTGTTTTCCTGGATACACCTTGTGTGTGAGGACTTTGCCACGGCATTCACCAGACCTCACGTCATGCCAGAGAGGGGGAGAGGGGGCTTGCAGGTCATGGATAGAGCCCTGGATGATGAGCTGAAATCCTGACACTTATACACGGGAGGGGTTTCCTCCTTCGAGTTTCCCTGTGGGAACCTGGGGAAAAATGCAGCGGTAGCGTCCTCTGAATGCGTGCTGATGGCTGAGCAGACCCCAAAGGTTTGCTTATGTCAACTCTGCTGGGGAGCAGGGAGGGGCATGGGGTGCCCTGGACCCCGGAACCCGCCTCTGCCTGCTCCAGGCACAAACCTGACCTCCAATGGCCTGCGTCCCGCCGCGGTCTGAGTCGGTGGCTTCCCACCACACAGACTTCCTCTCCTCTGGAGGAGAAAGTCCAAAACCCAGGCCTCAGCCCGGCTCCCTCTGCGGCTGCGGGAAGAACCGGTCCTTCCTCTTCCAGCCGTGGCCTGGCCAGCGACCTTGGCGTCCTTGGCTCGTGGCCGCGTCCCTCTGTTCTGCCTGTCAGCACCCGGCCTCCCTCCTCTGCGTGTCTGTGTCCAAGTCCCTCCCCTCTCTCCTCCGGGTCCCCAGGCGCTGTGTTGAGGGCCCGTCCTCATCCAGTGTGGCCTCCTCTTACCTGGACAGCATCTGCCGAGCCCTGTACTCACCGATACACCCCTTCTTTGGCAGGAGGCTGATTTGGGGGGGATGAGTTCCGACACAAAAGGCATTTAGCACTGCTGCTGGGCCTGGGGCAGCTGTCCCAGGAGCGGTCACCATGGGGCCAGGGACTCTGGAAGCGGCCGAGGGAAACAGAGTCTGAGCAAATGCCCAGCGCGGCCCAGCTCTGGCCAAGCGAGGTCCCGGCCCCCAGTCCAGCTTGCATCTTCCTGGCTCGGACGTCCGAATAGCGAGTTTTCCTCTCGCCACCCTTCCCTCCAAGCACGGTGCCTCTGACCATTTGTTTACGTGTGGAAAATGCATAAAAATTTATAAAATAAACCCGTTTATTTCCAGACGCGAGCGAGCCGGTTGCCCGGAGTGCATTTTTGCGGCGGGGTCATAAAACCCCCGCGTCAGGGCCACTAATGAAACGCGCCGCGCCTTAATGACGCTGCCCGCCTCGTCGGATTCCGGCAGGAGCAGTGTCTGCCCTGGTGCGCCCTGGGAAAACCGCCTCCTGGGAAAGAGGGGCGGATGCCCTCTTTGTGGGCAGGCTCTGTTTCCAGTGGGTGGGGTCACTGGGCTCCACAGACATTTTAATTGAGCACCTACTAAGTCTCCGGCCCTGGGCTGGGAGGTAGGGACATAAGGACATGAGTGGAGGCTAGGGTTTTGTTTTTGTTTTTTTTAAAATATATTTTATTGATTTCTTACAGAGAGGAAGAGAGGAGCATAGAGTGTTGGAAACATCCATGAGAGAGAGACATCGATCAGCTGCCTCCTGCACGCCCCCTACTGGGGACGTGCCCGCAACCAGGATACATGCCCTTGACCGGAATCGAACCCGGGACCTTCCAGTCCAAAGGCCGACGCTCTTTCCACTGAGCCACACCGGTTTTGGCAAGGCTAGGGTTTTGTCAATGAGTCCTCGCCCCTGTGTGTGTGTGGGGGGACTGTTCTCAGTGCCTTGTGGACCCACAGAATCTGAACAGGGTCCCCAGGAGACAGGCCCATGTCACTGCCCAGCATCTCGCGGACAGCAAGGAGGAAGTCGGCGCTCATTCACGTCCAGGCAGCTGGCCGCCGGAGTTCACGTTCTTGGCCCGGGGTAGCCGTGGAGCCGGCAGGTTCTGGCAGGGAGTGACGTGCAGGGGTTTGCCGAAGTCGGCACCGGACCCCCGACGGCAGCGTGCAGACGCCCAGGCCCGGGAGCCTGCAGGAGGGAGGGACCGGCAAGGCACCACCCCTGGCTGGCTCAGAGGTTCCCCTAGAGCAGCGGTTCTCAACCTTCCTAAGGCCGCGACCCTTGCATACAGCTCCTCATGTGGTGGTGACCCCCAACCATAAAATTATTTTCGTTACTATTTCACAACTGTAATTTTGCTACTGTTAATGAATTGTAATGTACATATCTGTGTTTTGCGATGGTCTTAGGCTCTACAGTAGCGGTTCTCAACCTGTGGGTCGCGACCCACAAGTTGAGCATTGCTAGCAAGGTCTCCTAAGACCATTGTAAAACACAGATATTTATATTTTGATTCATAACTGTAGAAACATTATAGTTACGAAGTAGCAACAAAAATAATTTTATGGTTGGGGGTCACCAAAATACGAGGAACTGTATTAAAGTGTCGTAGCATTAGAAAGGTTGAGAACCACTGCCCTAGAGGATGAGGGTTGCTGGTACCCCCACAGGCAGGCAGGCAGGCGGGCAGCATGGCCCCCGGGTCTGGTCCAGGGACCCCCTTCTCCGTCTCCCCTTCCCCTAAGTGCGACGGGGAAGCCGGGGCTGGGGGGTGGGGGGGGGGGGGGGGGGCCGGAGGCTCTTTCCCATCTTTTTGCCCCGTGATCATTAGGGCTGTTGATAAGCTGGGATTATTCATTAAAAGGATGAATTGTGTGCCTCCAAGGGTGATAACCGCCCCTGTAAATCAGACTTAATGGCGGCAGAAATTCATTAGGGGTTCATTTCCTAATGATAACGAATTGGCGAGAGCAGATGTCAGAGGCGGCCGTGACCGTAATTCTAATTCCGGGCCCCGGGGGTGGGACGCGTCTGGGACCTGGGATCCCAGCGAGCCAGCGAGCGAGCGCCCGCCTCTCTGGAACCTCGGGCCTTCGCTCTGCGGCCAGTACCGGCGGCCATGCTCCGTGCACCCTGAGGCCCAGGCCTCTGCTCTGGCCGTGCCGGCTTCTAGGAGCCACATTCCCCGACCTGTCCCTCGGAAGCCTCCCCTCCCCTGGCGGCTGCGGGCGGTACTGGCCCCGCTGGCCTCCGGAAAAGTGGGGTGCCCCTGGGGTCGGGCCCGGGCCTCCCTCTGTATCTGTGAGCCAGCACCCAGCACCCAGCACCCAGCACCCAGCAGAGCAGGTGCTCCGGGTGATGCCTGAGTTCGCGGCTCATAAGTGAGCACCTGGGTGTTTTGCTAAAGGCCCTCCGAGCGCCCTGTATGGTGCTCCTGTTCGTCCCCTCGGGCTGCCATAGCGAAGCACCCCTGACGGGGCTCACCTAGCAGAAATGCCCCTTCTCTCATGTCCCCGCGCCTTCTGGCCTCTAGGTGACACGTCCAGTTTGCTCCGATCTGGTCCTGGGGCCTCCGGGTGGGATGGGGGGACAGCTGGGCCTGACCAGAGTTCTGGGGCACCCCCTGGGCACCCCTGCCGACGGCCTTGGCCGTTGCTGTGCTCTCTGAGCCCCCGCAGGCAGTCCCCGCGTTCCGTGGCGCCTTCCTGCTGACGCGGGCCCTGCTGGTCCCCGTGGCCCCCCACCCAGCCGTCGGGAGCCTCAGGGGGTCTCGGCGGAGGAGTGGGGCCTCCTGGGGGTCACGGAGCCTGACTCTGCCTCTGCCCTCGCCGCGCTGCTGGGAGCGCATTGGGTGTCCTCCACGCGAGCTTCTCCGAGGCCACAGCTCCTCGGCCACCGGTCGCGAGCCTGCTGCTCCCGGTCCCTCCGCCTTCCGGGGCACGTCTACCTCAAGGTCACGGGCACGTGGCTGCTCTGTTCTACCTCGGCCCCTCCTCTGGGACCGCCAGGTGGGCTGAGGTTCCCTCTCCTTTCTGTCCACAAGGGGCTTTCCAGGGTCAAGGCGTCCCCCTTCCCTGGCCCCCGAGCCCTGGAGCAGAATGGCTAACGGGATGAGCGCTACAGGAAGAGGAGGGGATGGAAAAGATGCGTGTATCATATGTGCAAGCATACACACTATCACATGTGCAAGCATGTGCATCACCACATGTGCAAATGTGTGCACTATCACACGTGCAAGTGCGTGCACTATCATGTGTGCAAACACATGCACTATCACACGTGCAAGCATGCATGCTATCATATATGCAAGCATGTGTGCTATCGTCAACGAGATGGACCAGGGAGCTACCCCGTAGCCTGGGGGCTTGCAGGGGAGAGAAGAGGGGCTCACAGAGATGGGGGGGCTGCCTCCAGGTCACAGGGACAGAGAGTGAGGAGTCCAGCTCTCCCCTCTAACCTTCACTCACTCAGGCCCCCGCTGGTTCCACGCCTTCCATGTGGAGACTTCTCCATGCAGCTGCTCGCAGGACCTCCCTCCAGGATTTCCTGGGGGGCTCTCTTCCCCCCGGGTCCCCTGCTCCACCAGGAGACAGCGCCTTGTCCCGAAGGGCGGCCGCGGGGCTGGTGGGGGGCGTCCCGGCGTTGGGGGGGGGGCGCGGGGCCTTTTCGGAGGCGAGCCCGGCCATGGTTCCCCGCCGGCCCGGCGATTTCCTCGGAGCCGTTTCTGGGTGTTAGAAAATTGGATTAAGCTTCAATCGCATTTTCCCCTAAACACAAAAGCCCGAAATTAGTAGCACATTTCCAGCAGACCTCACCGCGCGCCGCCGCACATCAGAGCGGCTGCGCCCCGACGGCTGGGGCGCGCCAGCGGCCTGGGCCGCACAGGCCTGGGAAGTGAGGCGTGTTTGTAAACACGGCGGAGCCCAGCGCTGTTTTGACCTTGTGATATTTGAACCATATTCTTGTAAATTGTATTCGACTTGGATTTGACATCCTGGGGATTTACAGCGGGCCCCCCTCCCTACCCCCCGCACCCCCACCCCGGCCCCAAAACACTGCTTTGGATTTTTCTTACGAGCTCGTCTGAGGCTGTTTTGTTTTTATAAAGGCCGATGTTATCCACAGTTGCAGGAGATCAAAGGGCCTTGAGGATGGACGCTTTCTCTGAGAGCTCCTCTTCGGCGCTCAGAACCCCCTCTTCTTAGGGATGGGGCAGGGGGGGCCTCATTGAGTTACCCAAAGTACCGGCTCTGGGTCTCAGGGGGCTGAGAAGAAGCGTCTGTGTGTGTGCTGGGGGAGAGGGGTGTCGCAGGGGATGGGTGTCACCCAGGACGGTCCCCTCAGGTGCAGAAGCCCTGGCTGGCGGGGGGCTTTGCCTGCCTGTGCCTTTGCTACGGGAAATCTTTGGCCCCCACACTCACCTCTCAAAACTCAACTCAGACACCAACCCCCTCCCTCAGCCCCTGGCTACCACGAATCCGCCTGCCCTCCCTGCAGATCCGTCTGCCCCGCACAGTTCAGGGAGGGGAGTTATAGCAGGCGGCCTCTTGTGATTGGTTCCTCTCCCTGAGCCTGTGTGTTCCAGGTGCACCCCGTGGTGGCATCTGAACTTCCTCCCTGTGTGTGGCTGGTGATACTCCATTAAAGGGACACGCCACGTGTGCTTTAGCCAGCCAGCCAACGGCGGGCATGGGGCGGTCTCCACCTCTCGGCTACTCTGAATAAATGCGGCCACGAACCTTCACGTACACGTGCCTGGGTGGACCCATATTTTCCCTTCTCTTGGGTACAGGCCTAGGAGTGGAGTGGCTGGGTCACGCGGTTGCTTTACGGTCAACTACTTGAAGAACTGCCGAGGTGTTTTCCGAAGCGGCCTCACCGTTTCGCACCCCCAGCAGCGCCTAAGGGTCCCCATGTCTCTGCCTCCTCAGCAGCCTTGTCATTACCTGTCTTTGGTTGTAGCCATCCCAGTGGCTTTGCGTCGCCCTAGCGATGAGTGGAGTCGAGCACCTCTTCCTGTGCTGAGTGGCTACTGGGAGATCTTTGAAGAACTGGATGCCTAGACCCTTGGCCCATTTTAAAATGCAATTGTCTTAACGTGGAGTTGTAAGAATTCTTTCATTATTCTGGACACTAGACCCTTGCCATCTATCTCTGATTTGCAAATATTTCCTCCGATTCCCTCCTTTCACTGTGGATAACATCGGCCTTTCTTCTTAGTGTCCTTTGCACACAAGTTTTTAAGTTTGGCAAAGTTGATTGACCTATTCCCACCTCCCCCACTCCCCCACCCCACCCCGTTGCCTGTGATTTGGTGTCATGTTAAGAGACCATTGCCTCGTCTAAAGTCATGGAGATTTATGCTAGTGGTTTCTTCTGGAAATTTCAGTTTTGGCTCTGACATTTCGGCCCTGGATTTACTTGGAGTTAATTTTTGTATTTGGTGTGAGGTAGGGGTCCACGTTTATTCTTCGGCATGTGAACATCCAGTTGTTCAAAGGCCTCTTCCTTCTCTCATTCATGGTTTTGGCACCTTTGTTGAAAGTAAATGGACCATACATGTGAGGGTTCCTTTCTGAACTCTCCGCTCTGTTCCTTTGATCTGTACGTCTATCCCGATGCCAGAACCACAGTGTTTGGCCAACTCTAGTTTTATAGGAAGTTTTGAAATTGAGAAACAGGGGGCCTCCAACTTGGTGCTTTAAAGTTTGTTTTGGCTCTTCGGGGTCCCTCGGGTTCCCATATAAATTCTTATGAGCATGTCCATTTTTGAAGAAAAAAAAAAAGACTTGAGTTTTGTTTTGTTTTTTTAAAATATATTTTTATTAATTTCTGAGAGGAAGGGAGAAGGAGAGAGAGAGATAGAAACATCAATGATGAGAGAGAATCATTGATTGGCTGCCTTTTGCATGCCCCCCACTGGGGATTGAGCCTGCAACCCAGGCATGTGCCCTTGGCCGGAATCAAACCTGGGACCCTTCAGTCCACAGGCTGACGCTCAATCCACTGAACCAAGCCAGCTAGGGCAAGACTTGAGTTTTTGACAGGGATCCCATTGAATCTGCAGATAAACCTGCAGAGCATTGCCATTTCAACAATATTAAGCCTTCCACCCCATAAACACAGGGGATCTTTTATTTACTTAGGTTTTTTTTTTCCATGATGTTTTGCAGTTTCAGGGTACAAGCGTTATACTTCCTTGGTTAGATTTATTCCTAAGAATTTTATTCTCTTTGATGGTATTGACAACGGAATTGTTTTCCTAATTGAATTTTTGGGTTATACAGTGGTACCTCGAGATATGAGTTTAATTTGTTCTGTAACCTTGAGGCGTGGGAAACTATGAGACGCTCAAGTCGAGGTAAACTGGTGGGTCGTGTGCAGCCGGCCGATCCACGTGATTACTCCTATCTCAAATGTTGCTCGTATTTCAAAGCAAAAATAGCTCGTATCTCAAAAATCTCGTGTGTTAGGGCACTCATATCTCGAGGTACCACTGTATTCTGAGCCGCTCGGGGGCGAAGTCAGTCGGCACAGACCACCAGGGAGCAGTGCACCAACTCGGGGTTCCTTGTCCCCCAGGTACCTCGCGTGGCCCTGTGCCTGCGTTGCTGGACCGTGAACGGAAGTGGCCAGCTCCCAGCCCCGTCTGCCAACCTCTGGGCATCCCCTGCACCGTCCTTTGCCATCTCCTGACCAGCGGGCCAAGCCCAGGATGCCCGGGGGAGCCACTGGGGGACACGGCAGAGCTTCCTCCTGGGGGACCCAGGCAGGTGCATCTTTGTGGGATGGGATGGGAGTAAGAAACCTCCTATAAAGTCACTGAAATCTGGGGGCTTATTTGTTATAGTAGCTACTATTGCCTCCACTAAGACCACCTGCCTTTATGGCTGAACCTCCAGCATCAGCACGCGCCACACATCATGGGAGCTCAGTAGATTTGTTCGAAGGCATGCTTTTGCAGTCTCCCTGGCTTGACACTGCCAAGCTGTCTTTGATTTTTTCCCCCTTTTTTCTTTTTCTCCAGCAACTGAGCCAATGAACTCCTTCCAACACTGCCTGAGGCACTGCAAAGTAATACAGTGGTACCTCGAGATACGAGTACCCTAACATACGAGATTTTTGAGATACGAGCCGTCAAGCAAGCGATTTTTGCTTTGAAATATGAGCAGTAGTTGAGATATGAGTCATCGTGTGGATGGGCCGGCTGCACACGACCCACCAGTTTACCGAGACTGAGCGTCTCATAGTTTCCCACGCCTCAAGGTTACGGAACGAATTAAACTCGTATCTTGAGGTACCACTGTATTTTGGGAAAGCATCGAAAGCGGATATTGGCAGCTGATGAACAAGAACCTGCCTGTTGGCAAAGGCCTTTTAGGTGTAGTTTTTAAAAATTGCTTCTACCTATGTGTTATCATTCGATCCCCATCCGATCCCCGTGGACAGGTATGCCAGCTACCTACCCCATTTGACTGCTGTGGAAACTGAGGTCCAGAAATACAAAGTAACTAGAGGCCCGGTGCACGAAATTCATGCAAGAAGAGGCCTTCCTTCCCCCAGCTGCTGGCACCTGCTTCCCTCTGGCACCCGGGATCCGGTCTTCCCTCCAGCCCCGGCTTTGTCCGGAAGGACGTCCAGTCTAATTAGCAATGTTATCCTTTTGTTATTATAGATTAGCCAAGGTTCTATAACTAGGAACTAGGTCACCTCAGGAGGAGAGGGGACAGGGGGGATCATTTGGAATGCCGTTAAAGGGTCAGGGCTGAGAGCGGCTGACACCCCTCTTCCTGGATCCCAGTAGCCATAACTCAGCCCTAGGGTCCCCAGCTGACCTGCGAGGGAGGCCAGAACATGTGGGCAGGATGAGTCTGGGAAAAGGAAACGGGGCAGTGGGTCTCAGCCTTGTTTGTGCCGCGGCCACTGAATTTCCCAAAGCTTACATCTTGCCCAGAATCCCACAGAAGTAGACGCCTTTGGAGAGAGCTGGGCAGGGTTTTGCAGTCAGTATCTTAGGACACATTATTGGGGCAACCCCTTCCCCCTGTGGAGAGTGAACTTTCCCATTGATCAAATAGGTGGTTGCTCCCAGGCTGAGGGCCCTGGGTCCCAGGAGGAGTGGTGTAGACTGCATAGTGACTCTGAGTATTGGAATCTTCCTGCAGACCCAGGCGGCGGTAGGTGGAATGCCTGCTGACGTTACTGGGATTAAAAAGAAACACATTTACTTGAAAGCTCACTGGTTTTTGTCACGGCTATTCTCAATGAGCACAAACAGGGAAATATGATTTCTATCAGGTGAGAATTTGTGAGAGGCTTTCTCATGTCAGAGGCCTTGATAATGAAAAGTGTCTGGAGCCACAGACTTTGCCTGTTGCCATCTGCAGGTGCTGCTGGAGAGCCTTCCCTGCACCGAGCACTGCGTCTGGTGAATGGCCTAGAAGATAATATGACCCCTGTCCTGAAGGACTCCAAGTCCAGTGCAAATGTGTGTATTGGTGGGATGGACACAGGTGTAAGCAGATAATTTTAAAATAACTAGAGGCCTGGTGCAAGAATTTGTGCACAGGTGAGATCCTCTTGGCCTGGCCTGCCATGGGGCTGATCAGGGCCTTCTCCCCCAGTCCTGATCAGGGTGGGGCCGGCTGGCTGGGGAGGTTGACCAGCCACTGGAGGTTGGCTGTGGAAATGCACTGACCACCAGGGGTCAGGCAGCTCCTGTATTTAGCGCTGGCCCCCTGGTGGTCAGTGCGCACCAGAGCCCGTCGTCCAGTTGTCTGGTTGACCAGTCATAACAGTTGCTTAGGCTTTTATATATATAGATTTGGTGAATATTGTGATGGAAGGAAGCACCTCAGCCTTAGAAACACCACAGGGCACCTATTCCAGAGTGGGCCTATCAGAGAAGACCTCCTGGAGGAGGTGGCATTTAAATTGGGAGAGTCAGTCCAGCTAATAGGTGAGGGAAGAGCGTTATGGGTAAAGGGAACAGGTAAAGACCCAGAGGTAAGAATGATTGAGGAGCCCAGGCAGGAAGAGAAAAAATAGATGCATGGGGCTACTTCAAAATTACAAACTTGTGTGTGTCCAAGTGAATGGGAGAGAGTATCTGCCAGGCACGGATCTGTCATGGGCTAATATGCACAATTAATACCAGGCTCCCACAAGCAACAACAAAAATCCCCATGACAAGAATGGCTAACGGCGGTGAGTAGACCTTTCTCTAAGGAAGATGCAGAAATGATCAATAAACACAGGGAAAGGTGTTTGGTGTCGCTAATCCCCGGGAACATGCAGGTCAAAACCACCGTGAGAGACCACCTCACACCCATTAGGATGGCGACTAGCAAAAAAAAAAAAAAATCACAAGACAAAACAGGAAGTGACATGCTGGTGGGATGTGGAGGAATTGAAGGCTTGAGCCCTGCCCTTGGGAGGGGGCGGGTGGGGGTTGGTAAAATGGTGCCGCTGCTTTGGCAAAGCCTGGCAGTTCTTCAACATTAAAAACAATCTCTAGCCCTAACCGGTGTGGTTCAGTGGATAGAGCGTCGGCCTGCGGACTGAAGGGTCCCAGGTTTGATTCCAGTCAAGGGCATGTGCCTTGGTTGTGGGCACATCCCCAGTGGGGGGCGTGCAGGAGGCGGCTGATCGATGTCTCTCTCATCGATGTTTCTAACTCTCTGTCCCTCTCCCTTCCTCTCTGTAAAAAATCAATAAAATATATTTAAAAAAAAACCCACAAAACAATCTCTGTAGAGGTTGCCATTCCACGTCTGGGTGCACACCCACTGGAGTGACGCAGGGGTGCACACAGATGCAGGCATGCCCCGTTTACAGCCGCAGCACCCACCCTGGGCGGCAAGGGTGGGGTGGGGGTTGAGGGGTGAGGCCACCCGAGGGTCCGTCCAAGGACACACCAAACACGGCCAGCACCTGCAGGAGGGTAGTATTCAGCCCTGAAAAGGGAGGGGATCGGGGCACCGGCTCCACGAGACCGGGGGGACTCTGGGGACAGTGCCCAGTAAAATAAGCCAGTCGCAGCAAGCCCAGCGCCCTGTGACCCCACTTCTGGGGTCCCTACTGGAATTGGACAGATAGACACAGAGCAATGTGGTGGCTGCTGGGGCTGGAAGGAGGGGAGACCTGGGAGTTAGGGTTTAACGAGGACAGAGCTTCAGTTTACCAGGATCAAGGGCTGCAGGGGGGGCTGAGATGGGGATGGTTGCACCAATGTGGATGCACTTCATGCCACTTCACCGTTGAAAATGATAAATCTTACGTCTATGTTACACAATGAGAGGCGGGCCGGGGATTGAGGGCCTTCTGGGGATGCTGCATGCTGCAGGGATTTGGGGGAGGAGGAGTCTGAGGAGCTGGAGCGACACTGTGACCGCCCGCCTGCCCGGCCCTGGCCTTGGGACTCATCCTCCCTTCCTCCCGCCGCCTGAGAGCCGTGAGGCCCCGCTGGGCCGGCTCCGCTCTCAAAGGCATTTCTGAAATGCCTGGCTCGGGGCACCGCTTCCCGCCGGGCCGCGGGGGACCGCCCCGGGAAGGAGCGCGTCCCAGGCCGCTGACCTCGCCGCCCGCTCCCTCCGGGCGCGGCCGGGCCTCATCTGGAACCTCTAAAAAGTTCATTTAGCACAAAGGCGGCGGCGGTGGCACGCAGGGCCTGGCCCTCGTCGGGAGCCCGAACTGGCCTTTAAAAAGGGAATTAATTCAAAATAAGTCCTTGGGATCACAAATCATTAACAGGCATGTTCCAGAAATGCCCGAATAATTGCACTTCAGGGGGGCGCCGAGCCGTCCGTGCCGCCGCCGCCGTGAATGGGGGATTGTTCGGGGCGGGAGCAGGGGGAGGCCCGACGGAGATTTTTCAGCGTGGAACGTGGGCTTTCTTCTGTGTGTTTATTATTTATTTGTTAAAATATATTTTATTGATGATTTTTCACAGAGAGGAAGGGAGAGGGATAGAGAGCTAGAAACATCGATGAGTGAGAGAGACATCGATCAGCCGCCTCCTGCACGCCCCCCCCACTGGGGATGTGCCCGCCACCAGGATACACGCCCTTGACTGGAAACCAACCTGGGACCTTTCAGTCCGCAGGCCGACGCTCTATCCACTGAGCCAAACTGGAAGTGGTATCTAGCGAGGGTGTGTCGTGGTTTCATTTTCTTTCTGGTACCTTCTGGCTGCAGGGCGGGGGGCGAGAGGTTCACACCCCGGAGGAGAGGCCACCCCGGGGAGTCCCAGCCCCTGGACACAGTGGACACGGGGCATGTACCCGCCTGGCGGTGAAGGGGCTCAGTCTTGGGGCCAGAGAATGCCAGTGGCACCCCCAGGCCAGGGCCCAGCCCACACAGTGTTTCAGGGGGACCCCGGGGCCTGGCTCCTGGTCTGTGGGGGCAGGCTCTGTGACCCATCTCGGGCAGAGGCCGCTTTTATTTTTTATTATTTTTTTAAAATATATTTTATTGATTTTTTTTACAGAGAAGAAGGGAGAGGGATAGAGAGTTAGAAACATCGATGAGAGAGAGACATCCATCAGCCGCCTCCTGCATGCCCCCTACTGGGGAGGTGCCCGCAACCAAGGTGCATGCCCTTGACTGGAATCGAACCCGGGACCTTTCAGTCCACAGGCCGACGCTCTATCCACTGAGCCACACCGGTTTCGGGCAGAGGCTGCTTTTAGCAGAGAAACAGCATCGATCTCACCCAGCACGAGGGCAGAGAAGGTGCCGTGGCCAGTGGACAATAGGGACGGCCTCAGCCCGTTTGTAAGGGGACCCAGTCAGAGACGATAAGTCAGACCCGGCGAGGCACGGAGGAGACGGTGACCCCACGGTCCTCAGCCAGTGAGGACCCCGAGGAGGGGCGCCCCGGGCTTAACGGCCTGTGACCGCCGCTCGCTGCCCGCCCAGACGCCCGCTCCGGCGGACGGACTGAAGGTCTCCCTCGGCTTCCTGTCTCAGCTCCGTCCTGGGAGTCGGCCGGTGAGCATTGCTCACCAAGGGAAGTGTCTTCGGACGCTCCTAGCTCCTGCCCGAGACAGGTTTGGCTCAGTGGATAGAGCCTCAACTTGCGGACTGAAGGGGCCCAGGTTCGATTCCGGTCGGGGGCATGTACCTTGCTTGCGGGCACATCTCCAGTGGGGGGCGTGCAGGAGGCGGCTGATCGATGTCTCTCTCTCATCGATGTTTCTGACTTTCTATCCCTCTTCCTTCCTCTCTGTTAAAAAATCAATAAAATATATTTTTAAAAGCGGTGGTGAGTGGAGATACACCAGGGCCCCCCGAGCTGGAACAGGGGGTCGGGGGAGAGAGGGTTTCCAATCCCGGAGGCCCTCTGGGAGGAGGAGAGTTCGGGGTTCAGGCCTGCCTCCAGGTCAGGATCTCCGTTATCTGGAAGTTTTGGCCCATCCTCCATCCCCACGTCGCCCTTGGTCTCCAGAGCTTCAGTTCACTCTCCCCCCGCCCTCCCGTTTCTTTAAGACGCCCAGGAGGCATTTCAACTTCAGCGGGGTGCAGCCTTGGGGAGCCTTTTTGAACCCGTGACCCCGCGAGCTTGGAGTGGCACGGACCAGAGCGCCTCCTGCCCAGGGCCAGCTGGGTGCCACACAGCAATTTCCGCTCCACCATCTGACAGTGACAGTTGGCGCCCACCCCCCCTCATCTTTTCCCCCTCACCCCCCTCTCTGTTCCCCTTGGTGCCCCGGCCGTCTCAACTTGAAGGCCACTAGGGTCTTGTCAGAAAGTCTGGCTGCCGGGGCTGAAGGGAGACAGACACTGATAAATACCCTTTTGATCTGCAGAGCCACTCAGCGAAAATAAACCGAAAATAAACCGCAGGCCTGGCCCCCCGGGTGGGTCGGAGCCCGTGGGGGCGAGAGAGAGAGTTCCTTCTCGGGAACTCCGGGGTCCTGGGATCCCCAGGCACATTTCCTATCCCAAAGAGGGGGTGTGGCCCGGGAGGGACCCCCCAGGCTCCGAGCCAGGCAAGGGACCTAATTAGGTGAAAATCATTTAAATGGTTTCCGAGGCATCGCTTGACTTACGGCGTTTATCACCACCCCACGGCTAATGAACAGCAGGACAAACGACCGAACAAAAGCTCCCCTCTCTTCCGAGGGATTATGTTAATTTCCATTAATCTTATATATTGCCGTCGCGCCCTCGCATGAATGTTATCTTAAAGGCCCAAATGCCTCCTTTGATCTTGGGGAGAAGAAAAAAAAAGAGAGAGAGAGGGAAGAAGGAAGAGATTGCATCCCGCGTTTGTTTAGAAAGGACGCTTTGCCCGGCTCCCAGCCGGCTCTGGAGTTTGGGGTGTTGGAGAGTCAACGCAGCCTCAACAGAGGTTCTGGGGGGGAGGCCCGAGGCTGGGGCCGCTGGTCCTCGCAGGCCCTCTGCATTGTGATGGCTCCTGACGGTTCTACAAGAATGTGCTGGAACTCCATGATCACTAGTTCCCAGGCCCCTGGTGCAGCTTGGTAGCCGTGTTGCCATAGAGCAGAACTGGACCAGGGCTGTCCCCGTGTCATTTCTCACCCCTGCCCACGAAGCCACGAGGATCTCACAGGAACTTCCCATGAAAAACACAGCTCAGCCGAAACCAGTGTGGCTCAGTGGATAGAGCGCCGGCCTGTGGATTGAAAGGTCCCAGATTCGATTCCGGTCAAGGGCATGGACCTTGGTTGTGGACACATCCCCAGTAGGGGGCATGCAGGAGGTGGCTGATGGATGTTTCTCTATCATCGATGTTTCTAACCCTCTGTCCCTCTCCCTTTCTCTCTCTAAAAAAAACATCAATTAAAGAAAAGATACTTAAAGATTAAGTATTAAAAGAAAAGAAAAGAAAAACACAGCTCCGTGGCTGAGCGTCCACCTGTGGACCAGAAGGCCCCGGTTCCATTCCCAGGCAGGACACACGCCGGGAGGGGTGGGGTTATGAGCGGGGAGGGTGGTCTCAATCCCCAGTGTGGGGTGTGTGAGATGCAGCGGATCCTTTATTCTTTCTCATCCTTGATGGCTCTCTCTCTCTCATTCTCTGAAATGAATAAAAAATATTTTTTAAAAAATAGAAATACACTAAAACGCTAAGACTAACCCTGCAACACATGGAAGAGCTTCCTTTGTACATGCGCAGTGTTGGGAATACAGGAGTGCTAAGACCTCATTCTTGCCCAGAGGAGGGTAGCGAATTGATAATAATAATTAATAACAATAATTATGTGCCTGTGGGCCAGGCTCAGTGCTCAAGCCTTGTACTGATCTCCGCCCAAATCTTCTGATCACCAGATTGTTCACCAGCAGCGGGAGGGCTGAGCCTCAGAGAATGGATGAACTTGCCTCAGGTCATCCAATGCATGAGCTGTCAATGGTGGTGGCCTTGGGGTTTGCCACATTCTCCGAGGATCAAGCCAGGGTTCCCTGCTCACCCCCCTGGGCCAGGGCTGTCTCACCACCCCTGCCCCCCACTTTGCAGATTCTGAGACTTTGCAGATTCAGGAGGAAGGGGCTTGAATGCCTCTTCCTTCCTCCTGCGGGGGGCGGTGGGGCGGAAGGCTGGTCCCCCAGCCCTCGGGGTCCTCTGGGGCTCAGGGAAGGCCTCAAAGAGGGCGTCTGGACAGGCACAGGGTGGAGGGCGGGGCCTAGATCAGCCCCCCGGGGCTGCCAGGGCTGCGAGCAGGGTGTGAGCAGGGCGGCCTGGCCTGTTTACTCAGCTTTGGGGGACAGATTTCATCCAGGGCCCTGGCTGCTGATAAAGCCATTCTGTTTTCAAACCAAACACCCGGCCTTGCCTCGGAGGTCCGGGAGGCTGGGAAGCAGGATGCCGCTTGTCTCCCCGAGGATCTTTCCCGCCGGGTCACCCCACAGCTGAAAGGGACCCACCGCGGTCACTTCAAAGGACAGCCCCCGGCAAGTCCTTGAAGAACGAGGCCGGGCCAAGACCGGTGTGGCTCAGTGGATAGAGCGTCGGCCTGCGGACTGAAAGGTCCCAGGTTCGATGCCGGTCGGGGGCATGTACCTTGCTTGCGGGCACATCTCCAGTGTGGGGCGTGCAGGAGGCGGCTGATCGATGTCTCTCTCTCATCCATGTTTCTGACTTTCTATCCCTCTCCCTTCCTCTCTGTAAAAAATCAATACAATATATTAAAAAAACAAAACAAAAAAAAACGAGGCCGGGACATGTTGCTGGCCTGCCCTCCCCCCTGGCCCTCCTCCCTCTCTCCTACCTCAGCCCCTGACCCCCACTCAATGCCTCCAGGGGCTGCCGGGCATCCGTGGAGAGGACTCCACTTTAATTCAGCCCCGTGGCTGCAGGACTGAGCAGGAAACCGGCCCCTCACCCTGGGGAGCCGGCTCCGGGCTCTGGAACTTTCCGTGTTCTCTCCATTTAGAACTCGGGGCTGTCCTGGGAAGGGAGAGTTCTCGTCTTCCTGTTATGAAATCAGAGCAGCAGGCGGAGAAGGGTCCCATCCAAGGTCGTGAGGCTGGTGGGTGGAAGGTCCGAGCTGTTTCCAAAGCTGGTGCCACTGTATGAGTGGGAGGGCCTGGTGGGCACAGGCGATGGCCATAGGGAAGAAGAATTCTCCTCCTCGTTATCATACTCGAGGCTGGGTCCACGAATTCATGCACAGGCGGGGCCCCTCCACCTGGCCGGCTACTGGGAGGGGACCAAGGGAGGTTGGCCGGCCTGGGAGGATGGCTGCGGGAGAGCACTGACCCCAGGGGGCAGCTCCTGCATTGAGCATCTGCCCCCTGGTGGTCAGTGCGAATCATAGCTACCCGCCCGCCATCCAGTTGTAATGGTCGCTTAGGCTTTTATATGGATAGATTATGGCAGTGCTTTTGAAGGTATCTTTCTTTCCACTCCATCTTCTGATAAAGTGACTTTGACACTCCTCCCACACCGGTTTCGCCCAAGCTGCGTTTTTCATGAGAAGTTCTGTGAGATCCTAGGTTCCTTCCCCTGGAACCTGGGAAAGCTTGTGATTATGGTCGACTTTCAAGGCTTGCTCATTACATCATAACAATGCCATGTGGCCCAGCCAGAGTGGCTCAGTGGTTGAGCATCTACCTATGGACCAGGAGATCATGGTTCGATCCTCAGTCAGGGCACATGCCCGGGTTTGGGGCTCCATCTTTAGTGGGGGACCTGCAGGAGGCAGCTGATTGGTGATGCTCTCTCTCTCTTTTTATTGTTTAAAGTATTACAAGGAGTAGTGCATATATCTCCTTTTTTCCCCCCATTGGCCTCTCCCCGGCCTCCTCTACCCCTCAGTACATGCCCTCACCTACCCTCCCCAGTGTCTTGTATCCATTGGTTATGCTTATAGATGCTCTCTTATTATTGCCATTTCTCTCTCACTCTCCCTTCCTCTCTGAAATCAATAAAAACATATTTTTTAAAAATGCTATGCGGTCTGCCTTGCTCTCTTGGAACGCAGCGGCCACACTGTCAGGAAGTCCAACTTAGCCTGCAGGGCCAGGCCATGTGCGTCCCAACCCACAGCGGAGCAGACGGGCAGCATCGGCCGCCAATCACCGCAGCAATGATCCGTGAGGATGGTCCCGGCCTTCAAACCCCTGCCCATCTGAGTCTCCTCACCGAGGCCCAGAGGCTGGGGGACAGAGACAGACCCCACCCTCCTTCCCGACCCACAGAGCCCGGTATAAGGAAGCGGTTGGGGAAGCCGCTTTGGCTCAGCGTTCACTTGGTGCTCAGCAGCAGTCGCTAGAAAACACGGCCACCATCGTAAGCAGGGCCAACGTTCATCGAGCTCGTGCTGCAGGCATGGCCCCGAGTCAGAGCCTAGAGCTAGAGGTGGAGGGGGCTCTCAGTCGGGGCCAGGGGTGCTCCCCGCTGGCGAGATGCAAAAGGTAGGTTCCCAGGCCTCACCCCAAACCGGCTGAGTCAGCCTCATACCAGCATCCCCGTGGCCATGCATTTACTGGCCAAGGCAGGGTCAGCACACGCCCAGAACAGGCCAATTGGATTCGACGGAACGCAGCAAAGGTTAATCACAGCCCTCACCGTCAGCAGGGGCCTCCCTTGTCTGGTAGACGCAGGGACGAGAAGGAGAGACAGTGAGACGGGAAGGGCACAGACACAGCGACGCTTATCTGGCCACTCTCCCCAGGGGCTTTAGACTGAGACACACGCTCCATTCTGTGACTTTCTCACACCCGCTTTCGTGTTTTTTAAAGATGGAGGCGTTGATAGGTTTCAGGAGTTTCCCTAAATCCTCTGGCTGGCAGGCGACCAGCCGGGATCCAGATCTCCCGTGGTAGATCAATTGCACGCCGGCCTTGCCTGATCCCCTGCTGCCTCCTGGAGTCGGACCTGGGTGGCTCCCGAAAGACACACGTAGGGCGCCTCCCGGGAGGGAGCTGTGACTTCTCCTGGTGGCGGGAGGCTGGGCTGGCGCTTGGGACCCACCCTCCCTTCTCTCTCAGCCATGGGCAGGCGGCCACATTGCCCAGGCTCTTTTGCACCAAGGGCACACGCTCTGGCGAACGGGCTGTACAAAGAAGCCCCGTGTGGCACCTCTGGGAAGCTTCCTGAGTGAGCGAGCATCCGTGAGGAGCGTGGGTGTGAGGGCGGGAGCTCCAGCAGCCGTGTGAGACCATGAGGGCGAGAGTACGCCCCAGGATCGGCAGGGGAAAGCCGGAGGAAGCCTGGGCTCCTGGTGATGGAAGAGCTAGCGGGCCGGCCCATGGCACCCCTGATGCAGGAGAAACGGAGGTGCTTCTTGCATAGGCCGGTGCTGTAATGCCCGTTCCCTCCCCTCTGACCCTCAGTGATACCAGGGCCAGCAGACAGGGCTCCGAGGGAGGAAACGCACTTAGACTGGGCTTTGAAGATGGATAGGACTGCGACGGGCAGGGGTGGGGGAGTGAGGAGGGTCCCTCCGGGGCAGGGTGAGGGAAGTGGAGTGTGACAGGGAGGTTTAGGAGCTGAGCAGGGGTGAGGCGGATTCTGTGAAGAGCGTTGAAAGCCAGGAAGAGAAGAGGTTACGGTGTCAGTGGTGAGCACTATGGAGCCCCGGAAGGTGTTTGCCGGAGGAGTTGGCTCTTGCCTCGGGGGAGAGGGAGAGCTGTGGGAAAAAGGAGAGGGGGAGGCTGGGCCCGAATGGGGTGGAGACTGGCTGAAAGGAGGGATGGAAACCCTTTTGCCAGGGAGGGGGCCCCCGGAGTAGCCAATCGATGAAAAAATGGTGTGATGATACCACGCGTACTTTGGCAGCCATCAGAACGGTGGCATACAGGACGCGTGAGGCTGCTCACGGCACACGGTTCTGTGACAGAATTAGGTCCCACACAATGTGCCCGATGTGGTCAGGTCCTAAAATTAAAACATGAACTGCGTGCATGTTTAAAAAGCCCCCAAGGTCACTATCTATTGTTAACAACTAGAGGCCTGCTGCAAGAAATTCAGGGGGGAGGGGGGTTCCCTCAGCCCGGCCTGTACCCTCTCATAATCTGGGACCCCTCAGGGGATGTCTGACTGCCAGTTTAGGCCCAATCCCGCAACCAGCAGTTGGACATCCCTCTCAAAATCTGGGACTGCTGGCTCCTGACTGCTTGCCTGTCTGCCTGCCTGATCACCCCTAACCTCTCGCCTGCCTGCCTGATCGCCCCTAACTTCTCATCTGCCTGCCTGATCACCCCTAACCTCTCGCCTGCCTGCCTGATGGATCCTCAGCACTCTGCCTGCCTGATCACCCCTGACCACTCACCCACCTGCCTGCCTGATCATCCCTAACTTCTAGGGAAATTGCCTGCCTGATCGCCCCAAACCACCTCTGTCTCAGCCCCCACTGCCATGGCTTCGTCCGGAAGGATGTCCAGAATGACATCCGGAGGGTTGTTCAGCTGTCTGGTCTAATTAGCGTATTACACTTTTATTATTATAGATAGCTATTACCAGGGGGGTGTTTTTTGTTTGAGGGCTGACGTTTGTACGTTTTGTGCGACTAACAATGGCTAAGCCCAGCTGCGGGCTCCCGGGGCTGGACCAGGCCTGTCTTAATGCTTCTTCATGCGCCAACTCTTCGACCCTCACGATATAGCCCAAAGGGAGGCACTTTGATTTTCCTGTTATATTTGCAACAACGGAGGGACAGAGGGTGGAGGCCTCGGTAAAGGGGAAGGAACCGGGGGGTGGGGTCGGGTGATGCAGTGAGGGAGGGGGAGGATGCAGTGAGAGAGGAGCGATGGCCCTTTCTCAGCCCCAGGGGACGGCCAGCTGTCTGTCCGTCTCTGGGCCTTGACAGCTTCTGAAGACGCCCGCTAGCAACACTCTCGTCAGGAAGGATGCTTCTTCTCTGCGGAGAAATAAACAGAGGCTCAGAGAGCTTAGCGTGCTGCTCACGACGGCAAAGTGGGGAGTCGCGATTGGAACCCAGAGCTCTCTGCCAGCCTTGAACTTCCTTTCTCTACCACACTCTGTAAAAAAAAAAAAATGGAGCTAGTTTCCACACATATTAGAAATCTATTTGGCCCTCCCACCGTCAGATTGCAGCTAGAACCCTTGAAGACAAGATCTTTGACCCCTGCCCTTTGGCCTCAAGTCTCGGTGTTGAACGCCTCGGCCTGGCCTGGCTGCATTGCTTGGCCCAACCAGACCCCGGTTTTCCGTGCTTCTGTCCGTGGTCCAGGTTCACTCCTTGAGGGCGGCCATCCATCCTGCTTCCTTGGCTGACTCCTTGACCCAAGTCAGAGCTGCATTTGGCCTGCTGGGGCCCTACCTCTACCCAGCCCCGCCTGGTCCCTGGGCCCCCACCCACAGCCTGAGCCCTGCAAGTAACGCCTGGCGCAGGTGCTGCTGGGTAGGGCCAGCTGGCATTTGACTTTGCCCAGCCTCCACCCTCCCCTCCATCACCAGATTCTGCGTGGACCTGAGCCACCCCTGGAAGAGAGGCCTCGGGGACACGCTGTCCCTCCCGCCAGACGCTCCCTAATTCCCTGGGGCCTGATCCCTCGCTGTTTCCGTTTATCACAAATGGCTTTCCGAGCCAGCGGGTTTAATTGCATTACACTTAGGGAAATTGGTGCCATTTCTTAATTACTTTTGTAGTTGGAAAGCAATTACTTAGCGATCACATGAAGGTCTTCTTGAGTTTCCCAGAGCCGCGCAGCCTTAGGCAGGATCTGTGGGAGAACCAGACCTGGCTTTGCAGGGGTGGAGTTGGCTGCTTTGGGGGATCTAGGGTGTGGGGTGAAGAGTGAGGTGCGTGGAAGAGCCCTGGGTAAAATCAAGGTGTTTTTAATCACCCACCCATTTGTCTAAGCCCGAACCCGACAGTCACCTTTCACATCTGCCTCGTCTTTAACTCTCTGCATCTGGACATCCGTTACGTCCTGCGGTTCCCCGTCCTGGTACCTTTTAGTCCTGCCCCCCTCTGAGTCCCCCGGTCTGGTCCAGGCCACCATCATCACTGACCCTCAACGATGGATGGCCTCTTCACTGGTCTCCTTAGGGCCACCCTGGCCCCCCAGAGACTGATGGTTCCCCCAAAAGCTGTGTCTACCCAGAGCCTGTGAATGTGACCTGGTTCGTACAAAGGGCCCTGTGCAAATACAATTAAGTTAAGGATCTTTCAGTAAGATTATCTCGGCTTCCCGGGTAGGCCCGGAGCCAATGAAAACTATCCTTAGAAGAGCCGGGGAGAGGGCACACAGACTCCTTTCCCAGACTCCCTTGCGGCCAGGCGTGGCCATGGGATCCAGCTCTGGTCCACAGGATGCAGGCAGAACATGGCTGTAAAGGCGGGAGCATCCTCTCCCTGCCCCCTGCCTCTCAGTAGCTGGAGAGCGGAGGTGGGGGCAGGACCCGGTGGTCCCCTCTTGGGCGGAGAGGTGCAAGCTCTCTCTTGGGGCACAGGGAGAACACAGACCCCTCGCAGGAGAGAAATGGGCCCCTGGCTGGTGGAGCTGCGGTTATTCTGGGTCTCTGCGAGCCCCGCCAGACCTGAGTGTCTGGTCATCCTGGGCTGGGCCCCCACTGACTCGGGCCCAGAGGTTTGTCTCTCGGGATACTGAGAGGTGCTCCGTGTCGGGTGCTGGGCTGGGGTGCAGCGTAGCCAGAGCAGATCTTTCTGTTCCTGGGGACCCTCACACTCAGGGGCTGCAGGAGGGCTGAGCTGAGATGGATCCAAAGCCTCCCCGAGGAGGCACCATGAAGCTGGAGCCTGCAGGAGGCCCGGGCCCAGGCGGCAGGGATGGGCTGGCAGGTCCCCCGGGGCGAACACAGCCTGGCCTGACCCTCTGGTGGGGCATGGGCCCTGGGAACAGGCCACGTGACCAGCTGGTGAGCTTTTTTTGTTGCTTTCTAAAAAATTTATTTTATTGATTTTTTACAGAGAGGAAGGGAGAAAGATAGAGAGTTAGAAACATCAGTGAGAGAGAAACATCCATCAGCTGCCTCCTGCACACCTCCTACTGGGGATGTGCCCGCAACCAAGGTACACGCCCCTGACCGAAATCAAACCTGGGACCTTTCAGTCCCCAGGCCGATGCTCTATCCACGGAGCCACACCGGCTTCGGCTGGTGAGCTTTTAGAAAGAGTCTTCCTAGCGGCGGCGCTCTGAGATGGCTTTCCATGCACACAGCACTCCCGCCTCGGGAACTTCCTGTTCCGGGGTCCCCGGGTCCTCCCAGGCTCCTGCCCCCGGGAATCCATTGCATCTCCGCTGCTCCAGATCCGGGAACTGCGAGGGCTTTCTCTTCGTTTCTCTCTGCTCGTCAGGGGACAGCGGGCCGGGCGGGGCCTTCCCTCCTGCTTCTGTCCCCCTGCGGGGCTGTGATCCGTGGGGGGGACGTTGAGTTTCGGGTGCAGTACACATCGAAGAGGCTGTTGGGACCCCCTCCTATTTACTCCGGGCTCGTGTTCATGCAGCGCCCGGCCTGAGCTGGGTGGGCCCGCAGAGGGCTGTGCATGGAGGTGGCGAGGTCAGTGCATCTGCAGAGCGACAATGACAGCAGTGGACAGGCTGTGCCAGGGCCATGGGGACACGGAGGGAGGCACACGCCCTCCAAGCTGGAGACAGGAGCTTGAGCAGGCTGGAGAGTGGGGTGAGAGGTGGCCTAGAGAGGGGTGGGCTCCGGGAGCGGGCATCACCCAGGCCACGGCTGGCAGGCCCGCGGGCAGCACAGCCCCGGTGCGGGAGGCGTGGGGCGGGGACTGGCCAGTTATCACTCGAAGACGCAGAGGCGGGCAGGGCTGAAGTCGTGGGCTTCACGCCAGAGCAGAAACCCCTGCGTGTGGAGCGAGGCCAGGCCACGCTGTGGGGGACACTCCTGCCCCCCACGTCACATGCCCGAGTGGGTGGGAGAAGGCGCAGGGGATGGGTGCCGAGGTTTCAGGGGGCACTTTTGTTTCCCGGGGCTGTGGTAGGAGTGAGGTACCCTCCATGGGGGCTTACACAGCAGAGATCCATTCCCTGCAGTGCCGGAGGCCCGAGGCCAAGGCCAAGGTCGTGCTCCCTCTGCAGGCCCCTGGGAGGGTCTTTCCTGGCCGAGGCCAGTGTGGCTTGGAGGCCATCCTTGTCCCCCCACCCTCTGCCTCCGCCCTCACCGGACCTGCTCCCCGCTGTCCCTGCCCACCCCCTCTGAGGACCCGGATCCCTGGGTGCTGGCCCCTCGCCTGGATTACACTCCAAGACGCCCTTCCCACGAGGATGGACACACCAGGTCCCATTATCATTCTGGGGGGTGGGACCGGAACCTGTCTTTTAGGGGCACAATTCAGCCCATCCAGGAAGAATCCAGCCAGCCTCTCTGCTGTCCCCTTGAGCTCTGAGCCGCCCCCCCCGAGTCAGGATACCACGTGGCAGCTCATCCCTGCTGGCGCTGGGGAGCACCCACACTGTGGGCTTCCTTGGGCAGCCCCCCGAATCAGACAGGCTTACCCCCACCCCAGTCCAAGCCACCTGCAGACAAGGATGTGGAGGGGGCCACAAAAGATGCTCTGATGGACATGGAGCAGGACGCCAGGGAAGAAGGCTGCCTGGCCATGAACCTAGGTGACCAGAGCGGGCAGCCTCACAGCGTGGGACGGCGGAGCTCCTGGGAGGGCGGCTGCTTGAGCCGGGGCAGAGGACGGAGCCAGACAGAGGGGGTGCCGAGGAAGCAGGGAAGCCTGCAGAGGCGGTCAGCGGGGGCGCCGCCCCAGACATGTTCCCAGCTCCCCACCCGGAGAGCCGCCAAACACGGTGGCTGGAATAAAGCGGGCGGCCCACCGCCCTGGCCGGTGTGGCTCAGTAGGTAGAGTGTCGGCCTGCGGATGGAAGGGCCCCAGTCTGATTCCGGTCAAGGGCACATGCCTGGGTTGCAGCCTCAATACCCAGTGGGGGGCGTGCAGGGGGGAGCTGGTCAGTGATTCTCATCATTGACGTTTCTCTCTCTCCTTCTCCCTGCCTCTCTGAAATCAGCAAAATATATGTATATATTTAAAACAAAAACAAAAACAGGCAGCTGAAACCAGTTTGGCTCAGTGGATAGAGCGTCGGCCTGCGGACTGAAAGGTCCCAGGTTCGATTCCGGTCAAGGGCACGTACCTTGGTAGCAGGCACATCCCCAGTAGGGGGCGTGCAGGAGGCAGCTGATTGAGGTTTTAACTCTATCCCTCTCCCTTCCTCTCTGTAAAAAAAATCAATAAAATATATTTTAAAAAAATAAATAAAAATTATAAAAAATAAAAAAGCTGGCAGCCCACCCTTCTGCTGTAACCCGTCCAAAACAGAGGAGAGACACCCACTTCCCTCGTCCACCGGGAACCGGCGATCGGAACGGTTTCTGGCCGCCGCCCGCCGGGCAGGCCCAGCGCCCCGGGAGGAGGCGGGCTCCCTGAAGGAGCCGGGGCTGCGATGCTCGGCTGTTTGCGTTTCTTGACAAAGGAAATTTGTTGGGCTTAAGCTGCCAAGGGTTTGCATCTGGATCCGATGATGTCTGGCTTTGGGAGGGCTGCGCGCAGCCCGGCCCGGGCCTCCGCCGGCCTCCATGTAATTAACTTAAGTGCCCCGAAGATGAAAGCTTATTTGCTTGATCCTGGATTAGGGCCTGGGCCCGAGGAAGGTAGGCAGAGCCGACGGGGCGAGCGCTCGCTCTCTCTCTCTCCCCCTCTCCCGCGATTGAAGTTCCCAGAGATACCCGCGGTGGACAGTGGAAAGGCAGGAAGCGCGGGCATGTTGGAATTTATTAAATTTGCAGTAAAAGGAGGGGGAAGAAAAAGCCGAAACAAAACAAAAACCGCGTTCGGGGACGCCCGCGCCCGGGAGGTTAAGTGGAAACACAAGTCGACATCGCGAAGCGGTTCATCGTGTTTCGCTTCAGGAGCGCACACGGATGTCGCCAACTGGGGGGGCTCTCCCCCAGGCTCCGGGCTCCCAGCTTGGACAAGAGAGAGAGAGAGAGAGAGAGAGAGAGAGAGAGACATTCATTTCCTGGTTGGGTGTATAACTTCTGGGGGTTTTCCTCCTGCGCCTCCTCTTCTCCTCTGCCCCCCCTCTCCTCCCCCCCACACTCAGCTGGAGGGAGGAAGATAGCTTTGATCCTTGCCTGCTCCAGGGCTGGGGGTGGTGCAGCAGGAGGGGGTGGGGATTCCCACAGGTGATCTTTAGGCCCAAATTCCATTGTGACAGCCATGATTTATTTTAACTACCAGCCCAGGAAAGCAGGCGCCACCGGGATGAATACCTCCACTCGCCCCTCGCAGCCTAATTTTACTGTTTATGAATCACTAATATGGGGAAGGATCGGTGGGGGGGGGGAGGAGGAGGAGGATGGGGATGGGGGAGGGTACCGTTGGAGATAAGTGAAAGTAAAACGGGCAGGAAGACCCCACGGTGCCCAAACAGTCCCACATGGGAAAGAAGGAGGCTCGGGCTCCCAAGACGGGGAACACATGGGGCCCAGATCGCTGCCCCCCGCACGGCGGGCGGGCGGACGGGCAGAGGCTCCTGGCCCCTGAAACACTTTCATCTCTCCCCGGGAGATAAAGCGGCGGGCCTGCCGCGGCCTCTCTATTTACAGAGGAGAATTAAATCCGCTCTCACACTCGCGCCGCGCTCATGGGAAACACGTGTCGGCCGGTAATGGTTCTGAACCCGGGCCGGAGCCGCGCTCGCGTTTGCGGGCCCGTTTCTTGGGGGGGGGGGGGGCGGCCGGCCGTGGAATGCGCCTGGAATGTCTTGCCCGTCCAGAGGCTCCGGGAGGGGACATTCCTGGGCCCCGAGTGGCCGAGGAGGGTGGTGAGCGAGGGGTTTCTTGCCTCCTGAGTGGGGGGGAGAGGCTCCCCTTATTGCGGGGTGTGTGTGTGGGGGGGAGCGGTCCGTCCCCCTGGCCTCTGGCTCCCCCAGGCTTCTCATCCCTCCTCCCGAGCTGGGGAAGGATCAAAGGGCTCGCAGCCCTAATTGGGCCCTATGGGTTCCCCTCCTGCCCAGCCTGCCCGCCCGCCCGGGGGTTTCACGGGGAGAGAAAGGGAAGGCGGGGAGGTTCCCCGTAGAGCGCCACAGAGGACACGCCGCCAATGGGGTGCCAGGCACTGCCCCTGGGGGTGTGAGGACACGCAGATGTCTGTGGACAAGTTTACCATGTTTCTGTCACCTGTTCCCCCTGGAATTTGGATTCAGATCCGAAAGCTTTTACTTGGTCTCTCTCTGAGCCCTTTCCTTGGACCTCCTTGCAATGTCTGGCCTGGCCTGGCCACCTCAGGAAAGGAATCTGTGTGAGCGCTCCTGCCCTCAAGACTGCCTGAGAGCTCTCTCTCCCGCATCCCCCAGGAATCCCCCCCAGGCCACACCCATTCTCCTTCCAGACCACGCCCGCCTCCCCTCATGGCCATGCCCACACCCACCTCAGCTTCTACTCACTGGTTCCCACTCTCTGCTATCTACCTACCCACGCACCTGTCCATCCATCCATCTACCTGCTCACCTATCTACCATCTTCTCACCTGTTTATCTGGCCACCCACCCGTCTACTTATCCATCCAACCCACCCACCTATCCATCCACTCATCCAACCACTCATTCATATACCCATCCATCCATCCATCTACCATCCATCCACCCATCTACCTGCTCACCCATCTACCAACCTCTCACCTGTTTACCTGGCCACCCACCCGTCTACTTATCTATCTATCCAACCCACTCACCTGTCCATCCACCCATCCAACCACTCATCCATATATCCAGCCATCCACCACCCACCCATCCACCACCCACCCATCCATCCTACTATTTCACTTCTCACCTCCTGGGAGCTACTCCATATCTGTATCTCATCCAACAGAACAGAACAGAACGAGAGGGTCTCCTAGGGCCTCTGTCTATGCCCTGCAGTTCTCCAGAGGATCTGAAAAGTAACACCTACCTGCCTCGGGGCCATCCCTTCGCTCCCTGGCCTGGCCCCGTCATGTCGAAATCTCTCCATTGAGTCTCTTGGATGGAGATGAAACTTCCCTTCCCCCCATCCTAGTCCCACCACGGATGAAAGCACTCGCCCTGGTTGTAGGGTTACTCAGGTTCACCCACGAGCAGCCCTGGTTGGTTCTGTGCCAGGCAGGGGTGCTGGCAAGGTGGCAGCGTGGTCCTGGGTGGCTTTTAGAAGTCTGCAATATCGCCCCTCGGGGATGGCGTCTCGGGCCTGGAGTGGCGAGGAGGGAGCCATTTGACGTGAAGCTAATTTCAGGTCACCTGTGTCCCCACTTCATCCTGGGGTTTGCAGGGGACCGTTGAGGGTTGGGTTTGGGTGTGTTTTCATGAAAATGACACATGTATCAGAGGAATTTTCATAAAAACAAAACGAAACTACCCTGTGATGGTCCCACTGCCCGCTCCCACTGTCCGGTCCCCCTGCCCAGCTCCCACTGCCCCTGGAGTTCACACCGTCCCTCCCACTCCTGAGAAGCCTCGGAGGATGGACCTGGGGTGTTGATTTTGGAGACCACTCTCCCACCTCCTTTCTCCCCTGTCCAAACACTCACTTGTGGTCCACTGGGCTGCCTCAGCCTTTTTATTTTAATTTTAATTTTTAATATGGAACGTGTCACGAGTACTCCAGCGACACAATCAGCTGACTTCAGTGTTCTCCTCTTGCAGAAAAGAGGAGGGGAACGAGATGGACGGTGCCTGCCCTTCGGGAGCCCCCTCTCCCCCCATTCCCATGGGGCAGTGGGGGAGCAGACTATCGCAGCAGAGCATTTCTTTCCAGAACTTTCCAGAAAGGCCTCTGCTCACCCTTCGGACGGTCCTCACAACCACGGCTTCTTGGGGAGCAGACCTCTCTCCCAGAGTTAAAGTGATGAGCTTCCGGGGGTCCAGGGCCCCCTGGTCCTCCCCACGGGACGCCCTGACCCGTGGCCTCGTGCCGGAAAGGCACTGGGAGGCACCTTTGTAGGTGTGACCACACTTCCACGGCAGTCTTTCCCCTCTCTGTCCCCATGTCACCCTCCGATGTTCTATTCTTTACCTTACACCACACGCACTCACACACACATACACACACTCACACACACACACTCACACACACACACACTCACACACATACTCACACACACACACTCACACTCACACACACACACTCACACACACACACACACTCACACACACACACTCACACACACACACACTCACACACACAAACACACACACACACACTCACACACACACACTCACACACTCACACACATTCACACTCACACACACATACACTCACACACACACTCACAGACACACACTCACACACACATACACACTCACACACACTCACACACTCACACACACACACTCACACACACACTCACACACACACACTCATACACACACACACACACACACTCACACACACGCACACACCCCTCCTCTCTCCCTCCTGCTCTCCAGCTCTTGCACAGCCGCTGCTGGCAGCTCTGGCTGCTTTACCGCGGGGCCCAGATCTGGCTGAGTGGAGGCTTTCTGGGCGCCCTGCCTCCTTCTAAGAACGTCCCGGGCAGGCCCCGGGAGCCTGGGACCCCAGGGGGCAGGAGAGGGGCCCCCTCTCTGCTTGGGGTGCAAGCAGGCTCGGTCTGGGGCGTGATCCCGGGGAAAAGGTGGATGGAAATCGGCCTCAGGAAAGAAGCCAGAGCCGGGGCCGGAGATGCTGGCTTTGAGGCCGGGCCTCTGGGGCTGATACCCGCGCGCTGGCCGCCAGCAGGAAGCGGGCAGCCAGGGCTTTCGGCTTTCGGGAGCAGGGAGGCCGGCCAGCCTGCAGAAGGCCGCCCCGGGCGCTGCTCCGCCCGCTTTTGAAAACCAAGACGGGAGGCCTCGCGCAGCAGATCGCTTTAAAAGTCGCTTAATTCCTCCTGGGGGGCGGGCGGGGCGTCTGGCTGCTGAATTCCTGAGATTCTCCCGGCGAAGATGTCTGTGCTGAATTAACACCCGCCCCCCCACTCCCGCCAGCCCCCGCCCCAAACTTCCCAAGTATGTCTCCTATTTTCCCTGGGAACTGGAGAGTCTCCGCTCGCCCACCGGGCCACGCAGGCTGGCGGCTGGAAGGGCTGTGATTACCGGGGACCGGGGGAGCGCCCCAGTCCTGCCGGCTGGTGATCGCCGGCTATGGGGGGAGCTCAGCTTACAGCAGCCCTTGCTCGCCCCTCCCAGACCCCCAAACATCCAGGGCGAAGGCCTAGCTCGCAGCCACCCCGCCGGGCGCTGGAAAGGCAGACAGTTGGTGACAAAGGAAGACGTCTCTGGAAGCGTCCTTTGCAAGACCAGCCCTGGCCTTTGCCAGATGCCAGGGGGCTGGCTGCTTGGCCGGCGAGGGCGGTGGTCGGCTTGTCGTCCTCAGGTCCTGCACAAGAGGGCGCTGTGGTATCCCCTTGAACAAGACCCCAGGATCCCCCGGGGGAGGAGGGTTTGTAGCAGAAGTATGTATACCCAGGGCCTGCTTACTCTTGGCAAAATTACTTCTGACCGCAGGTAAGAAGAGGGGGGTTCTGTTTTGTAGGCGCCTGGTCTCCCCTGCTCAGCTTGCATGTGAGTTGGCAGCCCCCCACCTCCCCGTCCTGCCCCCCTTCCCGTGACGGAGCTGCTGAGAGCTCCCGCCTGCTGAGAAGAATCCAGGCTTGTCCGAGTGTCGGGCCATTTTGCACCGAGTCCACGGTGGGCAGACCTGGGGCCCGGCCCGGCCCGGGACGGTCACCGGTCTCACAGGGTCCCCAGCGGGGAAAGGCTCCCTAAGGACCCCCGCCGGCTCCCGGTCTGCACTCCCATCTCACACCCCCACCTAATGCCCTGGTGTCTGAGAGGGAGCTCAGCCGGGTTCTAAGAGGGAAGGAAATGAGGAAACCCGATGAAACGAGTTCCCACGGAGGGGTACGTGAACCACACCGCTCCCCACTCAGCCCTCTCAGACCCCAAAACAAATAAGCGAGACTTCCTTTGAGAGAGAGCACCGTGTAGGCTCTCGGTGATGGAATTCTAACCTGGCCCAGGGCTGGGGGCACAAGGTTTGACGTCAGATAGGTGTGCGTCCGAATCCAGAGCTTCTCCCAGGCTGACGTGAGAACAGTCACTTTCCTTTAAAAAAAAAATTTAAATAATTTTTAAATCTATTTTATTGATTTTTCACAGAGAGGAAGCAAAAAGGATAGACAGAAACATCAATGAGAAAGAGACATCCATCAGCTGCCTCCTGCACACGCCCTCCTGGGGATGTGCCCGCCACCCAGGTACGTGCCCTTGACCGGAATCGAACCTGGGACCCTTCAGTCCACAGGCCAAAGCTCTATCCACTGAGCCACACCGGTCAGGGCCACAGTCACTTTTCAGTCATGTACTCAGGGGCGCAATCATGAGCAAAACCAGACAAGACCCCCCTTCCCAGGACCTCTATGCTGGGAAGAGACAGACAGAAACCAGTCCCAGAAACACGTCTACGGGCACAGCTGGGGCTCAATGACCTTCCCGCTGACGCTCCCCAACGAGCGTGCCCACCCCGCGCCCCCCATCCTGAGTCAGACACCTGATAGGATGGCCCTCTCCCACTCCCTCTGCAGCTGCATCGGCCCGTGACTTGCTTTGGCCAATGACATGTGAATCTCAGGGTCCCCTGTCTCAGGGGTGAGGGGGAGCTTTACCGCCAGTCGCCATGGGCCACGGTCCCTTCCAACCCGGGGATTGTGGGAGCGGGTGTGGAGACGGAGCCTCAGCCAGGCCTGGGCCCCAGGGTGTCTGTGAGGAGTTAACCCTGCCCCTCACCTTCTGCTGCAAGGAGCATGTAGCCAAGGGGAAAAGCAGACCTCTGGCAGCCTGCGGGGCAGAGGGCCTGCTTGTTACTGCAGCGGAGTCTGGCCTGTCCTGACTGGGACCGCTCCCCCGAAGAGGCACGCGGTGTGGCGAGAGGTGCAGTGGGGGAAACGGGCTGGCGGTGGTCAGGAGGATGCCTCTGAAGAGCTGACAACTGGGCGGAGGTCCGAGGAAGAGAGGGAGGGGTGCTGCGGGAAGGGCAGTCCAGATTTTGGACTCAGGATGGGAATGCTGGTGGGGAGAAGCGGATGGATTCATCCTCTGAGCTAATTGGCCAATAGATGTACGGAGAGGCTGAGGCATAACGGTGAGGGCTCCCCGCCCCCCGAAGCCTGGCACCCAGTAGGTGCTCACCGTGTAGCAACAGCCCACACTTACCCGCACGGGCCTGTGACGTGGGTATTGTTACCCGGGTGATGCGGGCACAGAGAGCAAGGAGCTTGCCCGCCGGCGCTCAGCCAGCGAGTGGTGCAACTTGGATTTGAATTTCGGACCTGTGCTTTCCTGCTTTTGTTGGTTGTTGCTGTTGCTGTTCTGACTGTGGTTTTCAGGGACCCCTTTCCCCCCTCCCCCATTCCCTATTGGGAGAAAGTCGCGCCAACTGAAAGCCCTGGGCGGGGCCATGTCCTAGCACTCAGGACATGTCCTGCCTCAGTCCGCGATTGCCCGGCGATGCTGTGTCACCACCAACCACAGACCCCGTGGCGTTGGGCAGCCACAGTGACTTCTCTGGGTGGGCAGTGCCTGGTGCTGCTGACCCCTGACCAGTGAGGGGGGGTGTGGGGTCTCAGTCAGCTGGGGGAGCCCCAACAGCAGACATGAATTCCAGAGGCTTCAAGTCTGCACTCACGGTGTGGGCAGGAAGGCACCTCCTGGGGTCCCTCTCCGCGGCGTGGCCTCTCCGCAGGTCTCTTCCCCGTGTCCTCACGTGGTCGTCCCTCTGCGCGTGCCCATGTCCTAGTCTTCTCTGCTTGTAAGGACACCATCAGACCCCATTAGGGCCCTCCCCTAGAACCCATTTTAGCTTTCAAGAACCCCCCTCTCCACAAGTGTAGTCACTATACCTCATTTCTTTCTAGAAACATCGATGGGAGCGAGCAGCCTGCAGAAGAGACGGGGGGGGGGGGGCTCTCCTGAAGGCTCGGACCAGGCCCAGGGGCTGGGGCGGGGACCGTGAGTGTTATACTGTAGACTGGAGGCCCAGCGCACGGAATAGTGTGCGGGTAGGGTCCCTAGGCCTAGCCTGTGATCAGGGCCATGTCTGTCACCCTGCAATGCTCGCCGCCACCCCGTGACGCTGGATGCCTGCTGCCGCTTGCCGCCTTCCACTGCCACTTGCCAGTCCCCGGTCCTGCCCCACCGCCATCCTCCACTCAGGTGTGGAGGGTATATCGGAGCCTGCAGCGGGTGGGTGGGGAGGGGATGAAGAATGAGAGGTGGTCAATGCACCTCATGGCGACTGGTTGAGCATTTGTTCTGGTCATTGCGCTTACGGCCGCTGGCCTTTCATTACATAGGATTCTCTGCTGTAAGTTCCCGTACCACCCAAGGGAGACAGACCATCAGGGAACTTAAGGGGAGGGAGGGGCAAGCTGAAAAGGGCCAGAGACTCCACCCCAAGGTGGTGCTGGCTCTGTGTCTGGGGAATCTGCTTTCCTGGTCTGTGCCATGGGTAGTAACAGTCCCTCACTCACTGGGTCATGGGGGGTAGGGGGGTTGTCTAGCCTGATGCATGTGAGGGGCCTGCAGGAGACACCCCACCCCCGGCTCATGCTAGCCGTCACGCCATCACATCTGTCAGGGTCAGGCAGGCTGCAGTCCGCTTTCAGGAGAGGATGGAGTACATGTTAGCTGTGGCTATCATTAACACACTGCTCCAGGCATGTCTGATGGCAGGAAAGGGGAGGACTCCCGGTCAAGGTCATGGTCAAGGTCAGCGTGTCAGGAGCAGCTGCATGCATGCACCGAGAGGGGCTGCATCACTGCCCTGTGAGAGTGCGGGCAGTTCACTGCTTTCAGCCGAGCGCGGGCACCGGCCTCATTGGGCTGCCGAGGCCAAGCCAGGATTTTCTTTTTTTTAAATATATTTTATTGATTTTTCACAGAGAGAAAGCGAGAAAGATAGAAAGTTAGAAACATCGATGAGAGAGAGACATCGATCAGCCGCCTCCTGCACGCCCCCCCTCCCCCATTGGAGATGTGCCCGCAACCAATGTACGTGCCCTTGACCGGAATCGAACCTGAGACCTTTCAGTCCTCAGGCCGACGCTCTATCCACTGAGCCAAACCGGTTTCGGCCGAGCTGGGATCTGTGTGATCTCGTTTTCCCTGCCGCTGGCTTCCCGGGAGCCAGGGTCCTGGCACCGCAGCCTCAGCGGCTCCATCCGCTTCCCCGGCCTCGGAGGCCCTGGCAGGGCTGCGTGTCTGCTTGCAGGAGAGCCCGCCGATCGGGCGCTGGGCCCTGGGCCTCCTCCGGCCTCGCCCGGGTTCGGGGAAGCGGGTGAAGCCCCCTCCCCACTACTGCCGACACCTGTGAGCACACTGCGGCACCCTCAAGGCCACGTGGGACCGAGAAGGAAAAGGGACCGTGTTCCTGCATGTCCCCCACTTCAATCCATCCAGGGTCCTCCTCCAGCTCCTCGTGGGGCGCCCCTTCAAGGCGACTTCAGAGCCGGTAGGGGGTGAGCTGGGACCCCAGAGGATGGAGCAGCGGGCGGTCCCAGGAGGGCACTGAGTGGGGTGACTGCCTGGACTCCACTCCTGGCCCCTCACTTCTTGGCTGGGGAGACCTCGTGCAATTTCCTGGTCTCTGGTTTCTCAACCTGAGCCCTACCCCTGAGGAAAGGAGGGGGAAATGAGAGGATGCACACAGTAGGACCTCATCAAGTGTCGGGTTTCCTCCCTCCTCTTCCTTCCTTCCTTCCTTCCTTCCTTCCTTCCTTCCTTCCTTCCTTCATTTGACAGTTGGGCCTAATGAGGTCCCAGGCCTGGCAACGGAGCAGTGACGGGACCTGGGGGTGACCCTTGCCCTCCTGAAAGGTACTGTTTAGCTGGAGTGACAGGCACTAAATTATGGCAATAATTCAGTCGTCGCCAGTGTGATAAGAGCCGGCAGGGAGGATCCACGGCGTGCAGACACACTCCCGGGCCCAGTCCTAGGGGCCATGTCACCGGAGGCCCCCGGAGGTCTCCTCAGGGACAGCCGGTTAAAAGAGACTGGCCTGCTGGGGGAGGGGCGGGCCCCAGATGAGGGTGTGGGGACAGAGGGAGCGCCCTACCAGTGTGGCAGCCCGTGCCAGGCCTGGCAGTGCTGGGAAGCAACAGAGAGCTGGTGTGATGGGGGGCGGGAGCAAAGTGGGGGGCTGTGTGTATAAGAGAGGGCGGGTGGGTGCCAGGCACTCCCAGCCCTCTCCCACCTGCCTCCCCTCCTGGAGGGGCTGAACCAGCTGCAGGCACCTAGGATAAAGCTCTATTTACCAGTCACTCTTCCTCAGGAAAATCCACCACTGTTTATCCCCATGACCGCCAATATCCCCCCAACGTCCTCCCAATATCCCTCCAATATCTCCCCCGTATCCCCCCCAACATCCCCCCAACATCCTCCCAATATCCCTCCAATATCCCCCGGACCTTGGGAGGTGGGTGTTTGCAAACCTCCCTGGCATTTCGCTGCTGTGCGTGTGGTTCAAACCAGGCACTTCCTGCAGAAAGCCGGGTGCCTCCTGGTCCTGGGTCCCAAGGCAGCGCCTGAGACACAGGCTGGCGCGTCTTCCCTTCCCTTCCTATGGGCTCCCCCCATGGAGACGCGTTCCTCCCGGGTCCTCCTTGCTTTCTGCTGCCAATCCCAGCCAGCCCGCTCAGTGCACGGCCTGCTGGGACGGTGATGATCCCCAGTTTGTGGCATGAGAGCTGAATTAAAGGTTTTGGGATAATGTAGACTGTACATTTTGGGAAGCTTGGTTTCCCTGGGTGGACAAGACTTCACGTCTGACGTAGGAGGAGGGTAGGCGCCCGGTCTCGCGTTGGCTGCGTGAGCAACACCGTCTGCCAAGCCCACGCGGCTCAGAATCCAGCTTTCCACGCCGTGGCGGAGTGCACACCCACATCAGTAGAAAAGGGGCCCAGGGAGCCCGTTTGATCTCCGCAGAGAGCGGGCCCAGGCTGGCATTTTGACATTTGGAAACAGTGAGTCCAATTACCCATCTGCGGACCAAAAGGGCTTTTCTGCCTTGAAGGAAACTGGAAGGTATGTGGCCCGTGGTGGAGTTTCTCTCCAAGAGGCCCCTTCTGCTCTGAGCCGTGTGGAGAGCCCTCCCCAGAGTTTACTCTGAAAAAGAGAGGGGGTGCCCAGCCGGCGTGGCTCAGGGGCTGAGCATGGACCTCTGAGCCAGGAGGTCAGGGTTCTATTTCCGGTCAGGGCACAGGCCTGGGTGGCGGGCTCCCTCCCCAGGGTGGGGCATGCAGGAGGCAGCCGATGAATGATTCTCTCATTATTGATGCTTCTGTTTCTCTCTCCCTATCCTTTCCTCTCTGAAATCAATAAAAATATATTTGAAAGAGAGAGCCGAAACCAGTTTGGCTCAGTGGATAGAGCGTCGGCCTTCGGCCTGAAAGGTCCCAGGTTTGATTCCAGTCAAGGGCATGTATCTTGGATGCAGGCACATCCCCATAGGAGGCGTGCAGGAGGCAATTGATCGATGTCTCTCTCTCATCCATGTTTCTAAGTCTCTATCCCTCTCCTTTCCTCTCTGTAAAAAATCAATAAAAATATATATATTTGAAAGAGAGAGAGAAAGGGAGAGAGAGAGAAAAGTGGCTTGTGCTAGAAGGCTCGTCCCCCTCTGGAGCTGACCTATAGTCGGAGAAGGGTGAGAAGCAGGTGCCTCCCCAGCTCTGTGAGCAGCAGGTGACCTCCTCATCCTTGCCCATGAACTTCATGAGACCAGACTTGCCGTGAACGTCACACATCCAGCCGACGGCAGGGCTGGGGGGGGAACTGGCGTGTCCTGACTCCAAATTTCGTTCTTTCTCCATGTGTTATGGGTTCATCCGTGTTCCCCTATAATGTATATGTGAAGTCTCACCCCCCAGTACGTGACCTGATTTGCAAATAGGGTCTTTGCAGGTCAGTTCGTTAGGATGAGGTCAGGCTGGAGGAGGAGGAGTCCTTGCTGGAGAGACAGGGACACCGCCCGCAGAGGGAAGGAGAACACTTTCTCCAAGCCCAGGGATGCTCGAGGCCACAGGAAGCCAGGAGGACGCCTGGGACAATCTTCCCTCACAGCCCTCGGCGGGAACCACACCGCGACACCCTGAGCTTGGACGTCACCCTCCAGCCCGGTGGGACAGTCAGCGTGAATCACTTGAGCCACGTTGTCATGGCAGCGCCAGGAAACTAACGCACCATTCACCACGGTAAAGAATATTGCAGGCCCTGGCCGGTTTGGCTCAGTGGATAGAGCGTCGGCCTACGGACTGAAGCGTCCCAGGTTCGATTCCGGTCAGGGGCATGCACCTTGGTGGCGGGCACATGCCCAGTATATGCAGGAGGCAGCTGGTCAATGTTTCTCTCTCATCGATGTTCCTAATTCTCTATCCCTCTCCCTTCCTCTGTGTAAAAAATCAATAAAATATATTTTTTTAAAAAAGAGAATATTGCAGTTCTTGATGCCTATTCTATGCGGCAATACAATTTATTGAGACTTGTGCTTTGCTTTCTTCCTACTTTTTCTCCCAAAACACAAGGGCAGAGATGGCTAACCCTTCTCCACTCAGTGGAGAACAGAAAACTCACCCGCCCCTTCTTGTAATATCCAGAGACTACATTTCCCAGCTTCCCTTGCAACTAGGTGTGGCCCCAGGACCCTGTTCTCAGGGAGTGGAAGCATGGGGGGCCATGTTTGCAACACTTCCCTAAGAGGAAATTGCTTGCCCTCCAGTTTCTCTCTTTTCGCTTCCTTGTACGCTGAAATGTGGCCTTGGGAAGCCATGGATTGTCAGCCTCCAGCGTGTGGGTGTGGAACAGCAGGATGGAAGGAACTGGTCCCAGGGTGCCCTTGTGGAGTGAGACCCCGCCCACCAGGGCTCCCCTCCCACCAGGGCTGCAGGTCTTCCTCTGGGCTGTCCTCAGATGGGAGAGGAAGCTTCCCTCTGGGGGAGTGTTTTAGGAACTTGGGGTTATAGCAGCTCAGCCTACACAAGCTGACATGTACGTTCGCCCATCATTGCCCTTGGAGTTGGCTGGGAAAGCAGAATTTGCATGCCGACAACCTGATGACCTTCTTTTAAAACCAGCTTCTTGGAGTGGAATTGACATACGGTAAACCATGTATTTAAACTGCATGATTTTGCTCTGGCTGGTTTGGCTCAGTGGATAGAGTGTCAGCCTGAGGACCAAAGGGTCCTGGGTTCAATTCCAGTCAAGGGCACAGACCTCAGGTGCAGACTCCTCTCCAGCCGGGGCCTTGGTCGGAGCACATGCAGGAGGCAACCAATCGATGTGTTTCTCTCAATAGAAAAATAGCCTCCGGTGAAGATTAACAACAACAACAAAAGAGCATGATTTCCTTCTGGCACCCCGGGATTCCGATGTTGATACGCCGGAAGTTGTCCCAGAGGCTCCTTACACTATCTTCATATTTTTGGATTATTTTCTCTTTGTACTGTTCTGATTGGGTGCATTTTTGCTTTCGCGCATTCCAGATCGCTAATTTGATTCTCAGCGTCCTCTGTCCTACTGTTGATTCCCTGTACATTATTCTTCATTTCATTAGTGTATCCTTTATTTCCAACTGACATTTATTTTTATGTTGAGGCCCACTCCAAGACACATTATAATTAAAATGCCAAAGATTAAAGACAAAGCGATAATCTTAAAAGCAGCAAGAGAAAAGCAGTTAATTACCTACAGGGGAGCACCCATATGACTGCCAGCTGATTTCCCCATAGAAACTTTGCAGACAGAAGGGAGTGGCAAGAAATACTCAAAAGTGATGAAAAGCAAGGACCTTACAACTAAGATGACTCTACCCAGCAAAGCTCTCATTGAGAATCAAAGGTCAGATAAAGAGCTTCACAGACAAGAAAAAGCTAAGGGAATTCATCACTGCCAAACCAGGATTACATGCAATAAAGGGTCTTCTAGAAGAAGAAGAAAAAGAAGAAGAAGAAGAAGAAGAAGAAGAAGAAGAAGAAGGAGAAGGAGAAGGAGAAGGAGAAGGAGAAGGAGAAGGAGAAGGAGAAGGAGGAGGAAGAGGAGGAGGAGAAGAAAACTGAACAATTAGATGGCAACAAATACCTATCTATCAACAATTGAATCTAAAAATAAACGAACAAGGAATCTAATGAACAAAATAAACCGATGAATAAAATAGAACCAGAGGCATGGAAACATGGAACAGACTGACAGATCTCAGAGGGGAGTGGGAAGAGATTAACCAAGAACTTACATGCACACATGATTAACCATGGACACAGACAGTGGTGTGGAGAAGGCCTGGGGCAGGCCAGCGGCCGGGCAGAGGGGTCAACGTGGAGCATAAAAAGGGGATGCCTGTAATCTTCCCAACAATAAAGACAAAAAAAAAAAAACAAATTTGCAAAATAAATGAGATGTGTGCTCTGACAGACTTTGCCACAGGGATGGGCATGTGAAACCGGAGAACAGATCAGAGGATGGACCAGCTCTAAGCCTGGGTGGGGAGAGGAGAGGCGTGAGAGCTTCTGAGAACTGTCAGAGGCAGGAGGCCCTGGAGCCGAGAAGGGGACAGAGGAGGTGGGGCCTGGCATTTGGTGACATTTGCCCCGAATCCCTGAGGGCCTGGGGATCTGGCGCTCAGGGGTTCTCATTCCGTCTGGCAGGGGCCAATCTGTCCCCAGCCTTCTCTGGGGGGAGGTCACGAGCTCACCCCATGCGGCCCCCCTAACCAGAGCGTGAACTTGTTGTTCTGCAAGGAAAACCGGGAGAAGAACGTTGTTTTTCTGCTGATTAGCAGGGAAGTCGTCCAACTGGCTGCACTGGAATTAAATCCCCCGAATATTAAATCGGCCTCTCCAGCTTTCATTTGTTTTATTGGATTGTATGAAAATGTTTTAAAGGAGGGCGGTGGGGTGGAGGGGGGCGGTGGATTCTGGGATGGGGCCACTTCACTCGGTGGAAGTTGTTTCTTCCCGAGAGTTTCGGGGTGCCTCGTTCGTAAGAAGCCAGGGCTTTGCTGGCTCCCCGTTTAAACACGGATGCCTGCCCGCAGCTCCCAGCTCCTGCTCGCAGCGTGGCCGGGCGGCTTAGAAGAGAGATTCTGGGAGGATCAGCCCAAAACACAGGCCCCATGTTCCCGCCGCTCCTAAGCCGCCTGGTTTTCCATAAACAACCCCCCACACCAGCGCGGGGTGCCGTGTTGTTTGCTTTGCCACAAAGAGCTTTCCAGCGGCTTTGATCCCCCCAGCCAGCAGACTCCTGTGGGCGGCTGCCCTGTGTGAGGGGTGCGCACTGCATTCGCAGTGGCTTCGTGGACACGGGGGTCCCTGGTGCCACGTGTCTCCCGCAGTCAGCGGTGGCCCATGGGGAAACCTCAAGCAGAGAGCACAGGACGGGGGCTCCCGAGCGTCAGGTACCCCCACTGGCCCTGGACGCCAGGAAGAGGCTTCCGGACACAGACCTGCCCTTGGGCCGCTCTCCAGACTGAGAGGGAGGCCGGCAGCAAACAGCGACCGCCCTGAGCTGGTCAGAAAAGGGGGGGGGGTGTCTTGCACTCAGTGTCCCCCACCTGCTCCTCCATCCCCTTGCACCAACGCAGAGCTGCCGACCTGGTGAGGGATGAGCCCTGCCCGGAGCCTCTGAGCTGTCTGGCCTCCGCACGCTGCCTTGCCAGCCGGTGACTTTTCGGTGACCTTGCCCCCTGCAAGGGGCGGTGCTCCCCATCTCAGTGCCCAGGGCCCAGAAGACAAGTTCCGGTGGGACCGATAATGCCCCCCGCCAGCACAGCCGAGGGTTTGGGGAGCCTGAGGCAGGGCCTGCGAAGGACGAAGAAAAGGCAGACAGAGAGAATGAGCTGGGTCTAGGTGGAGCTTCTGTGTGCGAGCGAGACCACAGAACAGATCCAGACGGCAGGCTGAGCCTTTATTTTATTTATTTATTTTTTTGAGAAGCAACAAGCATTTATTTGAGAAAAAAAAAGAACAGCTATTCTGGGAGCACTAATTCAGGCAGAAACCCAAACAATGTTCTCAGAAGGAGGCAAAGGCAGAGTCTTTGTGAGAAAGGGAAGGGGCACAGTTACGTCAACAGGAAGAAGGCGTTTCTAACCATGCAGAGCAGCTAGCACAGTAACACCAAGTGTAAGGAATGCTTTACATTTCCCATCCAGGAGTCGTAATAACTGCTTTCTCGTTGTTCTGACAAACAGTTCTTGGGAACACAACGTCACCGAGCCCAGTGAGGGGTGCGCACTGCTGTTAGGTTTCTGTATAACATTTTTTATTTCAGTATATGTTTAATTTCTAGTTGGTCCTTTTTCATATCCTCGAGGGTCTTGCTAAATTTATCAGCCTTTTCTAGGAAATTCTTGAAAAACCTTATAACCGTGGTTTCGAACTTTATATCCAGTCATTTGCTTTCCTCCATTTCTTTCATTTGTGATCTGTTTTTTGTCTCCACATTTTGGCTGCTTCTCTGAGTTGGTAGAGTAGCTTTGTGTGCTAGGTGTCCTATAGGGCCCAGTGGCTCAGCCTCCCCAGTTACCTGAGGTGGACTCAGTGAGGGGTGCGCACTGCAAGGTCCAGCGGTTCTCTTGCCCGGTTTTTACATCCAAAGGTGCGAGGCACAAGCTGTGCACGGCAGTTCCTCTGCTGTGGCAGCTCTGACTCCGTTTTAAAGTGGCTCCACTTATGTGTCTCTTTTTACCTTTCCATCTCTCCCCACTGACGCCTCTGTCCGCTCCTTCAGGAGATGTTGAATCAGTTAGATGGTGAATCTCAGATGGATTAAATTTTGTCTCTTTCATCCTATTATCCATCTTTGTGTCTTTCTGTTTAACATTCTGAAAGGCTTCCTTGACTCTATCTTTCTATCACCTTGTTACCACATTTCAAATTTCTTATTCTTGGATGGTTCCCCTTTTTGGTAGCCTCTTCTTTTTAAACTGTTTTTATATTTATTTATTTTTTAAATTTACTAAATCTTTATTGTTCAGATGATTACAATTGGTCTTCTTTCCTCCCCTCCCCCATAGCTCCCCTCCCACCCGGTTCCCACTCCACCCTCTGTACTTATCTGCCCCCCACTGTCCTCATCCATAGGTGTACGATTTTTGTCCAGTCTCTTCCCGCATCCCCACACCCCTTCCGCCACCCCGAGAATTGTCAGTCCACTCCCTTTCTAGGCCCCTGATTCTATTATAGTCACCAGTTTATTCTGTTCATCAGATTTTTTAATTCACTTGATTTTTAGATTCACTTGTTGGTAGATAGTATTTGTTGTTCATAATTTTTATCTTCGCCTTTTTCTTCTTCTTCCTCTTCTTAAAGAGTACGTTTCAGCCTTTCATATAATACTGGTTTGGTGGTGAGGAACTCCTTTAGCTTTTTCTTCTCTGTGAAGCTCTTTCTCTGACCTTCAATTCTGAATGATAGCTATGCTGGGTAAGTGAGACACATAAGTGGAGCCACTTTCTCTGACCTCCAAGCCAATTGGTTGTGAGGATCAGCTGTGTCTACGCTGGGAAAATTCTGTGCTGGAGTCAACCTTATGAGACAGGACTTGCAAAATTGCAAAAAGCCTCTGTGCTTGGCTTGAATGGGGCAGAGTCTCAAGGCTGAGCAGACAGCCCTGCCCTATGAGGCCCCTGGGTCTGTGTCTCTGGTATGTGCATGCATATGCCCCCAGCCCTCTGCCTTTCCAGGCTCCCCTGAGTTTCCATGCACTCCAGGTACCTGTATGAGTCTGGGTCCCCAGGGTCTCACCTGAAACTGGGGCTCAGTGCAGTAGGAACTGGAGTTTAACGCAATTGGGAGGTTCCCTCTTCCTTCCGTTAGAGAAAGCCAGCAGCACACTCAACAGTCAGTCCTCTCTATGCGCAGTTGCGTACACCTCCTGAACTCTGCCTTTCATAGCTTCCCTAAGTTTCTGTGCACTCCTCCCTTTTCACCACAGTCCAGCCTCCCCCGTATGAGTCTCGCCCAGAACTGGGGTTCAGTGCAGTTGGGAGTTTCCATCTCCCTCCCGCTAGAGGAAGCCAGCCAGGCCCTCCACCGCCCGTCTTCTCCACGCTCGTGTCTCCATACCTCAGCTTTTTGCAGCTCCTCTGAGTCTCTGGGAGCCCTCTCTTTCTTTCTAGTTGTAGAATTTCCACTTAGCCAGCTTTCCTGTGGTTCTAGATGATGTCCATTCTGTCTTTTAGTTGTAGTTAGCTGTTCACCTCCCTCCCCTCCGCCCACATTGCTGCGATCTCTCTGAGCCCATTTGCCCACGCCGGCCTTTCTCACCTCTGGTCCCTTTGGCACAGCCCTGCCCCATCAGTCCTCCCCCGATGCCAGCCCAGCCTGGTGCTCCAGGTGGGAAGCCCTCCAGCGTTCCCTGCTGCCTGCCTCCTGAGGCCCATGTATGCCATGCCGCACCTCCCCACGGGGTCCCCACGCTGTGCTCCACGCCACGTGTCCTCGTAACGTGGACCCTGTGGTGCGTTCGGAGCCGGGAGCGAGGCCATCGTCACACTAAGGGCGCTGAGAACAGCCGTCCCCAGTGGTGGAAGGCCTTGGACACGCACAGACATTGCCGACTTCTTCCAACCGCTCCCTGAGGCCCACATCCTCCCGCCCCTGTGGCGGGGAAAGAAATGGGGGCTTGCAGCAGGAACAGGGCAAAGCTAACACAGCACCGGGGGCCACAGCCCCCCCGCGGCCAGAGCCACGGCCAGAGCCACGCTCTGTGCTCTGACCCGGCCCTGTCAATCCCAGACGCAGGCCAGTCACCCCCTGACGAGCTTCCCGGGGTGCCTCCCGTGGGAAAGGGCACCCCCACACGCAACGGCCACACGCTCCTGTGTCTCCCGGGCGCCCGGGGCCTGCTGGACACGCCCAGGGTCCCGCGCTCCCGGCGTGGGAAAGCCTCCCGCTCTGGGGTCGGGCCAATGGCGGCCGCCCGCCGCCGTCGAGGACAGTCAGCTTGGCCGGCCGCCTCTTTCCACGGCTTTTCCATAACAGCCCTGCGAGCTGCCGCCCCTGGCGCGGCCGCCAAGCCTGGATCTGTTTAAGGCGCATTCGTCCTCGGGGCTAGGATTACCGGCGTCGAGCGCTTCTTAACGAACCGCCGCGCCGCCTCCGGGAGCCCTCGCGCTTGCCAGCGCCAACCTGAAGGTCACGTGAAGGACCGTCCTCTCCAAAATGAGGGGGGTCTTTGGGGTGTTGACCGGGGATGGGCCCTGGGGCTCGGCGGTTTCGTTGGCGATTTGTGGGTCCTCTCCCCCTCACACGTCCTGGACCTCCTCTTACTCTTACATGTATGGGCTTTTGGCCAACGAAACATTTTTTCCCCTTTGTAAAAAAACAACAAAAAACTTTATTGTTGAAAGTATTACATGGGTCTCCCCAGTCCCCCCATTAACCTCTTCCAGATGGCCCTCTCGCGCCCTCCCACCCAGCCCAGCCCCTCACCACCCCGTTGTCTGTGGCCACGGGATATGCAGACATGCCTATGCGTGTGCTGGTGGACCTCTTTCTGAAACACCATCAGAAAGGATCTGGACACCCCTATGTCCACGGCAGCACACTTCGCCAGAGCTGAGATTTGGAAACAGCCCAGGTGCCCATTGGCAGAGGAGTGGGTAAAAGCACCGTGGCACACGGACACCGTGGCATACGCCGCGGCCATCAGAAAGGAAAGACTTCTCATCATTCCCAGCAGCACGGTGGACCTGCGGGCAGCGTGCTCCCTTTTCGCTGCAGGCGCCTGGCATTTGTTCTGCCCAGTCAGAGGCCGCAAGTTTCTCCAAATGCCACCGCGGGCGTCCTCGGGGCCAGCGCCTACCCAGGCTCCCCCCAGGAGCCACGTCGGTCCGGCCAGAGGGAGCACAGTGGGGAGCCATCGGGTTTCATCAGGTTGAGCAGCCCGCAGCCCCCGGCCCTTCCCACTCCCCTCAGCCTTTTCACCGAGAAATGATGCTGATTTAGGAATCTGGGTGGAGTCCATCTTCCCCCCACAGCAGGGCCAAAGTTTCACCAACAGCCCTGTCCACCTGGGGGTCCCCGGAGCGACAGCAGCTGGTGCTTCTGGAGCATCATGGAGTCGCCCAGCAGGCGTGACCTCAGGACTGCTTCAGGGCGGCGTAGGGGCTCCAGAAAGGGGCCCAGTGCTGAAGCCAGAGGGCGGGGCACCTCAGCCACCGAGCGGGGATGGGACGCCGCCATTGCTTGCTTCCCCCACCTCCTACCCTCGAGGTCTCCCAGACATCCTCAGCAGGAGAACCGATGAAACCCATCGCCCAGGTTCTCCGTTGACCTGCGTGGGGCGGTCAGCCGCGGGGAGCAACCGGCGGCGGCGCTGTCCGGGGAGGGTGACTGCAGAGGCGGCTCACCCACGGCCTGCACACGCTCCTGGGCGTGCGCTTGTCAGCAGCGGCCAGCAGACCGCTGGCCGTGCCGTCCAGGGTCGGAGCCTCCCCCGTGCAAATGGAGCCAGCCTCTCCTTTCAGGCTCGGCTCAGTGATTTCACCGCGATTCTCTCTGCTTCCATCGCCGCTGCGATGGCGGGGAGCCTGAATTCCCGGCCAGCAGCGCGCACGCCGCGGTTGGTGGACCAGGGATGCTCCCCGAGTCCTCCCGGCTCCGTGGTCGGCAAACCGCGGCTCGCGAGCCACAGGCGGTCTTTGGCCCCTTGAGGGTGGGTGGCTCATCCGCAAAATACACGGCCTGGGCGAGTCTGTTTTGAAGAGGTGGCGTTAGAAGACGTTTACGTTTAAAAAATGTGGCTCTCCGAAGAAATGTCAATCGTGGTCCTGTTGCTAGGTGGCTCTGTGGACGGATGAGTTTGCCGACCGCTGGCCTAGTTCATTGGCGTGCAGGCCCCCAGGAACCTTCGCCATCTTCACGGTGTTCTGGCTAGAAATGGTGCCAGAAGAGGGTCTGCTGGTCACCAGGGCGCAGCCGGTGGGTGTCAACCTAGAGGCGATCTCTACAGAGGAATATTTAAATCCCCAGCCTTCGCCTGGCACAAGCCTGTGTACCCGGCGACTCTCCACAGCTTTGATTTCTCCTTCCTGGGCATCAGGATGGGGCATCTGAATGTTGCCCCCAATCCCCTCTAGACACAGCTGAGCGGCACCAGGTGAAGTGACAGGGAGTCGCCGCTTTCCTCACCAGCCCTGTGGGTTTCCTCTCAGACTCCGTCTCAGCCTTTCCGTGGCTCCCGACGAAAAGGCTGAACTCGGCGTGACTTCCCCCACTTCTTCCCACGAAAGCTGAAGTCCTGGGGGTCCACAGGTGGGGGATTCCACTCCCTGGACCTGAGTGTGCACCAGCTCTCCGCTACAGGCCCCTCGACGCTTCTGCTGGAGGGGGAGGTCTTGGAACCCTTGACATGGCCAGTGCGAGGTGAAATGGGGTTTCCAACGTCAGAGGACAGAGATCACCATTCCCTCTTCTCAGGCCAGGAGCAGGGAGACGGCGTTTCATGTCTAACAGGAGCTCTCAGAGCGGGGCCGGCGGCTGCTGGCACCTGTCCTTCTGCACTTGGCTTCGTAGCGTCTGTGAGCACTTGCGCGTTTGCCAACGCAAACCTGAAGGTCACACGAAGGACCGTGGCCGTCCTCTCTGAAATTAGGCTCGCCAAATTTTTAAACGTAAACGTCTTCTAACGCCACTTCTTCAAAACAGACTCGCCCAGGCTGTGGTGTTTTGTGGAAGAGCCAGCTCGGTGGTTGAGTGTCCACCTATGAAGCAAGTGGTCTCCGTTCCATCTCCATCCCAGGTCAGGGCATGTGGCCAGGTTGCAGGCTCGATCCTCAGGGTGAGGCTTGGAGGAGGCAGTGATTCAGCGATTCAGCGATTCTCTCTCATCGTTGGTGTTCCTGTCTCCCTCTTCCTCTCTCTTCCTCTTGTTTGAGCTTCTCCTTATTCAAACTGCTTGGAACATGTGACTGGCAGGAACCAAGTGCAAGTCCAGGAAAGGCGACAGCTACTTGGGAAAGACCAATACAAAGAGTCGGCTCTGGGATCCAGCCGGCCCAGCGTGGCGGCTCTCAGAAGTCTCCCAGCCAGCTACGCTCCGAACACGCTCCCTGTGTGCTGGGAAGAGTGGGTTTGGCGCTTTTTATCGCGTCTCAGGAGACCACGCCCATTTTCCCCAGGTGATGGGATGTGAGAGGTCTTCAGAGAGCTGTTATCTTCCTTTTTTTAAAAAAATATATTTTATTGATTTTTCACAGAGAGGAAAGGAGAGGGATAGAGAGTTAGATACATCGATGAGAGAGACATCAGTCAGCTGCCTCCTCCATACCTCCTACTGAGGATGTGCCCACAACCAAGGTACATGCCCTTGACTGGAACCGAACCTGGGACCTTTCAGTCCTCAGGCTGACGCTCTATCCACAGAGCCAAACCGGTTTCGGCAGAGCTCTTACCTTCTAAGAGGGAAAAAGAGGAACGAAACACCTTTGCTAATCTCCCTAAAGCAGTGGTTCTCAACCTTCCTAAGGCCGCGACCCTTTAAGACAGCTCCTCATGGGGTGGTGACCCCCAACCATAAAATTATTTCCATTGCTACTTCATCACTGTCATTTTGCTCCTGTTATGAACTGTAATGTAAATATCTGATAGGCAGGATGTATTTTCATTGTTACAAATGGAACATCATTAAAGCATAGGGATTAATCACAAAAAACAACATGTAATTATATATTGTGAAATATTTATTTCTAATTACAAATAAAGGAAATTTTGTCTTGAATCGTGGTGTAGCATGGTCAACAGTCTTCCTAGGACAACAGTAAACGACATGGCTACACTTTGCTGCACTGAGGAGGGGTGTGTTGGTTCCTAAGACCATGGAAATAGGTGTTTTCCAATAGTCTTAGGCGACCCCTGTGAAAGAGTTGTATGACCTCCAAAAGGGTCGTGACCCACAGGTTGAGAAATGCTGCTCTAAAGAGACCTCTACCGACATAGTCTCTCACGTCACCAGCCTCCCAGGCTGCCTTGGTATGTACCTCTCTGGGCATCAGGAGCTTTGACCTTGATTGCTAGCCGGTCTGGTTCCGTGGATAGAGCATAGGCCTGGCTCTGTGGGTAGAGCATAGGCCTGGCTCTGTGGATAGAGCATAGGCCTGGCTCCGTGGATAGGGCATAGGCCTGGCTCCGTGGGTAGAGCGCAGCAGCGCTGTGGAGAGTCTCCAGTTGGATGCAGGTCAAGGGCCGGTGCCTGGGTTGCAGGATCCCCAGCCTCGTTGGGGGCCCCTGCAGGAGACACCAACGATGTCTCTCTCACACGGAGGCTTCTCTCTGCAAAGGAAGCATTTTAAGACCCAGTCCTCCCACTGCGGCGTCGCAGATAAAAATCGGGTTCAAACCCTGCTCTATTTATTTTATTCTCCCTCGGTCGGGACCTCTGGGAGGCGACGTGAGCCAAACCCCGCAGATCCAGGTTCAGACCGGATCCGACTGGCCGGGTGTCGTTGACAAGACCCAGTGCCTCCGCACGCACCTCCGTTTCTTGATAAGGTTCAGCGGCGGATGCTGAAGCCGCTCTGACCTCCTGGGCATTAAGCGCACTTGCTTCTGACCTCCTGGTTCCCGTGGAATCAGGAGATTGAAATGGCCATGCACCCTCCTTGCTGTCACCCTGAGACCCTACATTGAATGCCGGCGCAGACCCCACCGGGAGCCTATGTGGGCACCGTCTCGGGGAGGAAAGGGGAGAAGCACTTTGCAGGAGAGACGTGTCTTCCGCCTTTGCCTCCTGGTGCGGCCCTTTCCCCTGTGGAAGCCGCTCCCTGAGAAATGTCAGCCGCGCAGTCATCCAGGACTTCCCGAAGATGAAATGCTACAAGACGCATGTCGGGCCAATAAAGTACTCGATGCCAAACGAAACGGGCCCGGAGGGGATTCTGCTTTGGAGCGAACGCCCTGGGAAACAGGCTGACGAGGAAAAGAATATTCCGGAGCCGCGGTACGAATTCCTTCAGCCGCAAAGGCAGCGTTCTTGGCGTGCCCGGAGCGGAGAAGGCAAAGTGGATAAAGACGTGGGAGCGGAGGACCGACTCCCCGAGTTCAAATCCCAGCTCTGCTCGTTTTGCTCGGGCCGGTTACATCAGCTCTTTCTCCTCCAGGTTTCTGGTCTGTAAACTGGGGGCCAATCACAGTATTTTCCCCGTAAGGTGGCTATGAGGGTTGAGTTTCTACATCGAAGGCAGTGAGGAATGCCTGGTGCCCGGGAAGTGCCCGGTCTCCATTGGCCACCAGCGTTACAGAGCACAGACTGGACCTGGAATGTTCTGGAGAGGTGATGTGTCCAGATCTCAGCCTTGGGGGCACGCGCTCTGTGTACCTATCTTATCCAGGAGGCACCGGGGACCTTGAACTGTTCAGGGACGGTCCCAAGGTCATCCAGCTGGGATGGACAGACAGGGACACCAACATTCGGCAGAGTGACTGTGGCCTCCAGAATTCCTGCCCCGCGCACAGAGCAAAGCGGTGACTGGAAGGACCACAGAAAGCATCCTGGCCACTTCGGCTTCTGCCTCGCCAGCAGCCACTGGCCCCAGGGCAGCCGGAGAAAGCCACCTCGCCCGCCTCAGCCTCTTCTTGGCCTGGGTGGATGGCCCACCTCAGCTGGGCTTGCTGGGTGTTAGTTCACAGAGGTGGCTGAGGGAGGCAAGGAGAGAAGGTTTATCACATTTCCCCAGGGGAGGGGCCACCCCCCCCCCCCCCCCCCCCCCCCCCCCCCCCCCCCTTATTCCTGGTCAAGGTCGAGGTCAAGGTCAATGTTGGGAACTACAGTCCAGGTCTGGCTGTGGGAGCCCCTGCCCGTCCCTCCTGACTGAGCAGCACAGTGCCAAGCTCAGAGTGGGGCGCAGGCACCACGAATTCGGGGCGCTCACTCACTTCCTTCCTATAACTCATTCATAAAGCAGAGAGCTACCTGGCACGCCTGGCCTCAGTTTCCTCATCCGGAAAATGGAGTAAGCACAGGGCCACCCTTGTGTGTGTTTCTAGTGAAGGGACATGTTTGCTCACGAGGACAGGGCCTGGCGTGTCCGGTTAGCACGTGTCCCTCCGGCGGTTATCGGGCTGCCTCTGCAGGGCCCCTGAGAACGGGGTGGGGGAGAGGCAGTGGGAGGGGCGTCTCAGTGAGCCTGGAATACAGAGAAGAAGGGCATCAGAGCCACCGGTCCGGGAACGCTGCCCGCGCCCCGGAGGGCCCTGGCCTGGCGCTGGCCTGGGCAGGACCACGCAGAGGCCGGCCGGCTCCTGCCTCGGGCATCCTGTTCTGCCCCACAGGGCGCTTCCGAAGCCCGGGGCGCGGGGCTGGATGAGTGACTCTGAAATACAGGGGTACCTCGAGATCCGAGTTTAATTTTTCCATAACCTGGGGGTGTGGGAAACTATGAGACGCTCCAGTCGAGGTAAACTGGTGGGTCGTGTGCAGCCGGCCGATCCGCGCGATGACTCCTATCTCAACTGTTGCTCATATTTCAAAGCAAAAATCACTCGCTCAACGGCTCGTATCTCAAAAATCTCATATGTTAGGGCACTCGTATCTCGAGATACCACTGTATCTGAATCCCAGAACATGAAGGGGACCCGTTCAGCTTTTCACGAGCCTTCCTCTCCCCGTGAACCACGAGGGGCTGATCCTGAACCCCAGGAATAACAGAAAGAGCCGGGGACCGCCACTGGGAGGAATTCCCAGCCGCCGCCTGCGGGAGCCAGGGGTCAGATGCGGCCGGGAGGGAAGGAGCCTGCACCTCGCCCCCACCACGTCCACCACCACGTCCACTACCATGTCCACCGCCACGTCCACAGAGGGCGACCGTGGAGGTCGCAGGACTAGCCTCCTGCTCAATGCGCAGGTACCACACTCCTTTCCTGGAGCTGCTAGAAAGCGTTCCGGGGTGTGTGTGTGTGTGTGTGTGTGTTCAATGACGTGACAGAACTCGGAATTCCCGAACTAATGACTTGTCAGCAAAACATCCCTTTACATGCACAGACTGTGCTGAGCCGTGTTCGGTTTACGGGCAAATGCAATGGGAAGTGCAGACAGCCCTCCGCCCCGTCCCCGCACCGAGCTTTGCTCCTCCATTACTGTATCAGACGGAGTAGTTTCACCCTCTCATGCTCCCAACATCCTCCAATTATCCGTGCTCCCCTGTTTATCCCTCCCGCTCCCGTCCCCCAGGTCCCGGGCAGCCCCTGTCTTTGTGCTGTCTCTTAGCTTTAGCTGGTGTCCTGACTAGTGACTGTGTCCTGGGATATTACCCAGTAACTAGAGGCCCGGTGCATGGAATTCGGGCAAGGGCCCCGGGCCCCCGTCCACTGTGGCTTTGTCCAGGAGGATGTTCAGTCTAATTAGCATATCATCCTTTTATTATTGTAGATTATTATAGATAGTAGGACATGCATTGGATTTATATAAAAAATGAATAAACATGTGCCTGGCCGGTGTGGCTCGGCATCGACCCAGGAACCAAGAGGTCGCTGGTTCAATTCCCCGGTCAGGACACATGCCCAGGTTGTGGGCTCGATCCCCAGGAGGGGGCGTGCCAATGGCAGCTCATCGGTGATATTTCTATCTCTCTCTCTCTCTCTCTCTCTCTCCCTTCGTCGATCCCTGAAAAAAATCAATAAAACATGCTTTAAAAAAATTAATAAAAATGCATTAACGATGAAAAGTTGCTTTCACTCAATGAGCACCAGATGAAATAATTGGGGGACCACTGCCTTGGAGTGAGCTGACAGCTGAACAGTGTTCAGTGGGGTTAGAAGCTGCTGCCGCCGATGATAAATGTGTAATTTTCAGAAGGAGAGTACCTGACACCTGGGGACATGTACGTGGTGTTTGCCACGTTCTCAGTCACGTTCTTGTCTTGCTCCCCTGTGGGGAGAGAAAGGAGTTTTATCTCCACGTGAGTGGCCACCCTTCAGAGGGTGTTCGGGCTCCCCTGCCTCTCCCTCTCTCCTTGTCCCCCCTTTTCCTCTTTCTCTCACCAGGAAGGGCTCCGTCAGAGACGTTTTCCTCCACTGACCTCAGCGTGCCTTCTGAATCTCTTGGTTCTTTTGTGGGCGGAAATGCTTTCTCCCAGCTCAAGGTACTCAGCTCCTTCTAGGCCAGCGGTTCTCAACCTGTGGGTCGAGACCCCTTTGGAGGTCGAACGACCCTTTCACAGGGGTCGCCTAAGACCATCGGAAAACACCTATTTCCCATGGTCTTAGGAACCAACACACCGCTCCTCGGTGTAGCAAAGTGTAGCCATGTCGTTGACTGTTGTCCTAGGAAGACTGTTACCCATGCGACACCACGATTCAAGACAAAAAATTTCATTCATTTGTCATTAGAAATAAATATTTCACAATATGTAATTACATATTGTTTTTGTGATGAATCCCTGTGCTTTAATGATGTTCAATTTGTAACAATGAAAATACATCCTGGCTATCAGATATTTACATGACAGTTCATAACAGTAGCAAGATTACAATGATGAAGTAGCCACGGGAATAATTTTATGGTTGGGGGTCACCACCCCATGAGGAGCTGTCTTAAAGGGTCACTGCCTTAGGAAGGTTGAGAACCACTCTTCTAAGCTGAAACAGCCTCTTTGGGGCCAGTAGCCCCTTCATTCTGGAGTCTTACCCCTCCCTCCCTCCCAACACTCTTCGAGGGGCCCTGCCGGGGATGGTCGTCCTGCGGCCTGGGCCACCAGCATACCCTGCGGAACTGCACGTCAGGAAACCCTCCTGGTCTTGCCGGGCTCTTGTGCTCCGTTTGGTCTCGGCTCCGGGAGGTTAGACTCAGAGACTCCCGGCGGACCCCCCGTCTTCCCTGCCCAGCTCCCGCCTGCTGCTGCTTCCACGGGGGGCCCGCCCCCAAAACGTGGCCCACCGGCCACCCCGGGGCTCCAGCCAGAACCAGGCCTCACACTCCGGGGCCAGTCCGGGGCCCGCCTCTCTCTGCAAAGCGCCGGACCGTCCAGCAGAAATCCTCTTGGGCAATCGGCTCGCAGAACAGCAGGGCCGGCCGGCTGAGGAGCCCCATAAGCTGGCAAACCTGTTTGCGCCAACATTCCTCACTAGCCCGGCCGGCGGGGCTCGGTGGTGGAGCGTGGACCTAGGAACCAGGAGGTCATGGTTCGATTCCCGGTCAGGGCACCTGCCCGGGTTGCAGACTCCATCCCCAGTGGGGGGCGTGAAGGAGGCAGCCGGTCCACGATTCTCTCTCATCACGGATGTTTCTTTCTTTCTCTCCCCCTCTCACTTCCTCTCTGACACCAATAAAAATGTTTTTCCAAAAAGGCGTCCATCTCTAGCGCAGGCTTCCCTGTGGCACCGGGAGCCGCCTGGCTGGCTGGTGCTGACCTGGGCCACGGGGGGAGAGGGCACGGAGGGGAGGAGATGGCCGCGGGCGGGGTGGGTGGGGGGGCTCGAGGAGGGAGCGCGGACCTTGCTCTCGGAGTGGCCCTCGGCGGAGCGCTGGCCTGCGGCCTCGTGGTGTGTGAAGAGAAGCTGTTTCGTAGTTTGATAATGGGCCCTGGACGGCGTTATCATTCCTCCCATATCGACGTGGAAAGCGCAGATAAGAAAACGCCAGGAGGTCCCGGGAGCTGGCCCAGACTGGCAGCCATTGGCGGCAGAGCCAGGCGTGGCATGCGGGCCCGGCCAGCGCTCTGGCTATGCAGGTGTCTCCAGTGCTGGCCTTGGTCTCAGGGGCAGCCCGCTGCCACTGGAGGAGCCCCCCACTCCCCCCAAGTGTGTGTGAGTGTGTGCGAGTGTGTGTTTGTGTGACTGTGTGAGTATGTGTGAGTGTGTCTGTGTGTTTCTGTGTGTGTGTCTGTGTGTGACTGTGTGTGTGTGAGTGTGTGAGTGTGAGTGTGTGTGTATGTGTGACTGTGAGTGTGTGTGACTGTGTGTGTGACTGTGAGTGGTGTGTGTGAGTGTGTGTGTGAGTGTGTGTGTATATGTGTGTGTGAGTGTGTGTATGTGTGACTGTGTGTGTGACTGTGTATGTGAGTGTGTGTGTATGTGTGACTGTGTGTGTGAGTGCATGTGTGAGTGTGTGTGTGTGAGAGTGTGTGTATGAGTGTATGTATATGTGTGTGTATGAGTGTGTGTGTGAGTGTGTGTGTGTGAGTGTGTATGTGTGACTGTGAGTGCATGTGTGTGAGTATGAGTGTGTGTGTGTGTGTGAGTGTGTGAGTGTATATGTGTGTGAGTGTGAGTGAGTGTGTATGTGTGAGTGTGAGTGTGTGTGTGTGTGAGTGTGTGTATATGTGTGACTGTGAGTGTATGAGTGTGTGTGTGTATGTGTGACTGTGAGAGTGTGTGTGTGAGTGCATGTGTGTGTGTGTGTGTGTGTGTGTATGTGTGACTGTGAGAGTGTGTGTGTGAGTGTGAGTGCATGTGGAAGGTGACGTGACCTTCTCCATGTCCCTGTCTGGCTCGGGGCATCCTGATCCCAGCGGTGGGGGGAGTCGGACCTTCCTGCTGCCCCCGAACAAGCAGATGGGATGAGGGCCGAGCTCTCCGTAAACTGGATTCACACGCAGGGAAGGCGGGACGGAGAACACGCTATGCTCCCCATCTGGAGGAGGAGTGGCCATTGGATGTCTGGGCCTCCGTCCATGTCTCATAAGGGGGCGGGGGGAGCGGTACGATAAATAGCAGATACCGTCCCTTTCCGCGCCGGGTCTGGCCGGCTCGCCTGGCAGCCACCAGCGTGGCGGGGCTGAGCACTCTCCCTGGGAGCCGCTCCATTCTTGGCCGGTGCATCCGAGAAATGGTTTTAAAAGTGTGGGGTGTAGCCTGGCCCCAAGAAGGAGGCTGACGACGAAGGCCCAGATTCCATTTCACTTTTCTATTAAAGCTAAAATGTTTATGAAAACGTCATTAGGGCCTCTGAGGGGCACATTAGCCTCGCCGCTGACCGGCGGGGTGGCCTCGAGAAGGGACTCCCTGCCCCCAGCCCAGTCCTCACTGGGAATGAGATCAGCAGAGAATCCACGTAGGCGGGGAAATGGATGCAGCCTGCGCTTAGTAGGCCCGCCACGGTCCTGCCTGTGGTTGCTTCTGGTTGCCAGGCCTCTCAATCCTGAGGGGAAGGAGGGAAGAATCTGGAAGGGCCTCTCAGAGTTTGAAATTATAAGGCGGCTCCAGGGCTCTTCTTGCTTAGGCAACTGCCCTGTTTCCCTGAAAATAAGACAGTGTCTTCTATTAATTTTTGCTCCCAAAGAGGCGCTAGATCTTATTTTCAGGGGATGTCTTATTTTTCCATGAAGAAGAAGACGGGACACATTTATTGTTGAACAACAACAACAAAAGGACATTTATTACCTGTCTACGGTCCGGTAGTCGTTGTCATCACAAACCAGCTCACTGATAGGCCGCAGCGCAGCCGGAGCTGTTCAGGCAGGGCGAGGTCTCTTTAAATCAGGAGTCAGGCACCTGACGGTAGCTTCGGGGGTCTTCTATTCCGGGGAGGCCTTATGTTCAAGGGAGGCCTTATTATCGGGGAGGTCTTATTTTCAGGGGATGCCTTATACACAGCGAGAGGCAAAATGGGAAGTAGGTCTTATTTTCGGGGGATGTCTTACTTTCGGGGAAACAGGGTAGGAGGAAGGATGGCGCTTTGGTTACATAGCCCCAGGGCCCAGTTAAGACTGAGATCGACCCCCTGGAGATCTGCAGGTGGGAAAAGGCATCAGGGCCTGAAGGAGAAGTGGGTAGGCAGTCAAGGAGTCGGGACTGGAGACCTGGCCCAGAGACGGAGGATGTATTTATTGGTCGAGATTCTCCAAAGACACAGAACTGGTAAGATGTGTGTCTGTGGAGAGGGACGTTTACTTTAAATAATTGGCTCCCAAGATTTGGGGGGCTGGCAGTCAGGAGACCCAGGGAAGAGCCAGGGTGGCAGTCTGAGTCTGAAGACTGCTGCTGGCTGAATTCCTTCTCACTTGGGGGAGGCCAGTCTTTTGTCCCGTTCAGCACTTCACCTGATTGGGTGAGGCCCACCCACACGATGGAGGGCAATCTGCTTTACTCAAAGTCCACCGACTTCAATGTTATTCTCATCCAAAAAATGCTCTCGCAGAAAAAATCCAGAACAACGTTTGACCCAATAGCTGGCCGGGGACCCAGCCAAGTTGACGCGTAAAATGAACCGTCATGGAGAGTCAGCCAGGAGAAAACTGGTTGGAGCAGAAGTGAAGGCTTGCCAGGAGCCAGATCCAGCATGTCATAACGGCAACAGTTTCATCAAAAGGTTGATAGAACTTGGAGACTCAACAAGGGCTGAGTCACATATGTTATTGCCTGTTGGAACGGCTAAAGGCATTTCCCCCAAACCTGAATAGGATGATTGTTTGCTTCCAGACAGCTCAGGGCATCTTAATCTACATGTTATCGCCTCCTACTGGTCAAACACCTGAACAGCCATAGGCTATTCCCCATTCTGACAATGCTTCTAGAAGAAAACCTACCCTTTGAAGTGTATATGTCTCCACCTTGCCTTAGGACAATTTGTGTTAATAAAAAGCAAGGGGTCCTGAGACAAGAAGAACTTGGTTTCTTCAGCCAGACTCCTGTACCCCCCAAAATGCCTTTCAAAATTATGTTTTGTCTCTGGACACTTATTTAATCTACACACAGCATTCTCCAAATTGCTGAACCTTTCTAGATGCCGGATTAAGACTCACGGGCATTAAGTCACATCCCAATGTCCGGCAAAGGCTTATTCTGAGAAAATTCCGGACCCAATCACCCTTGCACAGTGGTGGTGAGACGGGAATGTAAGACTGAACCTTAAGACTTGCATTGTTGGTGGTGCTTAGCGTGGGGCCCGGTGCTAGCCCCAGGCAGCAAGCACGTGCCAGCCACAGGACAAGGGTTAGCCCAGGGGTCGGCAAACGCATTCGTCCACAGAGCCAAATATCAACAGGACAACGACGGAAATTTCTTTTGAGAGCCGAAAACCGACTTCGATTTTCATGGGCCACGAAGTTTCAGTCGCACCGTACGTGCACGCCTGCACGTGGTATTTTGTGGAAGAGCCACACTCAAGGGGCCAAAGAGCCGCATGTGGCTTGCTTGCCGATCCCTGGGTTAGCCAAACTGCACCAAGTACCTCTTCAACAGTGACGCCTTGTGGCCATCAGGCGCAATGACAGCAATAGACAGACCAGACTCCATTCGGCCAAAGGGACCCGAGGCAGGAATAACCCCTTGGAAACGGAGGGAGCATCAAACCACGCTGAGACCAGCGGTGGGGTGGGTTCGAGTTGGAGTTAAGGTTCAGGGGAGTGGAAAGGGGTCCTCGAGAAGGAGAGGAGGACTTCCTGCCAGTTGAGCACAAAGCCCTCCGGCGACGCAGGGCAAGGACCCGGGTGCCGGCTGCCACGGGTAGCCAGGCAGCGAGCACAGCCTGCCCTGTTGCCGTTGACAATGGCCAGGTCGCCCCTCTCGGCCCCGTGCACAGAAGCAGCAGGAGCCTCGGAGGAGTCCCCACGGTTTACGTGGCGTTTGAGCAGAAGGTGCTCCCTTAGCGGTGGGGGACGAGGGGGTGAGTAGGAAGGTCGGGAAAGGGGCATCGATCCGTGCCCGCCATACGCCAGGCCTGGACCAGGGGCTTGCCCTCTGCTCCGTGTTTATACCCGCAGACCACCCTGGCGGGTGGGTCTCCATGCACCCATTTTCCATGCGGGGAAACTGAGGCACAGGGACGTTTAGTACCGTCTCCACGGTCCCAAGTGCCACGACGGCAGAACCCGGGAGAGCAGCTGTTTCTCCTCACGGCTGCTCCCCGAGAAGGGGGTGCTGGGTGGGTGCTTCCTTAGGGAGCATAGGAGAGCCAGACACAGCGCCGCCACCCACCGGAACGCCTGGGCGCGCAGACGGTCTTCTTTCCGCCACAGCGGCCCGCCTCCAGGCCTTTCCTCTGCGGCCCACGGAGAAACGTGGCGTGATCGGTTTTCACGTCTGTCCCCGCATCTGCAATTACACGACGGAGGGAAAGTTGCCCCTTCCGCTGTGGTGACTTGGGGCAAACCTGGGGCGCCTCAGAGGACCAGGCTCAGTGATTGGCCTTTACCCACCACCCCCCTTGGGACCACAGACCCCCAAGTGGACCGGGCAGTGGGCTCATCCCAGAAAAATGACACAGAACCAGCAAGGCCACTTAGGAGCCTGTCTGGGAGAGGCAATACCGTACCATTCTGGGTGGTTCCTCACATCAAAGCACGAAGCCGCGTCCCGCCCACCGTTAGGTGGTGTTTAAGAATTCGATGTCCTCCGATAGAGAAGTCTTGTCCTCACGATGCTTCCACAGGCTTTGAGTTTAGACATTCTAGAGTTAAAAGTCCGACATGCGCTGTGCAACCCGGTCAGTCACTTACCCTCTCTGGGCCTCCGTGTGCTCAGCGTAGGAGGGGCGGTAACCCCTTCGGCCCTGGGCTGCTGCGGGGACCGATGGCATTCACAGAGGCAAGACGTCTGTAAGCTGCAAAGCGCTGACTCACGCGGAATAGTATTCCTTAAAAGCGCTGACTCACTCAGAGTAAAATTCCTCAAAAGTGCTGACTCACATGGAGTATCATTCCTTAAAAATGCTGACTCACTCAGAGTATTATTCCTTAAAAGTGCTGACTCACATGGAGTATTATTCCTTAAAAGTGCTGACTTACTCTGAGTATTATTCCTCAAAAGTGCTGACTCAAGTGGAATATTATTCCTTAAAAGTGCTGACTCACATGGAGTATTATTACTTAAAAGTGCTCACTCCCTCAGAGTATTATTATTATTTTTTTAAATATATTTTATTGATTTCTTACAGAGAGGAAGAGAGAGGGATAGAGAGCCGGAAACATCGATGAGAGAGAGAGACATCAATCAACTGCCTCCTGCACGCCCCCCACTGGGGATGTGCCCACAACCAGGATACATGCCCCCAACCGGAATCGAACCCGGGACCCTCCAGTCCGCAGGCCAACGCTCTATCCACTGAATCAAACTGGTCTCAGCAGAGTATTATTTTTTAAAAGTGCTGACTCATGCGGAGTAGTATTCCTCAAAAGTGCTGATTCATGGGGAGTATTATTCCTTAAAAATGCTGACTCACATGGAGCACTATTCTTCAAAAGTGCTGACTCACATGGAGTATTATTCTTCAAAAGTGCTGACTCATGAGGAGTATTATTCCTTAAAAGTGCTGACTCACATGGAGTATTATTCTTCAAAAGTGCTGACTCATGCAGAGCATTATTCCTTGACTCACGTGGAGCATTATTCCTTTCATAGCTGCAGTCTCTGGGTCTTAGGCCAGAAGGAAGGAGTATTGGCCCCTCCGGGAGCTGAATTTGCTGTTGGGGGTCAGGGCTGTCTGGGGGGGACTGTGGCCAGCAGGGACAACACTCAGTGTTCAGTCCGGCTTGGGTTTCCCTCGGGCTATTTAGGACTCGGGCCTCACAGGAGGAGAGGGCCCTGCCCTGCGCCCTGGGGCCCTCACCCAGCTCCTCTGCCCTCCCCACAGGAAGCTCCGCCCCCCGGTCTCTCTGGGCTGGCTCCATGGGATGACTGCACACCTCTGGCAGCTGAGCCTCCGTCCCAGGTCCCCTCTGGCATCTTCCACAGAGCGGGTGCTGGGCTTGGGGGCCCCCAGTCCATTTCCATCCTGGGCAGGCTGGGCTGCCCTGAGAAACACCGGTCCCACCTTCCGATTTGACTGTCCTATTTGAGCACTTGATGGGTGGGGAGGGGGGTGAAACCAGGGAAGGGGGGCTCTAAGTGCATCGTTGAGGGTGCCCCCATGAGAACAAGATGGCGGACCTGCATGTCCCGGGCCTCCCTCGGGCTGCCCTGCTCTGAGGCCCCGAGCCTTTACCTGGCGGACACCTGCGGTCCTTCCCTCGCTGGCACCCGCACCTGCTGACCGGGGTCCTCTGGAGTCAGCCCTCACGCAGTCACTCAGCAAACACCGAGTTTCTGCTGTGTCCCTGGCACCGTGCTGGGCTCCGGCGAGCCCGGGGCCCTGTGCTCACAGCTTGCCACTTGGAACAGGGGTCAGGGCCCAGGGGAGGCCGCTGAGGCAGTGAGCCACACCCCGGCACCTCGAGTTCTGGGCGGAGTCGGGGAGACAGCCTCCCCCAGGGTGGGACACCCCCTTCCCAGCTCCCAGCTCCCACGGTGCCATGGATTGAGCCCCGGATCCAGCCCGTGTCTCTGGACTGCGGTGGGTCCGCAGGCCCAGAGCTGGGACGGGTCCCTTCCCTGGCTTCCTGGGGGGTGGTGCGGGGGGCTCAGCCCACCCCCCGGCCTGCTGCAGCCCAGCAGCTCCTGGGCCAGGAGGAACCGATGATTGACAGCGGGTCCGAGGAAGGCCTCTGGGTGCAGGCCCAGGCAGCCGCCTCCGGAACCCGGGCGAGTGGTGAGAGCCCGCTCTTGGCACCGGCTGGGGCTTACGCAGCGGAACACGACCATCCACGCCGCGTGGAGGCGGTTCGCCTTCTCCTGTCACCGCCAGAAGCGCCGGGAGCAGGGCCTGCAGACGGGAAAGCAGAGCTGGAAAGCTCTCGTTTTTATCTGGGAGACTGATTTATGTCTGTGAAGGCCAATGGGGAGAAAGCGGTCCACTGGCAAACTGGCAGAGGGAGGAAGAGCTGGATTTGAGACCCACAGCCCCGGAGCTGAGGCCGTAAACAGAGGAGCACTTTGGCTAAGGAAACAAGCCCGCCCTCCTCGCTCTTCTTCCCTCTTAGATTCCGAACGCCTCTCTCGCCAAAGGAGATCGATGGGCCAGCGGCCGGCAAACTCACTGGCCAACAGAGCCACACAGCAACAGTGCAACCATTTTCTTTTTCTTTTTTTAAATATATTTTATTGATTTTTCACAGAGAGGAAGGGAGAGGGACAGAGAGTCTGAAACATTGATGAGGGAGAGACATCCATCAGCCGCCTCCTGCACGCCCCCCACTGGGGATGTGCCTGCCACCAAGGTACATGCCCCCGACCGGAATCGAACCTGGGACCCTTCAGTCCACAGACCGATGCTCTATCCACTGAGCCAAACTGATTTTGGCTGAAGTTTCTTTTGAGAGCCACATTTTTTACCCCAAAACTGTATAGGCAGGTACATGGTTACTAACTTAATCAGCGTACTCCTAAGCTGGCCTTTGCTAAAAACCTGGCATTTTGTGGAAGAGCCACACTCCAGGGGCCAAAGAGCCGCAGTTGGCCGATCACAGAGACAGACAGAGGCACGATATGGCAGGAGAAAGCGGGGTGGGGGAGAGTCGGGGAGAAGGGACGGTACACGGCAGGATAACTGGGTAAAGCGGGAGAGAGAGAATACACAGAAATACCGGAAATACTCGGGGAGGGGGCATTCAAAGGAGTCAATCTCCTTTTCATGTTGTCATTGAGGTGCAGCAAACCTCAGCATGGAAATCTTACGGAAATAGCGGGCGTGACGGTGTGGCCTGCGTCCAGGTAGCCAGGCCTATAGAGTCGGCAGCTTGGATGGCTCTCCACCCTACGTGAGTGTGGCTTTCCCTAAAGCTTCCGGTACACGGAGGGGTGCTGTCACTCAGCCTCTGTGTTGGGCTGATTCCTTTGGCTAATACCTTCCCAGAGTCAGCCACGCTGGCCCTTTCCCAGCGCGGATAGCCTGCGACCTGCAGGCCGTCACCCAGAAGCAGGAGCCGAGAAGGAGGGGGGCATCTGAGGGCCAGGGAGAGGGAGGTGGGGACCGGGAGACAGGGAACGAGGAGAGTGTGGTCCAGCAGGTGATGGCTCTGCCCACTGCAGGAGCGCAGGTAGGCAGCTCAGAGGGAGAGAGCGGGAGCGGGAGGTGGAATAGACCCCCCAACTGTCCCGAAGCCCCGTGTCCTACTCCTGCACCCCGGGACCTTCAGCTTTTTCTTATTGATTTATTGATTTGTTTGTTTGTTTTTATTGATTGTTTACAGAGAGGAAGGGAGAGGGACAGAGAGCTAGAAACATCGATGAGAGAGAGATATCCATCAGCTGCCTCCTGCACGCCCCCCACTGGGGATGTGCCCGCCACCAGCATACATGCCCTTGACTGGAATCGAACCTGGGACCCTCGAGTCCGCAGGCCGACGCTCTGTCCACTGAGCCACACTGGTTCGGGCACCTCCAGCTTTTTCTGCGGGGCCAGAGGAAGCCCTCAGGCAAGGAGCGGCCGGGCTGGTGTGGGGCAGGGGGCAGCGTGGGCTGACCGGTGAGGGCTCCAGTGCCCACCCCCCTGGGGAGAACAGGCCCATCCACCAGCCCAGTCGCTGTGTGGACGGAGCACCTTCTCAGGCCCCGCCTGCACCCACCGCCCCTCCTGAGGCTGAGTGCGCCCAGTTCCCCGCCTGGGGATGAGCCTGCATTGGCTCCTCCATCAGAGGGGACAGCGAGTTGCACCTGCAGGGGCCGAGGGGTGGGGTCACCCACCTGGGGCTGCTCAGGAGGCTCCAGCAGGAGCCGCCCACCTCTCGCCCCGCCCTCCCCCCCCAGCCTGTGCCCCCAGCAGAGCCAGTGGTCCCTTCTCCTCTTGGGCCAGGGCGCAACGCAGAAGCTCTGGGTGGCATCCCCCGCTAAGCTGGATTGGCTTGGCTGCCCGGGACGGAGCATCGGCCTGGGAGCCAGGAGGTCAGGGGAGTTCCATTCCCAGTCAGGGCACAGGCCTGGGTTGTGGGCTCCATCCTCAGTGTGGGGCGTGCAGGAGGCAGCCAATCCACCATTGTCTCTCATCATGGATGCTTCTCTCTCTCTCTCTCTCTCTCTCTCTCTCTCTCTCTCTCTCTCTCTCCTCTCCCTTCCTCTCTGACATCAATAAAAATGTATTTAAAAACAAATAAAATAGCCGAAACTGGTGTGGCTCAGTGGATAGAGCGTCGGCCTGTGGACTGAAAGGTCCCAGGTTTGATTCCGGTCAAGGGCATGTACCTGGATGGTGGGCACAGCCCCAGTGGGGGGCGTGCAGGAGGCGGCTGATGGATGTCTCTCTCTCATCGATGTTTCTAGCTCTCTATCCCTCTCCCTTCCTCTCTGTGAAAAATCAATGAAATATATTAAAAAAGAAAACAAATAAACTAAATAAAATGCCAGTCGCCTCATCTCTAAGGCTCTGCTGCCTGGGCGGGCCCACCTTTCCCACCCGGAGCCCAGGGCACCCGCAGAGGGGATGGCCGGTGTCCACGAGAGGATTGGGCCACTTCTGCAAGGTCTTACACAAACAAACAAGTCTTCCCTCTCCGCCTCCCCCCGCCCTCTCCCTGCACCCCCGCCCCCCAACACCGGAAGGAGAAGGCCTTCTCAGCGTAATTCCAAACAGCCCCTCTTTGGGGGCCTGTGGCGACAGGACCCTAAACAGGCCTCCCTCCCTCCCTCCGGATCCTGGGGATCCTGGCAGGAGCCGGTTGAACTGCCCCCGGGCGGGGTGGGGGTGGGGGGCGGGGGTAGGGGGTGGGGGGCGGATCCCATCCCCAGGACCCATAAAATCGCCATGACTCCTCCTCGGGGGCTCAGGCCCTTTACAGTTTCAAAGGCTTTTCCTGTCCGGCTTCGTCTTTGATCTTTGAAACCGGCCCTACTGTGAGCCGGGCCCGAGCGGCCTCATTAGATGATTCCCTTTCAACGGGGAGTCAGAGCGGCCCAGAGAGGGTGAGCCAGCCCTCCGCGGTCACACAGCAAGGTCCAGCCTAGCAGGGAGGGGGACCCCTACCTGCAGACTGGCTCCTGGAGAAGCGCCTTCCCCGGGGAGAGGCCCGGTGCACCCCCCTATCCAACCCCCCCCCCGCCCAAGTTCTGGGAGCCGGGGCCGGGCCAGCCCCTTCCTGCCTTTTAAAAAAGAGCCCTCTGGCCGTCCCCGCCCCCTCTCGGGGTAAGTAGAACCATTAGTTTTTATTGACAGGACTAATGCTTTTCATTTAGGGCCAATTACAATAGGAAGGGAGACGCTTAGGGGTAACTGGGTGATGAAAGGGTCCCATTAGGGACGGGCTCCGGGCTGCTGTTTCCCATTTGTAACGCCGGCTCCACATGCCAGTCATCGCGGGCCGGGCCGGTGGCGCCCGGGAGCGCTCGCGGCTGCCTGGGGAAACCCAATACTCTGGCCCAATCGCCAGATGGCCCGGCGCTGGAGAGCGGCCGTGTGTTTCATCGACTCTCCCTCCCCTCCGTGCAGCCTCGACGGCCCGGCCCGCGCTCTGCCTCACCCCACGGGCCTTCCCGCGGCCCCGATGCTGCCCCCGAAACGATGCTGTAAACTTTTGCTTGTTTTTTTGCAACCGGTTTTTTATTTATTTTTTTTACTTTTTGCAATTTCGTTCAAAGAAGACAGATAGGCGCGTTGGTGCTTCCCGCGTCCCGGGGGCGGGCTTCCACCTGCGTTTCTCTTCCATCCCGTGGCCCCCGAAGTCGCCCTCAGAGGGCCCAGAGGAGGGAAGGGAGGGTGCCAGCGGCCCCCCTGGCGTGGTGGCAGGAAGTGGCTGCGGGCTTCCCTGGCCCGTGTCAGGCGCAAACAGTTGGGAGTGGAGGCTAACAGTCCTAGTCCCTGAGAGAGTGGGCATGTACGTGGCATCCCCCGCTAAGCCGCAGACGTGGCAGCCCCGCGACCGTGGCGGGGAGCCGGGGGGTTGCGGTGTGGCGTCGCGTGTGTGTGTGTGTGTGTGTGTGTGTGTGTGTGTGTGTGTGTGTGAGTGTGTTTTCCTTAAGGTTTGTGAAAGGACACCAGCACGCGCTGGCTGAGCCGGAGAAGGGGGTGTGTGAGCCTGGGAGGGAGGGGGCCAGAAAGAGAAATGAGGAGTGTGAACAGCAAATCAGCCCGGGACAGAGACCCCAGGACAGAGACCCTCCCCAGGACAGAGATTTTGGGGGCAGAGATCCCCAGGACAGAGACCCCGAGGACAGAGACCCCCAGGACAGAGACCCCCGGGACAGAGACTCCAGGACAGAGACTCCCGGGACAGAGACTCCCCCCAGGACAGAGATTTTGGGGGCAGAGATCCCCAGGACAGAGACCCCCAGGACAGAGACCCCAGGACAGAGACCCCCGGGACAGAGACCCCAGGACAGAGACCCCCAGGACAGAGACCCCCAGGACAGAGATTCTCAGGACAGAGACCCCCCAGGACAGAGACCGCCCAGGACAGAGACCCCCTGGGACAGAGTCCCCTGGGACAGAGACTCCCAGGACAGAGACCCCCCCAGGACAGAGATTTTGGGGGCAGAGATCCCCAGAACAGAGACCCCCAGGACAGAGATTCTCAGGACAGAGACCCCGGGACAGAGACCCCCGGGACAGAGATTCTCAGGACAGAGACCCCCAGGGACAGAGACCCCCAGGACGGGCAAGGAAGGGGAGGAGGAGGCTGCAACGGGCTGAGTCCTGCAGACAGACTGGGTTCAGGGAAAGTCGCCTTGCACGGGGGATGCTCCTGCCTGTGAGGTCGCTCCAGGGGGCGGGGCGAGTGCGCATCGCTGTGCGGAGAAGAGGGGGTGCGGGAGGAACTGCGGGGATGCGTGCTGAGCCCACGTGCAGGGCGAGTGTGGTGAGCAGAGGCTGATGCCCCCGCCCGCTGGGATGTCAGGGCACCGCCCCGCGCCTCTGTGCAGGCGGGTGTGGGGGCACCTGTGTCTTAGGCCTCAGGTCCCAGAGCCGGCCCTGTGGTCTGGGATGCATCGTGCGAACGGACACGCAGCGTCTGGCGTCGTTTCTCGCGAGGAAACCATGTCTGTGCCCCTGGTCATGGAATACAGGGTCCCCCACCCCCGGGACACACCCCGTTCATGTTTTCCCGAGAACAGGCATCCTGCGTTTCTGGACTGGCTGCATCTCCCGGCGCCTCGTTTCTGGGTGAGGATTACTATCCTGAACGTCACATTTAAATCCAAATAACTCACACAACGCTTTCTCTACACGAGACGGTGCGTGGGAAAAGCCTCCAATCTCTTTCCAAGTGAGCTGGCAGCGTGACACAGGCTGGTGCCAGCCGGCGGGAGTGTTTCAGAGGACGCTGCTGCTGCTGAGGGGCCTCCCAGACCCTGCCCGGCGGGCCCTCTCTGCTGCGGGGGCCTGTCCCGCAGGCGGCTCCTCTCGGCCTCCGTGCCTGCCTCGTGGTGAACGGGGTGTCTCCTCACACGGTGAAGGTGGCGTTGGGAAAAGTGATGGCCCAGGAACCTCCATCTGGCAGAGAAAACGGCTGGTTCAAAGTCTCTGCTGTTGTTAGATAGTCCCTTGTTCTGTGACTCCGTCATCATAAACCCTGTCACTGTAAGACAGTCTGTTGTTCTGTAAGATGACTTTGTTTTTAGTTCAAATAACAGAAAAAGATTAATCTGTCTGGCCTTGCAAGCTAGCCACCAATGTAACAGACTAAATAGACTAACACTGAGAATAATTATGCCGCGGACAAACTCATTACACATTCAGGGTTACCACGGTCTGTAGCAGTGGCTCACACAGAGGCTTTGTAAGATCTGCAAACAAAGAGGCTCATAAAGTATAAATACGAGACACTTCCCTTATGTGGGGGCTCAGAGATTTGGAAGAGACACCTCCCTCTGGGCCGTGTGAAATAAAGGACTCCTAATTAATCATCTCATTAAGGCATCTTATATCTCATTCGATGATTTACCCTACAACATTACCACCGAGGAAGTGTATCAGCCAGCTCTCGCTGTGTAACAAAATGCCCCAACCTGCAGTGACTTACAGTGACAACTGTGCCTCTGCCAGGTGACTGGAGGTTGGTGGAGGTTGGCTGGGCATGGCTGGGCTCAGCCAGGGACATTGCCGAGATGGAGAAGAACAGATTTGGAAGGTAAGGAGGCCCAGTGGCTGGGTTCAGATGTGTGACATGGGGGAGAGCGGTTAGACATCCAAATAAAGGGGTCACCCAGGAGGCTGAACAGCTGGACCCAAGCCTGGGCCTCGGGGAGAGGACAGTCTGGGGAGAGAGTGTGGGGGTGTCTGTAGGTATTGGATGCACGAGCCGGAAGAAGGCTGCAGGGAGTGAATATGGAGAAGAGAAGATGCTGAGGAAGTGTCTCCTATTTATACTTTTCGAGCCTCTTTGAAGTTATTGCAAAGTCTCTGTGTGAGTTACTACTACAGACAGTTGTAACCTTGAATACACAATGAGTTTGTACTTGGCATAATTATTCTCAGTGTTACTCTATTTTAGTCTGTTACATTGGTGGCTAGCTTGCAAGGTCAATTATCTTTTTCTATTATTTGAACTAAAAGTCATTTTACAGAACAACAGACTGTCTTACAGTGACAGGGTTTACGATGACGGAGTTTACGGAACAAGGGACTATCTAACAACAGCAGAGACTTTGAACCAGCCGTTTTCTCTGCCAGATGGAGGTTCCTTCAGAAGCACCTTTTCTTCCACCAAAATCACTTTTCCCGACCCCACCTTCCAAGACCATGAGAAAGGGTGGGTTCATCAAGGTCGCCTCACTCCGAAGAGACAGAGGCAAGGAGCAGCAGTCCACCAGCCTGCTCCCAGAGTGTGGCCCCGGCCTGAGTTTTGCGAAACGGCACAGTGTTTTTTGTTAAAAACGAACAAACAAACAAACACCCTGAAGCCCAGCGTGGCTCAGTGGCTGAGCATCAACCTATGAACCAGGAGGTCACAGGTCTGATTCCGGTCAAGGGCACATGCCTGGGTTTCGGGCTCAGTCCCCAGTGTGGGGTGTGCACGAGGCAGCCAATCGCTTCTCATCATTGATGCTTCTAACTCTCTCTCCCTCTCCCTTCCTCTTTGCAATTTTTAAAGAACTAAAAAAACAGCCCTGACCAGTTTGGCTCAGTGGATAGAGTGTTGGCCTGTGACTCAAGGGTCCCAGGCTCCATGTACCTTTTTTGCGGGCACATCCCCAGTGAGGGGCGTGCAGAAGGCAGCTGACTGATGTTTCTCTCTCATCGATGTTTCTAACTCTCCCCTCTCCCTTCCTCTCTGTAAAAAAATCAATAAAATATATTTTTTTAAAAAAAGAAAAAACTAAAAAACAAACAAAACCCCCCGAATCAGTCAATAACATCGAAAAATTGAATAATTTCACCAAAAGGTCTAGATTTTCCCGGCTTCTCTGGACCCAGTAGCTCTGGGCAGAGGGGACCTGATTCCCGCGCAGCGGCCCTCCGTGGGAGCTGAGAAGTGGGTGCCACACACACCGCCCCTCCCTGTTGCCTCAGGCTGGCCCGCTCTGCTCGCTGGAGCTTCCTGCCTGACCCCGTGGGCCCTTGAGTTATCACTGCCCTGGCGAGGCTGTGGGGTTCTCACCCCGTCCTGCTGGCGGCCAGCGCTCCTGGCAGCCACGGCCTCGGAGCCCGGGAGGAGGGGGGGTAAGGAGGGGGGAGAGGGAGAGGTGTTACCGCCTGGCTACCCATCGGCTCCTCTCCGATGGCGAGGAGCAGGGGTTTGCTCAGACCCAGAGAGCAGGCCTGCGCAGTGTTTTATGTGCAGATCTGACCTGGGAGCTTCCTCTGGGCCAGCGGTTCTCAACCTGTGGGTCGCGACCCCTTTGGGGGTCAAATGGCCCTTTCACAGGGGTCGCCTTAGACTATTGGAAAACACCTATTTCCCATGGTCTTAGGCACCAACACAGCGCTCCTCGGTGTCGCAAAGTGTAGCCATGTAGTTCACTGTTGTCCTAGGAAGACTGTTGTCCATGCTACACCACGATTCAAGACAACATTTCATTTATTTGTCATGAGAAAGAAATACTTCACAATATATAATTACATATTGTTTTTGTGATGAATCCCTGTGCTTTCATGATGTTCCATTTGTAACAACGAAAATACATCCTGCCTATCAGATATTTACATGACAGTTCATCACAGTAGCAAGATGACAGCGATGAAGTAGCCACGGAAATCATGTTATGGTTGGGGGTCACCACCCCACGAGGAGCTGTCTTAAAGGGCCGCGGCCTGAGGAAGGTCGAGAACCACTGCTCTGGGCTGTAAACGGGCTTCATCGGGGCCAAGTCTGGAGTTCACGGGCAGGACGCAGCCCCCGAGGCCTGTGGGACAGGAGCAGGGACGGGAGGATGGGGGGGGAGGAGGCATCCCTGCAGGGCCCCGCTGCTGGCGGCTCCCCAGGCCCCACACCGGCTCCGGGTGCGCCCGGTCTGCGTGGCCACGCCGACATTTCCCAGCCCCGCCCTCGGCCTCCTCCGAGCCCCGAGGAATGTTAAGCGGCTCCGCTTGGCGTTCTTGGCACCGTTTGCCGCGGAAACACGAAACAGATTCCAGCCGCCTCTGCGCCTGCAGCCGTGAGGTCCCGGGCCTGGCAGGCCGGTGGGGCCGAAGCCACGGCTCGGCTGGGGTGGGACACGCCAGGGACACTCGAGGGACACGCCAGGGAGGCGGGCCGGGGCGGGGTCTCGGCCCCCGGGGACCAGGTGAGCTGAGGCATCACAGCGCTGCGGTCACGGGGGAGTCACTGGGCTTTTCTGGCCTCAACGCTCCCATCTCTGAAATGGGAGAGGAGTTGCCGTTGGTAACTAATGACCACGGGCCCCAGGGAGCTTTGTGGGGTTCCCACCGCGGGCCTCAGCGCGAGCAGTGTAGCGGGGAACTGGCACCAGACTCCTCTGTACACGGGCGCTGTGTGGCCTCGGGGAAATCATCGACCTCTCTGTGCCCGGTTCCTTCATCTGTAAAATGGGGGTGGCAGTAACTCCTACGCGGACTCGCTGGGAGGGTGCTAGTCCTGCCCGAGAGCGGGGTAGTGAGGATCAATAGGGTGACCAGGACACCTGGGGGTCCCAGGCTCCGGGCGGCCTGCACAGCCAATGGGGCGGAAACCTGGGGCTGCAGCGTTTCAGATGCGCCCTTCCCTGTTCGCCATCGTGCGGGGTGGCGGGGGTGGGGTAGGGGGGTAGGGTGGTAGGGTAGTGGCCCCTCGCAGTTCCTGTGTCTGAGCTCTGAGACACTCACACAGCGGGGAGCTCAGGGTATGGCTGTGTTGGGACCCAGTCTTTGTGGGTGCAGGTGAGGTGAGGTCCGGGGCGGGTGGCGTGGGCCCTGAATCCAGAGGAAGGCCAGGCACAGACATGAGCTGCACCGAGGGTGCGACTCGGTGGACTGAGCCGTGGCCCGGGACCAAGGGTGTGGGTTCCCTTCCGGTCTAGGGCAGGCACCCCGTTGCAGGCTCCATCCCAGCTCTGGTCGATGTGCGTGTGGGAGGCAACCGATCAATGTGTCCCTCTGGCCTCGATCTCTCTCTCTCCCTCTCTCTCTCTCTCTCTCTCTCTCTCTCTCTCTCTCTCTCTCTCCCCTCCCTGCACACGGAAGATGCAGGAAGGCTTCTTCCTGGGAATTTTGGAGGAAGGACGGCCCAGCGAGCCCCTGGCTTGGGGTTCCAGAGTCCCAGCCCCTGGCACTGCGAGGCGATACCTTCTGGTCGTTTTCAACCTTGCAGGTTTGTCACCGTGGCCCCGGAACTAACAGAGCTGTGATTGGTCCTTTCTGAATGAAGGGAGGGACAGTCAGAGGTGCGTGTGTGTGTGTGTGTGTGTGTGTGTGGACACCAATAAGGAACTCACAACTTGCCAGCTATTTGCAAGTTAAACCACAACAAGCAAACTGGATGGGAGGGGAAGGAGGACGATAATTGTTTTTTTTTTTTTATAGGAAAAGGCCTGCAGCATCCGGCATTTCACTAGATGTGACTATTTTTTAAAAAATATATATTTTATTGTTTTTTTACAGGGAGGAAGGGAGAGGGACAGAAAGTCAGGAACATCGGTGAGAGAGAAACATCGATCAGCCGCCTCTTGCACACCTCCTACTGGGGATGTGCCTGCAACCAAGGTCCGTGCCCTTGACCAGAATCGAACCTGGGACCTTTCAGTCCGTAGACCAACACTCTAGCCACTGAGCCACACCGGTTAGGGCAACTAGATGTGACTATTGCTGTCACCCACAAGTAATCGGCTCAGAAAGGTCACAGTGCAGGCTCCGTGGGCACCAGGCCGGATCAGACCCTCGGTGCTCGCAGAGGCGCTGCTGGGCATGCAGGTGGCAGTGAGCCTGCAGGAGCGGGCGGGCGGGTGGGTGAGCGCCTTGAGTACGTGACCAGCCCTGACACGCTAACTTCTCTCCTGTTCTGTTCCGAATCCCGTTCCCTGTCTCCCAGCTCCAGGGAGACCGTCCAGGATTTTCCTCCTGAATGGAATCGTGGCCGCAAAGTGGGGACCGCTCTGGGGGCAGCCACTCTGGTGTCCCCTCAGGAGGGACCCGGCCATGAGGGGTGACACAATCTGCAGGCCCCATGGGATCTGCTGCAGGATACACATCACGGCCCCCCTCGTGGCAAGGACCGATCATAATGGGTTGTGGGGTACAGGAGGGGTGAGGGGGGGCAGACCAGGCCACTCTTGTCCCTCGCGCTCCAGGCGCAGAGTCTGGCGAAGAAGACGATGCAAAGGGCTTTTGTCCGTCCACAGCATCGGTGCAGCCGCACGGCGAGGAGCCGGCGCGACGGCTCCAGAGCCCACTGGTCCCTGAGCTCCGCCGTCCACTCGGGTCCCCCGGGCTGGAAGGAGTTCTGCTTCGCGGAGATAAACAGCTGCAACTGGTAGCACTTTCCCGGCCTCCTGTCGGGCGGTCTGGACAGAATCTAGCTAATCCGCCGTCCAAGTCGTAACACATTGGCGGTGGCCCCCGGCGTGTGAAAATCTGGTTCTCCGTCTGCGGGCGTGTGTGTGTGTGTGTGTGTGTGTGTGTGATTTTTTATCCCGTTTCTGTAATCGTTAACAACTGTATTACAACGCCGAAATATGAAACACGCCGCGGAAGCATTCCTGGAAGAAGCAGAAAAAAAAACGCAGTTTGAAATCGCTGGGTGAGATGGTCCCGGGTCCTGCCCAGAGAGGCCCGGGTCCGCCGCCACCGTCCACAGCCACGCCAGCCCGTCCGTCCACCACGCGCTGCCTTCCAACAGCGAGTGTTCCTTTCTCCCCGGAGGGGCTGGTGACGGGGCGGGGCTCAGCCGGGTGGCTCTTCTGGTCTCGGTTGGGGCCACGTCCACTGCTGGTGGCTGGTGGTGGGCTGGCTGGTCTGGAGTGGCCGCAACTGGGACCGCGGAGGCGGGGGGCTGCCCCAGGGTTCCTGGGCCCCAGGAGGCCAGCCCGGGCACGAGGCCCGTTTTCGCTGCCCGGGCTCTGGATGCGCGGACCACACGCCCCCCCACAGCCAAGGCGGAGCTGCAAGAGCAGAAAGGACGCCCCTCAGCCGCTCTCCCAGCTCCTGCACGCCTTCCGGGGTCTCCCATCCTTTGGACAAAAGCAGGTCCCAAGCATGAACTCCCGCCCGGGTAGGGAGACGGACTCCGTTTCTCCCGGGAGAGGAACGGCGAAGTCACAGGGCAGAAGGGATGGGTGGCCCGAACCGGTGTGGCTCAGTGGATAGAGCGTCGGCCTGCAGACTGAGAGGTCCCAGGTTCGATTCTGGTCAAGGGCATGTACCTTGGTGGCAGGCACATCCCCAGTAGGGGGCATGCAGGAGGCAGCTGATCAATGTCTCTCTCTCATCGATGTTTCTAGCTCTCTGTCCCTCTCCCTTCCTCTCTGTAAAACATCAATAAAATACAGTGGTACCTCGAGATACAAGTTTAATTCGTTCCGTCACCTTGAGGCGTGGGAAACTATGAGACGCTCGAGTCGCGGTAAACTGGTGGGTCGTGTGCAGCCGGCCGATCTGCGCGATGACGCCTGTCTCAAATGTTGCTCATATTTCAAAGCAAAAATCGCTCGCTCGACGGCTCGTATCTCAAAGATCTCGTATGTTAGGGCACTCGTATCTCGAGGTGCCACTGTATATTAAAAAGAAAAAAAAAAGAAGGGATGAGTGGGAAATGAGGGCCATGCTCCTCGTCTCCAGTCCCCCTGCTGGCCCAGTAGAAAAGGGGGTTCCGCCAGCCACGGCAGGGGCTCAGGGGGTGCCTCCAGCCCATCCATCCAGGTAAGCATTCTTTCACACGCCGGGAGCCACCGCCAATGTGCTTCGATGTGGACGGCGGATTAGCTAGACTCTGTCCAGACCGCCCGACAGGAGGCCGGGAAAGGGCTACCGTTTGCAGCTGTTTATCCCGGCGGCTCCCCGGCACCGGCCTCGCCAGAGCTCAGCCCCGGTCTCAGCAGGGCCACGCGGCTGGGTTTCCTCGCGGGCGGAGGAAAGGGCGCCTCCTCCTGGCGCCCATGTGTCTCCGGCTTTCTCGGAGGCCCGTCCTGGGGCCGAGTGGACTGGCCTGGTCCTGCCTGTCTCCAGAAGGAAGTCCCTTGCCCTGGGACCTCCCCCTCCTGCAGAAGAGTGGACCCCCTGCCTCTGCCTCCCACCGGGGACTCGTGGCAAAGCCCCCCTGGGGTTCAGGTCCAAGCTCTCCTCCCTCCAGCCCAGCTCCCGGGAGGCCCTGTCTTTGGCCGTCCAGGGCCCATCTCAGGGGGGACAGCTGGCCCGTGTCTGCGCATGTCTCCTGCCTAGAAGGTGCAGAGGGTGGCCGGCAGGCCCCAGCCCCCGAATCTGTACTCATCCCATGACTGCGGCTGAGGAGGGTGCCCTGAGCACCCCCAGGCAGGGATCTCGGGGCTCTCAGCTCGCAGTGGAGGAGGCGAAGGCCACTCTCTGAGCCTTGCCTCCCTGTGGTCAGGGCCCGGCCGAGCTCTGGGGGTGCAGACCCAACACACCTTGCCCTGCCCCCTCCGGTCCAGTCCCTGCTGTGCCCCTCCAGCTGGGTGCCAGGGACGGGCAGGGCTGGCAGAGCCGTGGGAAGCGCGGCCATTTTTGGGGTTAGACGTGATCTCCTCCTCTCAATGAGGCCTCTGCACCAGAGCGGGCGGCTGAGCAGGCGGAGGCTGGCATTTCTCGGGGCTCCCAGCGCCCCTTGAAGGCCCAGATGGACAGCGAAGAAGCCCCGGGCAGGATCCCGGCGCCCCGGCCACCACAGCCATCCTCCGGCTCTGAGTGTCTTCTTAGCAAATGGGCGAGGAGCGGGGAGGGGCAGGAAGCCGATGTTAGGACAGGGGTGCGAGCATTTCTGTCCTATTTGTGTTTAGCCACCTGCTTCCCGTCTAGAAGGGTTTGAGACACACTTACAGCCGTGGGACTGGGGAGAATGTGGGAGACGCACACACTGCCGTGGGACTGGGGGAGGATGCGAGCATCGGGCGGCAGGAGAAGTGATGGAGCCAGCCGCCCTGGTCTTCTGCGGGGAGGTACCCCCCATCGAGGGCTTGTCAAGGCTGGTACGGAGGGCGTTTCGCTGTGGCCAAAGCAGAGAGGGAAGAGGACCAGGGGGTCTGTGCGGAGAGCCCAGCTGCTCCTGAAACGGACCCCCGAGGATTTCCCCACAGGCCTTCCCTCGGGGGACTCAGGGCTCAGCGTGATGGGTGGGGGTGGGAAAGCAGGGGTGACCGCTTTGTACGGGGGCGGCCGGGGAGAAGGGCCACCGGGAGCACAGAGAGGGAGGGCAGGGCCCTCCTGACCCGGGGCACCCTGGCTTGACCCCGGCTTCCAGCCCAGTTTTCAAAGTTGGGGGACTCTCTGAGCTGAGGAGGAGGCAGGTAGCCAAGCCCGCCCTGGCACGGGCACTGCTGGGTGGGGGGGGCGGGGAGAAGGTGGGAGGTGGGAGTGGGGATAGCCGGGGAGCGGGTGAAGGGAGCCTCTGGGTTTCTGGAGCCTTCTAGGTGGAGAATGTGACCCCCGACCCTAGGCAGCTTGAAACCCAGGCCTGTGAGATTGAGGGTTCTCTCCCTCCGAGGAGAGGGAGACTTGGCTCTTGGTTTGAGATGAGCTGCTAATAAAATGCACGGTGCCCAGCTGAAACCGGTGTGGCTCAGTGGATAGAGCGTCGGCCTCTGGACTGAAGGGTCCCTGGTTCAAATCTGGTCAAGGGCATGTATCCTGATTGTGGGCACATCCCCAGTGCGGGGGCACGCAGGAGGCGGCTGATGGATGTCTCTCTCTCATTGATGTTTCTAACTCCCTTCCTCTCTGTGAAAAATGAATAAAGCATATTTTAAAAAATGCATGGTGTCCAGAGAGGTTTTGCCAAACACCCCATCTTCTTTCCCTGGAGAGTACCCAGAACCCTCTCTTTCCTGCCCTTTCCTACCCCCTGGGGCCACATGACTGGCACTAGCCAATGGAGTGGAGTGAAAAGAGGACCCTGCCTGGGCCACGCCCCTTTCCAGACCAGGCCACGCCCCTCCCAGGCCACGCCCCTTCCCTTTGAGCTGTGAAGGTCCAGGCTCTACCAGCCTCTTCCTGGAGCTGAGGATGTGGAGACACCTGCTGGTCCCCAAGTCCCTGTGGGGAACAGCGGCCGGGAGGGCCACCAGCCCAGCACACTTCCCTGGAGGAGAGCAGGAGTGACCCTGCTTGGGGCCCTGTTGCTGAGGGACCAGAGCCTGCCTGCCTCCTGGAATCTCAGCTCCGCCCCCGACAGTCTGCAGCCTGGGCTGGGACTGTACCCTCGGCATCCCCACCTGAGCCTGGGGGTGGGTGGGGTAGTAACAGGGCCTGCTGGGTAGGAGCCCGTGAGGATTCAGTGAGATGCTCCATGGGAACAGCTTAGGGTGCCCCGCACACGTGTCCGTTTGGTCATACATGTAAGAGTCTAACCCAGAGCCAGGCACAGGTCCCTGCACCTGCCCAGACGCCCCACTATTCAGGTTCCCCCACCCTGTACCCTGTGTGGAGGGTCAGCGATCGACAGTAAATGCCGTGGGCCCAGGG